>CM069910.1:38030425-38239738 GCA_036172215.1 Camellia granthamiana
GTTCAAAATTTTTGCATCGGACTATTAGTCCCTCTAGATTATTAGTCCCAAATCTATTGTGCTATTAGGCCTGTTTGGTAGAGTTTATAAACTGTTTATTTTAGCTTTTAGCTTAATTTAAGCTAAAATATTGTGTTTGGTGCAGCTTAAGTTAACCAACTTATAACTTAAATCAAGCTATTTCTCAACTTATTTCAAAAGCTGGTCAGGGGATGCTTAAATTTTTTACTTAAGCGCACAGCTGGTGTGGGAGACTAAAATTACTTACATGCCCTCGTCAATACCCAAATATTAATATTAATTAATATTAATATTAATTAAAAAAATAAAAAATTGTATATTTCTGAAGAAAAAGAAAAAAAATCAATATTAATTGAAAAATAAATATTAATTGGTATTATTAATAAATTCATATTGTATATTTTTATATTAATTAAAAAATAAAAAATTATATATTTCTGAAGAAAAAGAAAAAAATCAATATGAATTAAAAAAATCAATATTAATTGGTATTAATTATTAATAAATTAATATTGTATACTTTTGTAATGAATTAATTATTAATTGATACTAATTAATAACAATTGTTGATTATTAATATTAATTGATACTAATAAAAATTAAATATTAATATTAATTTATACTAATTAATAATTTTAGTATTAATTGAGACTAATTAAGCCATTAATTGATACTAATTAATAATTTTAGTATTAATTGATACTAATTAAGCAATTAATTGATACTAATTAATTTATAATGGAAAATAATTGTGACAATAATACTTCCATTACATTTTAGCAAATGTATCAATTTTTATATTAATTGATACTAATTAATGCTAATTATATTAACTTTTATTAATGAAATATTTTTTTTAAAATTAAAACTGAAAAAAATGACAAAATAATAATTTTTATATCATATAAGGGCAAAAAGGATAATTATACAGTAAAAAGTTAAGATACACTATATTAACAAAACACTACTCTGCTACTTAAATCCATAATCCCACAGCTGCACCAAACAGGTTAACAGCTTATGTTCACTGTAACGCCCTCAAAATAAACCCATAATATACACAATATTGGCATGCATTGGTAAAAGAAAACAAAACATTATTCCATTCATCAGAGTATTCTTATTAAAAGACATTACATGTAACATCGAGGGCTTACAGCTTTCCAAGCCAACACTTGGACACAAAAGTCTGAGTACTAACTCAATTACACATTAAGCCCTTCGCTTGAGTTTACATGTAATATCAAAGTAAAACAAAGTAACAACTAACTAAACAGAGTCTTCAACTCCAAATCCTCCCAAGCTAAGTCCTTGGAGGTAGCATATCACCTGGACCTGAAAAATGATGTTCCCATATAGGGTGAGCCCAGCAGAAATATACTAAACCAAATATAAGAATTGACTAAAGCAATAGCATTCGATAGATGGTTAACACTTACAAATCCATTATATCATTATACAGTTTCATGACAATAATGTCCATGACATATTTCACTTTCCATTTATACAGACATGGCTCAGAACCTGGCCAAACACTAATAATGAGACTACATCTCATATTAATATTACTTTTGATATTTACAACTAAATGAGGCTAAGGCTCATAATAAAACACTTCCATCAATTGATAAGTACACATGTTTGCTGTACTAAAATACTTCCATACATCAATAAGTACACAGATTTGCTGTACTAATGGAGTCCATCCCCTTTCTCCTCCCAAACAGGTTTGAGAGTCCATCCCCTATCTTCCCTCAAACCATGGAGTACATCCCCTATCTCCTCCCAAACAATATGTATATATAATGTATTTAACACTTGTCATATACAATATTTAATCAATACACGTATGTGCTGTATTAATTCAACTGTCATATTCAATGACCTATTCAAAGTAATTAGTTTCAGTTTTCCCTAACCAGCATGCAATGTCTACAACAATCATGACTATCCTCCACCGATAGCCCAAAACAGTTATTTCTAAACAGAAAATACATGCATCAACAGATATAAACTCAACATTTTCATAAGTGAGTGATTAAACTATCCAACTACACCATTTAGTCCACAAATTTCTCAATTCCATGAATTAAACTTAATTCCACATTATTCCCAAAATTAATTATACAAATTAATTTATTACAACAATTAGGGTTTTTCCCCCTTTCCTCAAAATCAACCCTAAGGTTCAATTTTATCAATTTAACACTATTAATGTCATTTTTCATAACTCATAAACTTATGGTATTTAATAGATGAAAAACCTCCTTTTTAAATTGTGAATCAAACCCTAACTTTTCTCAAAATTTTCAAACGACACCAACATATCAAAATAACCAAAACTTATGACAAAACCTATAATATGGAGTAGGGTATCCCTACATCGAAGTGAAGAACCCAAATGGAGAAGATGGCGAAAACCCGAGGTGCTCCAAATCCACTATTACTCAGATTAAAACGAAGCCCAAGTTACCCTCTATCTTTTGTACAAAGAGCTTAGGGTAGAAACACACTAAAAGGAGATGAAACCCTAGAGAGAAGGTGTGTAGGGAGAGAGAGAAGACGGTTCTAGGGTTTTAAAATCAAAAGGGAGATGAAAAAGTGATCCAAAAAGTCGGATCTCGGTTTTATATAAGAGTCGCCCCGCTCGAGCGTGGAAACTCCCGCTCGAGTGTAACTCACAGACTTCCACTCGAGCGTCAAAAATCCCGCTCGAGCGGCGGATACACACTCCCAGAACTTTTTGCTGAACTAGGTTCCCGCTCGAGCGTAAAAATCCCCACTCGAGCGTCACACACCAACTCACGCTCGAGCGTCCAACAATGCAAAGGAAATACTGGAAGATGGAAAATCACGCTCGAGCGTCAAAACTCCCGCTCGAGCGGAGAAGCAACAACAAAGGGCCCGCTCGAGCGTCAAAAGCTCCGCTCGAGCGTGAAGGCAAAAATCTGGGCAACTACCCTTGGTTTCTAAGTTCAACCAACCTGTAACAAACCTGCCCAATACATCCTATAACTCAATTACAAAGTGCGAAAGGATGCAAACAAAATATAAACATCTATTAACATCCACGGAAACAAGTCCGGATCACTGTATAACAAGGGATAAAACCCGGGATCGCTATATTCACAACTATAAGTCATAATCTGTTAAACTATAATCTATAATCACTTTTCCACAGCTCTATCAAACGGGGCCATTGTGTCCCATGGGGAGGGTGGGACACAAATGGAGGGATAAGGAGATATGAGATTAGGCGGTGAAATGACCATTGTGACCATCTACTATTTAATTATGTATTATATTTAGTAAAATTCAATAAAATTTAAATGTCTCAATTTAAAAATAAAATAATTTAATTTAATTTTTATTGATGTTTTATTTATTTAATTTTTTAAAATAATTTTTATAAATATTTTATTGATGTTTTATTTTAAAATTTTGTTTATATTTTATTTAATTTCATTATTTAAATTTTAATAGATGTTTTATTTAATTTCATTATTTCATTATTATTATTTTTTAAAATATATTTATTTAAAATTTTAATAAAAAAACTAACATATAGTTTTATTGATATTTTATTTATTTAATTTTTAAAAAATAAATTTATTTAATTGTGTAAAAAATAAAATAAAATAAAATTTTATTTAATCTAGTTAAAAATAATTAAAATATTAAAGATATGTTTAATATTACTATTACTTAGTAAATAATTGAAAATGATAAAATAGTCATTTGAACATTTATTTTTCTTCATAATATTCCAAACAAACATAAGATTCATATCATATCCAACTAAATAGTTATTTCCTGATATCTAATCTCATGACTAAACAAATATGGGATACAAATCCAGTCCAACGAAATAGTCCGAAGACAATGTATCCCAAGACTAACAATTCGATGGATTCCAATCCCTCTTTATCCAATTTGTCCAAATAAACACACCCTATTGTACTGTTTTTTCCCTAATTTGCAAAGCATTTTATGGATATAACATAATTTAAATAAATCATGAACTTGTGACTTAGTGATTTGTCCATAATTAGGTAAAGATTTTGAAATTTGACTGAGTTTGCTTTTGAATTTTGGCAATTATAACATCTTGTAGCCAGTGACAAACTTCCATTACGAGTGAATATTAGCTGATGTGCACGTTAAACTGGCAGGACACCTCGTGAGAAATTAAAGGAAAAAAAAAAACTCAAATAAAAGAATATTATCAAAAAGGAAAATCTTTGAATTCAGCTGTTTCGAATGATTTAAATGACTCAAATCACTGTTTACTGGTTGATCGATTGGACAATTACTTAAATGACCAAGTAAAACATTACTTTATTGATTGCGGCTATCAACCTTTTCACTGAACAACCGATTAAATAACTGTTTAAATATCAGACAAAATAAAATTCGAGCCATTCAAGACCAGCTCAAATTCGAGCTCCAATAAATAATATAAAATGTGTGACCAAAATTAGTAAAGTGAAATCAAATCTAGGCGATTCACCCTCACTCGTGTCGCACCCATATAATCGGCGAGTTGAACCAACCAACCAGTGCATCTCTCTCTCTCTCGTTCTCACAATCCCTCTCTGTTCTTTGTGATCTTAAGAGGTAGATCGTTCAAATCGCTACGAATTTTGAGTAAGTTTCTATCTTTTATTGATTCAATTCATTGCAAGGTAGCTGATTTTTTAATTCAAGGTCTGTTTGTTTATGAGGAAAATATATTCCCGGAAAATTTCCACCTCTCGTACTCAATTGACATAGATGGTGTCTTTGAAAGAAAGTTTCTTTGTAGATGGATTGAAGATACATAGCAAATTCTGGAATTTTGTTTTTGTCTTTCTCATTAATTCATAGCACAGCATTGAATGTGAAACCCTAAAGATCGAATGTGTATATGTTAAAAATATGGTGATTGGTTGGGCTATTCATGTAAAATTTGTTGTTTGGCTTGGTAATGCTTGTGGGTCTTATATAATTTGAGGTTATTAGGGCTTATACGAGTCCAATTTTGTGTTTTTGTTTGCACCAATCTCATATGATAATTCTTTGAGGTCTTATAAATCTATATTTTCTTGATTTGCTAAGCTTTATTTTCCCTCTTTGTCTCATAATGTTTTTGCTCAATTCATTTTTTGTTTTTGCTTGGAAATTTGTGGTTCCTAGGAATTTGAATGTATTTACTCTGTCTGGTTGGTGGGAGCAAGATAGAACTCCAACTTTTGATTGTGATTTATACTTTCATATGCTTTTCTGAACACAATATCTGGAATTTTTTGGTAAATTTTGTAAGTGGAATTTCGTATGGGCGGGGAAAGTCACTGTAGTTTTAAAAAATTGAAAAATGCAAGAAGAAAAATTCAAAGTTTTTCAATCATAAAATTCAGTGTTAGTGACTGAATAAGATGGAAACCTCTCCACTAGGCCTAGCAAGATTGTGTTTTATTATCTGATCAATTTAAAATTGTGTTGAGTTTATGCGGTCCATTAAAAATCAAAACAACATAAAGAATTGAAAGTTTGGAGGCGGGAGTTGGCCCAAACTATGATCACAATCCACAGAATAAAAAAATAAACTGCGGAAAGTAAAATAAAGCAATCAAACCAACTGCCACAGGTCTGTTACAAAAAAAAACCAACTACCACAGGAACTCACAGATTTACATGGAAAACTTGAAGAAAACTATCTCTGCGGTAAAACGGCGGGCACCTTGCTAGCAAGTCAATCCATTATTTTTTTGAGTAGGTAAGGAGTCTCGGACTTGAGTATATTTGAGGAATGTGACCTAAACCGTTACAGTTTTCCCTAGGGAGTGACAAGTCAATCCACTATAATAAGCGATATTACAAGACTTGTAAATCAATTTATACCTAACCCTAGACACACTTCTTCTATCCATGAACACTCGTTTGATCTCCACTCCAGTGGCTCCAACCTACCCTTAAGTTTTGGCTATAGAAATTGCCATCCTAAAGCTGGTAAGCATGCCTATATCTTACAATATTTTCATTTCCTAGGTCTTTTCTTGCAATCAAACGGGGGTTAGGGGTTATTACGATCTTGTTAACAATGGAAAGATACTTGTGTCTGATAGCTCATTTGAACCCTATGAAGCACGGACACGGACACGCAACACGACACGACACGGACACGTAAAAACGTAAATTTTCAAAAAATAGGGGACACGACACGCCGGGGACACGTTCAATATATATAATTAATTTTATTTATTATATGTCATAAAATTATTAAAAAAAATCAAATAAAGGTAATAAAATATAATAAACATAATTATATTATATAATAAATATAATATAATAGCCATTGTTTCAGAATTAATAATTGGTCCCTATAATAAAATTAATAAATATACATTATTAAAATTATATCCTCAAATAATAGAAAAGAAAAAAAAATCAGAATATTAAAAAAAATAAAAGAAAAGAAAAAATAAAGTAAAACAAAATCAGAATTAAAGAAAAAGAAAAGATTAAATTAATAAAAGAAAAAAATAAAATTAAAATCAGAATCAAAATAAAAGAAAAAAAAATAAAACAAAAAAATGAAATAAAAGAAACAAATGAAATAAAGGGCGAAGTGATTATGAGGAAAGAAGAGGCTGAGACAGAGAGCTATCGAAGAGAGAGAGAGAGCGATCGAAGAAGATCGACGAAGAGTCATACCTTAGCGAAGCAGAAAATCGACTGAAGATCGCAGATCGCAGATCGAACAACGAAGATCGCAGACCGACGACAGACGACAGACGACCGATGACAGACGACCTTCGAGGAGCAACGATCGACGAGAGAAGACGAACGACGAAGTCAGGTCCTCTCTCTTTCTCTCTTTCTCACCCTTTCTCTGCTGTTTATCTTCTATTCGAAAGTCGATTCGAAGTAGATTAGAGCGAATGTAGATTAGGGCAAATTTGATCTGTTTTTGCTTATTTTCAAATCGACCCCAAAAAAATTTAGTAAATTGTGAAATTGCCCCCGCGCGTGTCCCAAACGTGTCTATAACGTGTCATAAACGTGTCCGGATGTAAAAAAATTTAAAAAAAATGCGACACTCTCCCATGCGTGTCGGACACGTGTCCACTGTCCGTGTCCGACACGTGTCTGACACTGGTACGGAGCCCTCGGAGAGGTGTCCGTGCTTCATAGTTTGAACCTCAAAGGTTCTCTAAAGGTGAAGCCATACATAGGCTGAAGAATGAAGGTTAAATTGAATGAAGCTCAGCAAGATAAATATTTTAAAGATTGGCTCAATGCTGACTGTTGATACAAAGGTCTTCACCTGGATGACATAGTTAATGAGATTTCACTCATAGTTCAAAATGTTTTTGTAGGCTTTCGTTTGTTAAAGGAAGGTGAATTGATTTTTTTTTTTCCCTTGTGCTTTGTAGTGCTCATTCTTTTTTGGTTCTCTTGATGAATTTAGGTTTCTTTTCTTTTTGTAGAATGTTTTGTGTATAACATGCTTATTAGTGATGCCGCAAAATTCTCACGTGGATAATTTTTATTAATGATGAGGAAACAAAATTTATTAGGTATTACTCATAGTTGGAATTTATGATTGATAAATGTAATCATTGAATGACTGCTTTTATTGCAGTGGATTTTGAGGTTGATAGTGATGCCAATGGTGAAGTGGTGGGTAATTCTGTTGATGTGGAATACAGAGCTGGTGATGAAAATGGAATGGGTGGAAATTCTGTTGAAGAGTTATTTCAACAAAATCAGGATGATAAGGTGACTCAAGTTCTTTCTGGGAAGGAAATGATTCCAGTTGATGAGCCCCAAGCTCCAGTAGACGCTCCCTATCTGAACCAGGAGTTTGAATCCGAAGCAGAAGCTCATGCATTTTATAATGCTTATGCAACAAGAGTGGGTTTTGTCATCCGTGTGAGCAAGCTCTCTCGATCAAGGCATGATGGATCTGCCATAGGTAGGGCACTTGTCTGTAATAAAGAGGGATTTCGCATGCCAGACAAGCGTGAAAAAATTGTACGACAAAGGACTGAAACAAGGGTTGGTTGCAGAGCAATGATTTTAGTTAGGAAAGTAAGCTCTGGGAAATGGATTGTTACGAAGTTTGTAAAGGAGCACACTCATCCTTTGACTCCCGGAAAAGGTCGAAGGGACTTAGTCTATGATCAATGCCCGGTTAGTTCTTGCTTCTTCATTATAAAATTTTGTTCATAATATTGTTAAATTTTCTTGATATGACATTCAGTTTATCTTGCTGAAAATACTGTCATAAATCAGCTTTGAAGATTCACAATTATTGTGGTCATCTATGTGGAACTGGGGGAAATGTGGGTAAGCTCGTGCAAAGTTTCTTTAAGGCCAGTATCTTCTGTGAAGATACACTATATAAAATACAAGCAACAAACAAGTCAAGAAGCTACTCTATGTAAAAAAAAATTTAAAAATTAAAAATAAATAACAATTATAATAATCTATGAGAGAAAAACTTATACTATTTAATAACCTCCTAATTTGTCATTATCTGAAATTCCCAAGTGTTAAATAATCTCATGTTGAATGGCAAGGAGGAATTAAATTCTTTGTTTAATCTAGGTTTGCTCTTCAATTGTAATAACGTCAATCAATATTGTTGGCCTATATTTGTTTTGCATCTTACTTTCTTGTGCATCTTGTTTTACAGAATGAACGCAATAAAATTCGGGAACTGTCCCAACAGCTGGCCATTGAGAAAAAGCGAGGTGCAACATATAAAAGGCACTTGGAGATGGTCTTTGAGCACATTGAAGAACACAATCAGAGTCTCTCAAAGAAGATCCAAGGCATAGTAGACAGTGTAAGGGAGATGGAGTCCAAAGAACAATAAGTCATCGATAGTTTTCTACATTATTTAGGTTTTTGTTTTCAATTTTATTTTTATATGGTAAACAAAACAAGGAAAAAAGCATGGGAAAGGCTATTGGATAAGGTGTACATTACCATAATCATGGTTTTGATTTTACTATTTTTCCAGCTTTGTTCTGGCTTTTGTTAGAGTGGAATCTCTGTATAATTATGCTCTTTTTAGGTAAATAGGTGGTAAATGTATATTAAATTGAGCTGATCCCGGCACCAATTGTTCCATGAAATTGGATAATTTACATGGTTTTTGATGGAAAAGTTGAAATAAGCCTTTCCAGTTTTTTTTCCCATTGTATTTACATGATTTTATTTGTTCTTAGTAGCTTTTCATATTCATTTAGGCAATGTTCTAAAGATTGTTGAATCTTTGGGTCTCTAAGAAAACCACACAGGTTGCTAGATTTTGCTCTTTAAAGTTGTTTTTGTTTCATATATATATATATATGTTTGTATTCATCTTTGTTTCATATTTATTTTTATTTTATTTTTTGCTCTCAAATTCACTAGTTTCACTTTGCTGTGTAGAAACAGGGTTTGAAGACTTCTATATATTAGGAAAGAATTCAAAAATTGGACCTGCTGATTGGATCAATTTTTTAAATTTTTTTTTTTAAGAATACAAAAATTAACACCAATTGAATATAAGTTTTGTTACGTGAAGTGGGTCTTATGCACGCATGTGTGAAGGGGCTGTGTCCAATTGTGATCAATTTATGACTTTGTTCGGTGTGATTTTTAGAATTTATTTTTATTTTTTATTTTAAAATGATTAAAGAAAAGGGGGATGCATCAATAAATCTCAAATTAATAACTTATACACTGTTTAGTTCTAAAAGTTTTCTTATAGACTGAAAGGTCCTATTACAATGTTTCAAACATCAGATTAATGTTTCGAACATTAGATTTCGAACATCAGATTAATATTTTGAACATTAGATTGATGTGCAAATGAGACTAAATGGAGCATAAGAAAACTTTTAGGACTAAATGGTTCAACTTTTCAGAAACTATGACTTATGGGTAAATTTTCCTAAAGAAAATTTGGTGAAAAAAATAAAAAAGTGCCATATATGATTTTATTTTTTTGAGAGAGAAAACAATTTTAAAAAGATTTTTTTTTTTTATTTTTGTAAAATTAACTTTTTTCTTAAAAAATTGAAAAAATAAAATTCTTTGTGGGTTTTTTTAAGGTTCCGTTTGTTTTGATGTAATTTTTTTTTTTTTTTTTCCAGCATTTGGTTAACACTTGAAATTAAAAGAATTTATTGCCAAAAAGAGAAACTTTGATTCGATAAAGTGTCATTCCTGACGTTTTAGTTAGTTAAGATATTTATTTGAAAATGTTAAATGTATTGAAAAAGTAGTAAGTAACAGTCAACTTTGCAAAAATTGATTTACGAAATTTTTAAAGGTACGCCATTTTTGGAAAAATGATGTAAAAATATTTTTTTAAAAAAATATTTTACTTAATTTTTGTTCAACCAAATAACAAAAAATTAGTAAAATATTTTTGATCAAAACAAATTGTCAAAACAATCGGAGCCTAGTTTTGAAAAATTCAAACCGGAAGAGACTGTTGAAAACACTATAGTGTATATGTGTCGTAACTAAATAACTCATAGTGATAACTAAAATAATGTTATAATTAATTAAAAAAATTAATCACGACTATATGGTACACCCTTTTTAAATGGTGAGAGGAGGGAACCCAACAAGTTTAATACTCTATCCATACCGAAATTTTAGGTAACATTTGATAGAGTTTTAGAATTATGATTTGAGAATATAGTTATATTTTGAGTTTGTGAGTTTTGAAATTATGATTTGAGTGTGGAAAATTTGGTTGGTTATGAGTTTTGAAAAAAATTTTAAATTGAATTTGGAATTTTTGATGTGACATATGATATTTAATTCAAAAACTTATAACTCATAATTAAACATATAATCCAAAATTCTATTCAAAGCTCGTAAATTTTTTTAAAAAAAAGTTAAAAAATATTTGTTATTTGAAATATAAAAATAACCGGTGCTAAAAAAAAAAAAAATACTGTTCCGGTCAACCAATCGGACGTCCGGGGGACATCCGGGAGAATGACCAGGTAGACATATTTTCAAAAATGGGTGTAGAATCAATATTTTAAAATTCTAACCAAACACATCACTCAAACCAAAGTGTAGAATTAAGTTTTCAAAACTCCACCAAATACAGCTTGTTATTTGTAAGGAATTTAATTATTATTTTTTTTTTGTAGTACAATTATTATACTTCAAAAATATTAATTTATTTAAATTATGGAAGACTTATTTATAAGTATTTTTTCAGACACTTATGGTAGGCTAAGTCTTGTGTAATTTCTTATAGAGTCTCAAGTCCTATTTAGATAGGAATGTATTCCACAAGATCCTATATAAACGTAACGTGACGTGACACTTACAAAAACGTAATGTAACGTAACTCCTACATAAACGTAACGTAACGTGACACCTATATAAACGTAACATAACGTGACACCTACATAAACGTAACGTAACGTGTCACGTTACCTTTCGCAAACTTAATGAGTTTTTATTTTTTAAAATTGAATGTGAAAATATTGCTGGTTTATATTGGTGTCACATTACGTTTCATATAAATATGATCTATGGTAACATTCAATTTCCTATAGATTATAGGTGTCACGTTACGTTTATGTAGGTGTCATGTTACGTTACGTTTATGTAAATATGATCTATGGTAACTTGCAATTTCCTATATAGGAAATTGAATGTTGCTATAGATCATAGGTGTCATGTTACGTTTATGTAGATATGATCTATGGTGACTTGCAATTTCCTAGGAAATTGCATGTTACCATAGATCATAGGTGTCACGTTACGTTTATGTAGGTGTCACGTTACGTTTATGTAGGTGTCACGTTATGTTACGTTTATATAGATATGATTTATGGTAACATTCAATTTCCTATATATGGTTTTACTATTATTTATGATATTAACAACTAATATTGATGATAAATGTGTCAACAAACTTCTCACAAGACTTATGAGAACATAAATTTTTTAGTATGACCATATGTAGCATAAGTCTCCTTAATAGGACTTATAAATAATTTTCCCTTAAATTATCTTTGATTTTTTTTAAAGGATAAATTACAGTTATGCCTCTTGAGTTTTGGATTTAATACATATCATTCATAACGTTTGGAAAATCACACTAACCCTTTTATTATTGTAATTATTTAAATAGAGTGAAAATATTGAATTCATGCACGCTCTCTTTTCTTGTTTTACTTTACTTCTTTTGTTTTTTTTTTCTTTCCTTTGATTTACATTTTTTTTCAATGTAATTTCTTTTATTTTTTTACTAAGAGTTATTACTTTTTATATATAAGTAGGAGATTTGTGAAATGAGACTATTAACTACAAGGGTGAGTATAGCGACCCCGGTCTTTTCCCATTGGATTATTGTATCTGGACTTATGTTCCGTGGATTCTGTTGTCATATTATTGTTGTTGTCATCCTTTAACGTCATTGTTTGAGTCTTAGGGTGTGTTAGACTTGTTTCGAGTGGGTGGTTTGAGTCTGGGATCAAACCCCAGATTTTTGAAGTTTTCGGCCTTTCCGCTCGAGCGGACCTCCTTGCGCTCGAGCGGATATTGCACACTTCCAGTATTTTTGAACCCTGCAAAACTTCTGCAGGTGTGATATCTACGCTCGAGCTGGATTTCTGAGCTCGAGCGGGTTGAGCTCGAGCGGTATTGTTTACGCTCGAGCGGTCTGTGTGTTCTTCGCGTGGGTTCTAGAATGGGAGAATCTACGCTCGAGCGGTTACCATTGCGCTCGAGCGGACCTTGTTTTTGTTCTTTACGCTCGAGCGGTGTTTTGTGAGCTCGAGCGGGCCTGTCGAGTTTAAATACGCAGCAGCGTGTTTTAAAACAGTTTTTCGGCCTCTTTCAGTTTATGAAACCCTAGGTTACGAGTTCTCTCTCTCCCAACTCATCTTATCTCCTAGGTTTCATCTATTTAGAGTGAGTATCTAACCTAGTTCCTTCATTAAAAAGGTAGAGTGGGTCGAGGGCTTCCATTTAATCTGAACGGTTGCTGATTTTGAGCACTTTGGAGTTTGGGCTATCATCTCCGTCTTCTTCTTTTTCGGGTTCTTGCTTCGAGGTAGGGATTTCCTACTCCATTTATACGTTTTAATCCTAAGTGGTGGTATTTTGGTATGTGGGGGTAGTTTGGTAATTTTGGGAGAAACCTTAGGGTTTGTCATAGATTAATTTATATAATTAATTTAAGGGAAGATTGTGATATTGGGTTTAATTCATGAGATTGGGGAATTTAGTGGTTTAATGATGTATTTGGTTAGTTTAAATACTTACCTTTGAGAATGTTGAAATTACATTTATTGTTATATTTATTTCTTGTTTAGAAATAATTGTTTTGGGCTATCGGTGGAGGATAGCCATGATTGTTGTAGACATTGCATGTGGGTTAGGCAAAATTGAAACTAATCATTTGGTTAAGTTGTTGAGTATAAAGGTTGGAATAATACATTAAATTTATGTATTGATTTATTATGTATATGACTTTATGTTTATATGCATTACTTGTGTATGGGAGGAGATAGGGGATGTACTCCACGGTTTAGGGGAAGATGGGAGATGTACCTCTAAACCGGTTAATGATTATGGGAAGATAGGGGATGAACCCAGGGTTGCTGCTTATATGCGCGCCTATAGCAGAGATACAGCTCATATGCTTATCTATTTGTTGTTGATATGATACATCACCACCATGTGTGTCAGTTGGGAAGTATGGAAGTGGATTTGATTGAGATGGTTATAACACCAGCATGTGTGTTTATTTTGTTATAAGAAAGGTTTAACCTGATTTGTTATCCTTGTTGAGTTGTTTGGCCAGGTTCTGAGTCATAGTCGGAAGGTGAGTTATGCCATAGACAAAGTGTCATAGGCAATGTAGACATTTGTGTCATGAAATTGTAAAATGGATTATTTTGTGTTAACCATGTATCAGATGCTACTGCTTTAGTTAATTCTTATGCTTGGTTTAGTATTTCTCTACTGGGCTGTGGCTCACCCTATATGGGAACTTCATTTTCAGGTTCAGGCGGTTCACTACCTCCAAGGACTTAGCTTGTGAGGATTTGGACTCGAAGACTTGTTCTATTTTATTTGCTTTATTTGAACTATGTAAACATTCAAGCCTAGGGCTTTATTTGTTTTGAGTTAGAACTCATGGAATTGTGTCCAAGTATTGGCTTGGCAAGATGTAAGCCCGTAGGGCATTTATTATGATGTTTTATTTCGTAATACTCTGATGATTGGAATAATATAATGTTTTCTTTTAATAATGCATGTCTTGTTTTATATTTAATGGGTTTAATTTTGAGGGCGTTACAGTGAGAATGTAATTTTTAGAACGTCAAAGGTGAAATATAATTAGTCCCAACCTCATGGGGTGTCAGTGTAATTTATTATTTTTAAAAATATTAATTGCCATAATTATACTTTTTGTGTATAAATTTTAAAAAATGATAAAATAAAAAATTTATGTTATTTTAATTATTAATTTTTGAAAAAAAAAAACTAATATTTTAAGATAATGAAAAATACAACAAGTAATTTTGAGAGGACGGAGTAGGGGTGCAACTCGGGCGGGCTCAACCCGAGCAACTCGAGCCCTGCCCGAGTTTTTTTAGGGCTTGGGCAACTATATCTTGTAATCTGGACGGGCCTGGGCAGATTTGTGATGCCCGAATTGTAATTTGGACCGGGCTTGGGCAGAACCAATGGCCAACCCGAACAACCCGAATTGAATTTAATATATTATATAATATATAATATATATAATTTAATAAATTATATAATATATATAAATTAAGTATGTTAGTCTTAATTTTTATTTTTATTTATTTTTTTTGGTTAGTCTTCCACCATTAGATTAGCATCTTTTATCTCTACCCTTAGATTAAATCTAAAGAAACCCTATCTATCTACCTTATCTCTCTCTCTCTCAGACTCATTTGATTTTTTCTTCAACTTTGAAGAGGCGAAACCCTATCTTGCGTTGCAACCTCTCTTTCTTCGCCTTCTCAATACAGAAGAAGAAGAAGTTCACAGGTATTTCGTATTCAATTTCTCAGAGTATCCACTTGAAATTGCTCTTTATGCTCTCCATTTTGTTAGTGTATGAATATCTGTATCTTAGGGTTTTCTTTTAAAAGCTAAATATTTTCATAAACACGAGCAATGGAGGTAGTTGGTGTATCAGATTCTAGTAGTATGTATATTATATTGCCTTAATTCTGCAAATGTCACATTGATTGATGTAGCTGTTTTTGAGTAAAGAAATTTGTAGTGTGCTTCGTTTGACTGAATGTATCTGTAGTTGACATGGTTCTTTGGAAGTTTATAATCTGTACTCTGGTGCTAGATTTGAATTAGCTCCACAAACCTTGTCGCAGCTATTTTGGTTCAGTCGCAAAGTTGACTGTTTTAGCCAAACTAGGACTTCAAATAAGATTTAGAGTGAATTGGAAATCTGAATTTGCATTTGTGGGTTTTGAAATAGCACCTCCCAGTTGTTATTTCAAATCCACAGATTGGGGGTTTCAAAACAAATCTACCTACAGGTTTCTGGACTCGGGCAATTCGGGCTAACCCGAGTTCAAAATACAAAGCTGAGTTCGGGCTTGGGCAGCAATGCTCGGGTTCATGGTCGGGCTTGGGCGGGCTTGGGCAATACCAAATACAATTCGGGCCGGGCCGGGCCTGGGCAAACCCCCAACCCGACCGAACCCGCCCGAGTTGCACCCCTAGGACGGAGTAACTCTTTGAATCTCAGCTGTCGATGCATGTTACCTCCTCTTTCGCACCTCTCTTGAAGTCCATCACACAGCAGCAGCACAGCATCTCTCTCGCCTCTGTCGTCAAACTTCATCCTAACCCTAACCCTAACCCTAACCCTAACCCTAACCCTAACCCCGCCTACACTCTCTTCTCCACTCTCATCCTAGAAACCCTAACCCTCAAGCTCTCGGCGTCACTCTCACTCTCACTCGCACTCGCCGGCGATTACTGTGAGTTCACATTCCACATCCATATCAGCCTCAAGCTCAAGCTCTCGGGCAGTGATTGTCTCTCTCCATCTCCATCGACTACAGTAAGTCCACACTCCACATCCACTGATTGATTCCCTCAAGGCCTTACCTGAAAGAAACCCATAATTTTTTAAACCCTAATTTCTTTAAAAACCAAAGTTTTTAGAAAAGCCTTAATTTTTTGAAACCCTAAGCTCAATTTTGTCCGTAAAATTTCCCCAGATTTATCCTCACGAGTATATTAAGCAAAAATCAGTGTATCATTGTTTCCAGATGTTGTTCATGTTTTGATTCAACTGTTGATATTTGTTTTGTTTTTGGTAAGTTTAGTTTTTATTGTCTATTGAAAAAACCAACCAGACCAAACCAAACCAATCAATTATACAATAAACAGTTGGATATAGTTTTTGAATAATGAAAACCGAAACCTTCCGTTTGGTTTTGATATTTTTGGTTAATCATAAAAATGCCATTGCCACATGATTCAAATAATTTTCCTTTTAGAATTAGCTTGTTCACAAATTAGATAATAAAAAAAGTAGTGGATAAGCTTTCTTTAGATGAACAACAGAGTCTTTAATTAGAAAAGGAAAAGAAATTAAACAATTCTTAATCTAATTGAAGAAGTTAGATTTAGAATCATCTCTTGGAGGCAGGTTCAGAATAACTGGCAACTCTGCCTACCTTGGAACATATATCTCATGCAAGAATGAAGAACTTGCTATTTCCATTGAGGGGTACCATGACATGTTTAAATAATTTTAGTAACCCAATCCTTTTCAATAAAAAAATATGTAAAATAAGATTTTGCGTTTGATATAGTCTTTTTTGTTTTCTATTTGAGATAATAAATTTTCATTTACTGTTTTGAAGTCAATCCAGTATACATAAAATAAATAAAAAACAAGGTTTTGATTTAAATAATTTAAGTCACCCTATTCAGTTGAATAAAAACAAAGTCACCCTATTCAATTGAATAAAAACTATGTAAAATAGGATTTAGGGGTCAATATAGTCTTTGTTTTCTATTTGAGATAGTCTAAAATTTTTATTTACTATTTTGGAGTCAATCTAATAAATAAACATTAAAAAAAAGGTATAGTATTTTTAAATTGGAGAAATGGGTTTGAGTTTAAATAAAACCATTCATTTGACTCCAAAAATGGAGTCCTCTCAAAAACAAGGGAAAAAAACATTTCAATCTCTTAATTGACAATTGATGTTGACAAATTGAAGTTCAACCTTTTCTAAGAAATCATCTCAACAAAAGCCTCCTTTCGTCTTATTTTTGATTCAATTTATTTCCAACATTGAGCCCATTTTATTTTTTTCCACTACAATGCTATTATTGTCTACGTTCATTTTACAACTTCATAATCACTACTGGCACCTCCAATTGTGCAACACACGATGCCTCGCTACTAGTATATATATCTAGTCGTGACGGAGTCTCTTAACTATGTATTTTTTCTTCCCAGATAACAGGAATACATAATTTCAGTTGACGTCATCAACCTAATTTGAAGACATTGTTGGATTTGAGTCGGGCATATTATTCTTAAAGATGAAGAAGATGATAGCTCTAGGGTTTGAGGGGTCAGCCAATAAGATTGGTGTTGGGGTTGTGACCCTTGATGGCTCAATTTTATCGAACCCAAGACACACCTATGTTACCCCACCAGGGCAGGGATTCCTTCCCCGAGAAACTGCCCAACACCATCTCCAACACATCCTGCCGCTTATCAAATCTGCTCTCAAGACTGCACAGATAACCCCAAATGACATTGACTGTCTTTGTTATACTAAAGGACCAGGCATGGGTGCGCCTTTACAGGTTGCTGCTGTTGCTGTTCGGGTTCTTTCACAGCTTTGGAAGAAACCCATTGTTGCAGTAAATCATTGTGTTGCTCATATTGAGATGGGAAGGGTTGTCACTGGAGCAGATGACCCTGTTGTGCTATATGTAAGTGGTGGGAACACACAGGTGATTGCATATAGCGAGGGGCGGTATCGGATTTTTGGTGAGACTATAGATATTGCTGTTGGGAATTGCTTGGACCGGTTTGCAAGGGTTCTAACTCTGTCTAATGATCCAAACCCTGGGTACAACATTGAGCAGGTATGCAATTGGAAGCAAGTTTCCTTCACCTAGGCTATATTAGTGGTAGATTGACATAGAGACTGACCATTAATAGTCATATCTTTTATAGGTTATTGTGTTGAAATGTCTTCAAACTTGTGGAAGACAAAAAAATAAATTGAGCTGCTATTTGTTGTTTTACTTGTTTAACTGTAGAAGTTTGCTGATTTTTTTTTTATAGATCTGTTCTCTGCCGACTGGTTGAGAAAACTTTATTTCTTACTCTGATTTAGTT
This sequence comes from Camellia granthamiana, assembly GCA_036172215.1. Classification (NCBI taxonomy): domain Eukaryota; kingdom Viridiplantae; phylum Streptophyta; class Magnoliopsida; order Ericales; family Theaceae; genus Camellia; species Camellia granthamiana. The sequence goes on from CM069910.1 coordinate 38,048,844, forward strand.
TTGCATTGTGTTCTAAGAAGCACGAACACAGATATGTGACACGGCATGGATACGCATGGACATGCCGAAACGTCAATTTTTCAAAAATGTAGGACACAACACGTGGAAGACACGCACGAAATATGTAAGTATATATATTTATTATATGTCATATATATGAACTATAAATAACTCGTGCCTGAAGGCATGGTCAACAATTTTTTTGGTATCACATCTAGGCACGGTCAACAATTTTTTTGATATCACATCTGTTATGGAATTCAATTGTAATAAATTAATTCAAAATAATAATATTATTTCAATTTATAACTTCATAGATAAGAAGTTGAAATTGTTTTTACACATTGAACTGATAAAAATATTCATAAATCTCAAATAGAAAACTTCAAAAATAAAGTCCAAATAATGAATTCTATATTTCAGTGTAGCATAAGCAAAAGAGTAATCAATTTCAGCTTTAAAAAAAACACCCCTAACTTTAAAAAAAAAAAAAGAGATTAATCATCCGGTTTAGAATGAAAGAGCCAACTATCAACACACATAGAAAAATAACACAATTCCAACATTTGTAAGGCGGATTAGTCACCTGCAACAAAATCACTCCAATGCTTGAATTCACTTTAAAAAATCAATTAAAAAAAAATCATAACAGGAAAAATCATATTACCTTTGAAAAACAAAGAAATCAATAACTATGAATTAACAGGAATTGAACATATGATCAAGCACCTTTCAATTTAGTTCCCAAGTCTCTTGATTAGTGTGTATCATGACTTGTGAGTTCACATGTTGCTGCTTAATGAATATGAATATGAATTGTATCCGGAAAAAAAAAATGAATATGAATTGCCAAGTATAACTCTTCTTTCTTTTATTTTTTCAATTCAGCACGAAGAATTTAACAATTTAGATAATACACGAAAACAAATGAAAATAAATAATTACATCTAATTTGGAATCCCAGGCAGGCTCATGGCAAAAAGCTTTGCCTAATTAATTATTATACAACAATTTACTCAAGATTCTCACTATCATTGTTTTTCTTCAATATATTCATCACAACAAAAGAATGCGTAATGAGAAACCCAATAAAAAAATCTAAATACAAAGATGTTACCTTCTGCAATATCATGGACAATTGCCACTTTTATACACTTGAAATTTGAAGGAATAAACAAATTTGAAAGTCAAAGTCAAAATATATCACTCTAATCAAGTGCCAAAGATTCACAAAAAACAAAACAATTACATGAGATCAAGCAATTTATGTGTAATAAATTTTTATATTACAATTTATTAGGTAGTGCCTAATGAAACGATTAGAAGGCTTTTTTAAATTCAACAATTAGAAGGCTTAACCATAAAGTGAAAATTACCACCACCTCAATAAGATAAAAAAATTGGAATGATTGAAGAGATCGTACTTGAGTGCTCAAAGTTGTGATTTAAAACATTCCCTACAAAAACTATGCACGCTGTGTAAAAAAAACTTGAATGTGTTTCTTTTTTTTTTTCAAACTTGGAGTGCCATAGGCACATGTGGTTCTTTTACGATGAAATGTGGTTATTTTATGATGAAATCATGAAACTGTCCTATTTATACTCAAAAGACAGTATAAGTTGATTTTACTATTACCCAATACTATCAATTTAACTGAATTGAATCAATCTGACAAAGACATGAGTTATTGCACATTGTTTTCCTATGCATTTTGTTAGTTTCTTTAGATCAAGAATCAAACCATCTAATTCAAGCAATCAATCAAAACCACACAATAATATAAAATTCTAAACATGTCAATATCAATAATATAAAATTTAAGCTAAAGATGTACTGTTTTATGTTAATATCAATAACCTGCCAATCAATAATACCAAGAACAAAAGGAGATTAGATTCCACAATAAACATAGCTAAATCATTACACTATGAAAAACATAGAATTTGAAAATAGATTAACAAATAGAAGGCTTCTTTGTTAAACCAACTGATAATGATGAAATTATAAACAACCAATTAGAGGATTCTATGTAAATAAGAAGACTTTTGTTAATGAGATTAATCAAAGATTGAACAGGATGATACTACAAATCCAAATAATTAAGTTGTGAAATTCAAAACCAATTAACTGAAAAAGAAATTCAAATATCTATCATTAACACAAAGAAGCCATGAATTTGAATCTTAGTAAATAGAAACTCCGACTCAACTTCTATAAGTCTAAAACAAATTAATTCATGAATTTACCTTTTATGTCAATAACTCATGCCAATTAAACAATATCAATAGCTCAATAAACCAAAATTTTATAGATATTGAATTTACATTTGCTTTATTGAATTTACCATCTTGCTTACATTGGTAAAATTTCGAATTCCATGAAAATTGAATACATTTGTATCAATTAAACAAAACCAAAATTTTAATTCAGATAGGGGGTGGGAGTGAGTGGGAATCATTCCATTATGAATCTTCAGCCTAAACAAAATCCAAACACACATGGGCTGAACTGGTGGTGTATGATGAGATTACAAATATACATTAAATATTGAGGGAAAAAAACAAAGGTTGCACATTGTATTCCTGTGCATTTTGTTAGTTTTTTTGGACTAAGAATCAAATCATCTAATTCAAGCAATCAGTCAAAACCACACACATAATAATATAAAATTCTAAACCTACTAATATCAATAATATAAAATTTAAGCTAGAAATGCACTATTTATGTTAACATCAATAACCCGCCAATCAATAATACTAAGAACAAAAAGAGATTAGATTCCACAATAAACATAGTTAAATCATTACACTATTAAAAAAATAGAATTTGAAAGTAGACTAACAAATAGAAGGTTTCTCTGTTAAACAAAGTATTAATTCTATTCATAGATAAATTCAGCACTGACAAAGTATCCTAATTTCTTAAATTTTGGGTTGAAGTAGAACCTCATGAGGAATGAACACATATAGTCATATTGAAGAAACAAATGTAGTCACGAGAGCTAACCTATTGAGCATTGAGAAACTGATGATTAAGGTCAAGAAAATCCTCTCCTCCGACTTGTTGCCGCGATGTCGCTGATTTGGACCCACTGATCTAGCAAAGCTAGCACCCAACAAACCCACCGATCTAAAGATAACCCGTGCCTGAAGGCACTGAGAACAAATTTTTTTTGATACCACACGTGCTATGAAATTTAATTATAATGAATCAATTCAAAATGATAATATCACTCTAATTTAAAACTTCACATAGAAAGAGGAACAAAAGATATAAAGAAAATTGAAATAAATAACCAAGAAATTTCAAATCTTTTATTTCCTAATGAATTTATCATGAATGTAGGCTTCCCACCTCATTCACATAATTGGGGTGGTGCCTTCAAGAGTTCCCACCTCATTCTCTAACATATTTTCAAAATCAGCCCTGTTTAAGGAATAGTTCAAATCAATCTAATAAAACATCAAATATCAATAGGAATAGTTCAAATCCTTCCAACTTTTTCAAAGTTTCAACTGACTACTTATGAATAAATGAAATAAAACTAACCCAAGTTACTTTGAAGACTAACCTTATTGTTGATACTAGAATATCATGGATGATACAACAAGCCCAAGCTACTTTCACAACCAGCTGTGTTGGAATGTCAGAGGTCCTGAAAAGATAAATGAATTTAGAAACAAACCATGAAAATAGTGTATCAAAATACACTGGTCTTTCTTAATCAAGAAACATAAAATTCATAACCATGATCAATGTGTTTTTTTGGGGGGGAATGGGAATTAAGTGGCAACAATACTATAACATCCTCCTCCTTCAACCCACTAATAAATTATTATTTTTCAATGTAACTCTAACATCCTGCACAATAGATACTAAATTTGCACAAAAATCCATGTCTAGCATATGTGACTTCCACCAAAATATGCAAACATACTAAATTAAATGGTTGCAATTAAATTTAGTGAATTTTCAAGGGCACTTTACAGTCCACACTCAATAACCATCCATAAGGTCCAATCTTTTACATTGATAAGAGACTTTACAAAAATATTAGAAATCTATTGAAGTACATATCAGTAGGAAGCTTTACAAAATATTTGTCAACTTTGCAAAATGTATGCCATATAATGTCTTCAAACTTGTTCTTTTACAAAAAAGTACTTGGGCGCCTCTAAAGCGCTTGGATGCCTTCAAACTTGTTCTCCATCACATTCTGAAATGTCCATGTATCAAGTTCTGTGTACTTTTTCCAGTGAGGAGCATGCACAACAATCTAAAAAACAATAACATTAGCATATTGAAACAATACGAAAAATAGATATTGAAACAATATGGAGTAAGGATACCTTATTACAATTTCATCGGAGTAGTGTAGTCTTATTTATCCTCTTGAGCTCCATAGCTTTTTCAACCCAATCCTACAAAAGTTTGACTTGATCGTAATTTAAGCAAAATTTTAATTAAAATACACTTTAAACTTTAGTTACTTCCCTCTTCTAATTGGAAAATTTTATATATCTTTGTAAAAGATCCTGTATAATTTTTTCTAGTGTATTGTTTTTTAAGGATGCATAATTTAGTTGGAAATTTGTAATATTAAGGATTAAAAGCACCATGCCCGTCTTCACAAACTTTACAGTAAAAAAAAAATTACACAGAGATTATGCATGCTTCAAAATATCACATTCCCCCATGATTTTTTTTACACATGCTCCAAAACAAACTTGAAAATAATCATACCACTTGTGTATTTTTTATTTCCTTTCTTGAGTAGTTTTCCTTTCTTTTTCCTTTAAGCTTATTATTTTCCTTTGCCCTTACCTTTGCCTTTGCCTTTGCCTTTGCCTTTGCCTCTCAAAAAATAAGCAAAAATTATTAAGGAAAAATATGAAAAGCAAATAAGTTTGATTAGTGGGCTAACCCCACGAACACAGAGGACATTGAAGTCCCGTTCATTATGGATCACGACACTGATATTTCTGTTTTGAAGAAACTGAATCTGTGTATATATAGAAATGCATTTGAAAGGTAAAAGAAAAATTATATTAAGGAATGTAGATTAAAAAAAAAAAAAATTGAGTATAGAGAGCTAATATTACTATGTCCTCTAACATATCATCCACCTGTAAAGAATAATACAAAAGCATTTGATTATGAGAAAAATTATAAATAATAAGTACGAAATTAAGTCTCGATTCATCAACTATAAACTAAACATACATAACCAAAAATATGAATGTTGTCTATGATTTGAATTAAAATGAACTCGAAGGTTGTGGAAGAGGTTGAAACACCATAGACCTGTAGTAAAGAAATAACTCATTTAATAGTGCTATAAATAAATTGGGTTTAAATAACAATGGGCTGTACAATGACTTTGATTACTTAATTGTGCCATAAGTTAAGTACAATGAGCTATTTCTTTCTCACTATAATTCTAATTTTTAACAATCAAATAAAAATAAAAGATCACAGAACATTACTTTCGATGTTAAAAAAGGAAATCCAATTCACACATTTATCAAAATCATCCAAATCATTTATCAGAACAATAATCAGGTGACTTCAATCTCATTTATACTTTATTTGGTTCATTGGAATGAGATGAGATGAGATGAAATCGTTATTCCTTACACTTCAAGCTGATAAGTTAGTTTGGTCTGCCACAAAAGCAGGTGACGGATTGCCACTACGGAATAAATATATTATACATAACCTGATTAGAGAACAATAAATATTGTAGATTTAAATAAAAATAAAAAAGTCCCATCAAGAATAAATATTGTAAATTTAAACAAAAGTCCCATCAAGAATAAAAAACAGAGCTTCCTTGGTTAGGGAAAAAGAATAAAAGACATGAAAGAGAATGTGCTCAGACTTCATCATTCAAAAATCCATGCATAACACAATCCTAGTGAAACATAACATGACTAAAGATATAAAGGAACACATCAAGGAAAGATAACCTGTTTGTGGGTAAATGTTAGCACCAATTTACATAACCTGTTTGTGGGTAAATTTCATAACACAATCCTAGTGTATAATTAACACCTAAGAAGCACGGGTGCGGGTACGAGTACGGGTACGTCGATACGGCAAAATTCCAAAAAAGTAGGGTACGGGTACGGCTGTGGTACGCCAATATTTTTTTATTTATTTTTATTTTTTATAATTATGGTTAAAAGATCCAACCTACAAATTGAAATTAAATATCAAAATTAAAAAGTATGATTGATTATTAATTTTGTTCTAATTAATTTTTATAATTTTGTTCTAATTAATTTTTTTGATTATTAACATTATATAAGTATGATTGATTATTAATTTTTGTGTTCTAATTTATTAATTTTTTTGATCTATTTTTTTAAATAATTTATAAAGGCTATATATATAATATATAAATAAAAACATATCATACATATATATATATAAGTATAATTTATAAAAACATAAATAAAAATATATAATAAAAAAATAAAAAATAAAAAGTTATAATAATATAATATAAATTATAATTTATACTATATATATATATCTATGTATAATATCTATATCTAGGTTATAGATAAGAGAAACAGAGTCGGAGTCGAAGAGAGACGAGAGAAACAGGCGAAGTGAGAGAGAGAGAGAGAAAGAGAAGGCGAAGGTTGATCGAAGGTCGTCGAAGGTCGTCGAGGTTGATCGAAGGTCGTCGGAGCCGTCGGAGCTTCAAAGTAGGTACTCCTCTCTTCTGTCCTCTCTTCTCTGTTTCTTCTCTTCCGTGTTCGGAACAGCTGAGGTCTGCCGTACCCCGGCGTACCCACGGCGTACCCAAGCCGTACCAGTTCTCCCAAACGTACCGAGACACTGTTTGCCGTCCCCGGTACGCGTGCAGCCGTACCGGTACGCGTACCAGCACCCGGTACGTACCCGGTACGAGTACGCCACCATTTGTGGAGTACCCGTGCTTCATAGATTAACACCAATTCAAAAATCCTAGGGAAAGAGAATGTTGGCACCAATTCAAAAATCCATGCATAACACAATCCTACTGTACATAACCTGTTTGTGGGTAAATGTTATCACTAATTTACAGAACTCATCCATGTCATAATGGGTATAATTAACCACTAATCAGGGAAAGATCCATGTAAGAATGATATTGATAGTCAAATTAAACAAAATAGTATAGCAATTTATGTGTGTTACTAAGATAATAAATATGAAAACAATATTTCTAGTTAGCCTCCAATAATAAGGACACATCAATGCTAATTGTAGGCATTTATATAGAGGCCTATTAAAATCTTTAGGTTCTTTTGCTTAAGGCCCAAAACACTAAATATTGGTTAGGGAAAAAGAATAAAAGACATGAAAGAGAATGTGCTCAGACTTCACCATTCAACAATCCATGTATAACACAATCCTAGTGAAACAAAACTCATTTACAAAACACAATCTTAGTGAAAGATATAAAGGAAGACATCACACCAAGGAAAGATACATGCCTTGTTTGTGTGTAAATGTTAACACCAATTTACAAAACTCATCCATGTCATAATGGGTATAATTAACCACTAATTAGGGAAAGATACATGCCCTGTTCTTAGAATCTGATTATCTACAAAGACCTCTTAAATGCTCAGATATGGAAAAACCCTCAAAACCCATATGGAAAAAATCCATTACCAATACTGTAACCCATATGAAAAATAATTCAAATTTTGAACAATTTAAACTAAACAATCAACCAAAATTTCATCAATCAATTATTTTTTCTCTCACAAACATCTACCCAATAAAATAAAATATCAAATCATCGCAAACTCTTATACTCCAAAATTATTTTCAAAATATACAACTAAACAAACCAAAAAAAATTCAAAACTTTCTTCTCAAATTTTTTTTTGAAAATTTATTTTAAACCACAAACCAAACACAGCATAAAATTCTGAAACCCATTTCAAAAAGAATATATCAAAATCCATCACCAAACTCAAGCAAGAACCAAAAATACACATACAGTCCAAAATCTTTAAAACCCAATAAAAATCCTCAAAAAATCAACCAAAACCCAAGAACAGTGCTGTGACCCAAATCCAAGAGAGAAACCCACAAAAATATCATGGATTGCAAATTTGTAAGTTGTAGTTTACCTCTGAATGGTTGCGATGTCGTCGCAAGAGGAGAGAGGCGAAACAGGAGGGCGAGAGAAGAGAGTTGGTGGTCGGTGGTCGAGAGAAGCGAGGACAGCAAGAGGTGAGGAGAGGTGGTCGCTAGTCGGTGAGTGGTAGTGTCGTCGTAAGAGGAGAGGGAGAGAGAGAAGAGCATATGAAAGAGGGAGGATTTCTCTGAGGCGTTTATTTTTAATGTTAGGCGTGTTTGAGATGTGAGAGAGTTAGTGGCAGATGAAAGGGCTAAATTTGCACCATCCAAAGTGAATAACACATTGATCTCAACCATTGAAATGTTCTTGTACAATATTTTCAAACTCTGCCTTGTTGTCAAACTCAACCATTGGATTGAATCAATTTGATGGTGCATATTTTGACAAATAGACAAAAGTCCCATAAAAAATAAAAAACAAAGCTTCCTTGTTATATAGATTTTATATGCAATTCAACTTTTGTGCTTCTTGTTCTATTGTGAGTTTGGTCAGTGAGCAGTAGATATTGGTGAATTTAGTGCAAGGTTCAATTAATTGTTAGTTCTTGTTCGATAAAGGTAATAGAAGCTTTATCTGTCTTTTTTTTTTAATGTTTCTCCTATATATTTAGTGTACCTTCATCTTATTTGATTAGTTCTTATTATCATATTTTAAAAATGTGTTTAACTACGAGCTTTTATTATATCTTCATCTCTCTGTTTTTGTTTTTCTATATTTTAGCAAAGCACTGCGTTGATATTACATGATTGATGTGTAGTTTTAGATTTTTTGGGTAAGTTGAGATTATGTCTTTGAGATTCATTACAACTCTCATTTATGAAGGTTCTCTCTGGGATTTTGGTTTGCTATTTTATGCTTATTTTTCGTTCTGGAGATATTCTAAATTTTTTTAGATAGCCTTCAGCTCCTGTCATGCTGTTATGTGCTATTTTTTCACAAACAGAATGTTCTTGAAATGATGCAATAAATAAATGTTTTCTCCTTGATTTGCCGTTTTTATTTTTTCCCTTCTTCATCAGCTTGCGAAGAAAGGAGAAAAGTTTATAGACCTTCCCTATGTTGTCAAAGGAATGGATGTTTCGTTTAGTGGAATACTGAGTTATCTTGAAGCTACTGCTGAGGAAAAGCTAAAAAATAATGAATGCACCCCTGCAGATTTGTGCTATTCCCTTCAGGTAATCAGTTGGAATGTTTCCAATATTTAAAAAAAAAATACATATTTTGTGGTGATAAAAAGGTTTTGTAGTTGGTAATTTGGTATGGCTGTTTCTTGTAAATTGCAAGTATTAGTTAAATATTTACGCGATCTAGTTGTGGCTCAATTTCTGCATTCAATTTAAATTGTTTTAGGAAACTGTGTTTCCGATGCTTGTGGAGATTACAGAACGGGCAATGGCACACTGTGACAAGAAAGATGTTCTCATTGTTGGTGGTGTGGGCTGCAATGAGCGCTTGCAAGAGATGATGAGAATCATGTGCTCCGAGAGGGGTGGAAGGTTGTTTGCAACTGATGACAGGTACTGTATTGACAATGGGGCAATGATTGCGTATACTGGTCTCCTAGCTTATGTTAATGGGATGTCAACTCCGCTGGAGGAATCGACATTCACACAGCGGTTCAGAACTGATGAAGTACTGGCAATTTGGAGAGAAAAAATGGAATCGTCAAATGGTCTCATGGAAAAAAGTGTATAATTACCTATATGTTTCAAGGTATGTGTTTTCTATTCTTTTCCCATCTTTTTTTGGCAAGATCATGGATTAGTTGCTTCCTAATTTATAGAATGTATGAGGCCCTTCAGCAAATGATAAACAGGCAAGCTGTGGACAATCCATGGCCAATTTAATATCTCAAGGCAATTTGCTTTCTTTACCTATCTGCATGGAAGTCCCTGTGTATCCAACCGGGCAAGCTTCTGCCCATGAAATTTGGAGAGCTTCTATTTCCACACGCTAATTTTTCTCAGTGCATACACTTTTTTGGTTCGGATATCAACTTCCGAACAAAATTACATGGTTCGAAATCATTTAGTTTCGTTTTGAAATTGATTTATGGAAGAAAATTGGTGTGAATTGAGAGAGTGGTATGTGGAAATAGTAGCTCCTAGAATCAGCTTCTTGCATTGCTTGTAGAAGCATGAATTGTGGGAACTAGGCTGGATCAGGGTTGGGATTTCGCATTCTGAAGTGCCTGGGTTTTCATGTTAGGAAGGTTGGGAGTTAAGGTAGGTTGAAACCGTATATGTAGTTATATACAACAGTGTTATTCTGTAAAGAAATGTGTTCCCATGTATACTTCAGTACTCATTGAAAGGATTTTAAGACCCATCAAAGGGCGAAGCCCTAAATTGATATGAGAAAGTAGTTGATATTTTGAGAATTTTTTTTTGATAATGTTACATAAATATTTGTAATAAAACTAATCCTAAGAGGAATAAGTTATGTTTTTTCCAAGTAGTAGTAGTTATACAGCATCCATTCTTCCTCAACATGGAATTATGCATGTTGGTCCAATTTTAATTTTCTTTAGTATTCTATTTTTAGTATGTGAATCCTCTTGTTATTTAGTTGTTTCCTTTCCTTGCTCTATTTCTCTACTATTTCTTGTCCTATTTGTTTTCTATTTTAAATTTTAAACCATGAACTTATGAGTAATGAGTAGAGAGGTCACAACCGCTTGGTTGGGCAAGATGGCTGGGTAACCGTTTCTCTAGTGAAGACGGGACTAGGTATTGCATGGAGTCATTTTGTGGATATGGTTTCTTAGTTCTTCAAATCAAGTGTTGTCTCTTCATTTCAAACAATCCTAGTATATCTTCTGTGACCTTGTGGGATATCAGTTTAGGCATTTGGATTCCCAATGGGTTTCGGAATAAAAGGAAGTTCGTTGGCATGTGGCTTTGGATATTTTGGTCACGTAATGCATATTAGTGGTTGAGTTGGCTTCTGTAGACTCAAGATGTCTGGCATGTGTACAGCTTACCATGAGTCATGTCCTCTTGACCTTATGTACTGAAAGATTTGGCTCGTTCACATTTACCAATAGCCAATGACAACCAAGTTTAAGAATGCGGACACAAGGATTTGTAATTCTAGTTTTGGTTTTCAATTTATTTGGTTGTTCATCTTTTATTTGTATTTATTGATAATATATTTTACATCATTATTTTGGCTAAAAAGATTTGTTTTATTCTCAGGGCATGCAAATTTACGGTGGTTATTGGCAACAAGGAGGGAGTAATTTGCCAGGTAGCAAAGCAATATACATCCAAGAGAGATTGATGAAGAAGATCTATTGTGAGCTCTCACTAAGAGACAAGTTGTGTTCTATTGGTGAAATACTAAAATATGTGTTTCTTTGAAGTTGAATAGTTTTTCCTTGGAAGACATTAGTAGAGACAACTTACACCATAAGGAACAATTATATATATATATATATAATCTCGAGTACTATTTTCTTGCTTCACTAAAACATGTCTGCCAAACAGGGGGCCAAAGATTAAGTTCTTGGACATGAAATATGCTGATTTGGTGTGACTTGTTGGATTGGCATATTTATCTGAAGATGACTTAGATGAGTGTAGTTTCTCATCTTCACTTGGTCGATTTTATGGCTCACTCCATAAGAAAACATGTATATATCAACGACAATTGAATGTAAATTGGGCCAACAATTTAGCGGAATGTAGTCTTTAGCACCTTTTTTGTGGTGCGCAATTACGTGTAATGTGGGTAGTGGAAGTAGTGATAGTGGTTGTGATTGATGATAAGAAGGGGGGACAAATTTTCCATACTTGTGATGATTTGCTTGCTTTTTTTTGCATCTTTGCTTTTGTCCTTTTAAAAGCAAGACTTCTGAGAAAAATAAAAATGCTTTTCTCCTTTCTCCTTTTAAATGCAGGTTCATGAGCGGAGTAGTCATTTTATTTTACTTTATTTTCTACATATTATTCACTCTTTTTTTTAGTTATTTTTTGGTTATTTAAATTGGAAAAAATAACCGTTTGGCTATGGTTTTTTTAGCTAACAATTGAGATTTTTTTTTTTATTTAATTTTTTAACAAGATTCATTTTTGTTTGGCAACTGCTAAAACAATTATATAATATATTTTTGTAGAATTTGTCTTTAGTGAAAATTTTGTATTATTATTATTTTTTAAAAATTTTCAGGCCCTTCTAGTCTAGATTATTATAGAAGGTTAAAAAAACAGAAGAAAAATTAACAAAATCCAAAAACTGATCACCAAATACCAAAAAATTAAAAATTTCAACTTTCCAAACAAAAAAGCCATTTTCTTAGAATTTGTTGAACATATCCACTTTTTTTAACAACAATTTTATCTTAAAAAAATAAAAATTTACTAAAAAAGTAATTGTCAAATCCAACCGATGAGTGTAGATAAGATGAGTGTTGCTAAGATGAGAATGTTAAGGTAGATGTGTAGCAAGACTAAAAAAGATCGAGTTAGGAATGAATATATTCGAGAATGGGTAGGAGTAGTATCAATAGAAAATAAGTTAGTTAGGAATGAATATATTCGAGAATGGGTAAGAGTAGTATCAATAGAAAATAAGTTGAGAGAGAATAGATTAAGATGGTCGATAGATGGTAGTGTTAGGAGAAGGGTAGATTTAGATTGACGTGTAATAGTATTAGGAGAAGAGGTAGATCTAGATTGACGTGAATTAGTATAGTAAATAGAGATATGAATCTCCTTAATTTGATTAACGATATGGCATTGGATAGAGTTGAGTGGAGAAGAATGATTTATGCACCATACTTTATTTGATGGGATTTAATTCTGGGTTTGGTTTGATTTGATGAGAAATGATCAGAAAAAAAAAATTATGAAAAATATAATTATTTTTCATGTTTAGTTTACAAATTAGGTAAAAAAAATTTCTCGCTATTAAGATTTTTATTAGATAAAGGACTTGTAATATTTTTCATAGTAATTGGGATCTTTCAACATTTTTCACAAAAATTTCAGCACAAAGAAATTTATATTCACAAAAAAATTTCTGCTTTTCAAATAGAAATTCCAACTTCACAGAAAAAATTCAAAAATTTTATAAAGACATTATAGCTTGTCATAAAGAAAATTCTCTGATCTTTTTCCTCCTAAAATACCCAAGTCGTCTACATAGTCAAGTCTTTCTTCTCCAAAAACGAAGCCTAATTCATTCATAGAGTGAAGCTTTTGCTGAAATCTGACAAAAGCGACAAAAGCAATTCCTAGGGTTTGGTTGAGTGTAGATCTTCACATCCATTTCTTCTTTGCAGAGTTGCTCATCATCGATCTCTGCTAGGTTACTGGTATGCATGTTTCTACAACCCATTACTATCTTTTTCTGTTTTGGATCATGATTTAAGTAACTCGTCCACAAATCTCTACTCAAATCTATGTCTTTTCAAAAAATTTATAGAGCATGTAATTTTTTCAAACTCAGTCGAAATCAATGGGATTTATAGTAATTATTATTAATTTTTCAGCTTGATTGGACCATCTAATTACAAGGTTACATGGCCTCACTTGTTGCCTCATTATGATTATATTAGACCCTGGGAATGTTGTCTGGTTGGTTTGGTTTGATTTGATTTTCATAATTAATTTTCTGAATTTTTTCCAAACAAATTAAAATAAAAATAATTTGGTGAAAATTTGAAAAAGGAAAAGAAAAAAGGCATCAATGATAATAAAAATGTGGACCAATCATTTTTTTTTTAAAACTTTATAAATGACTTTACCATATACTTTAGACGACCCAAACTCTAGCTAATTTTGTTTCTACGTGGACACAATCACACACTAAGCATAATTGGAACTAATCGTGATGGTGTGTTTAGTGCAGGGATAAATAATGGCAGAAAGAGCAGTCAGCTCTATTATTCAATATTTGGCACCATTGTTAACTGGAGAAGTAGAGTTGTTGAAGGGTGTCCGCAAGGAAATTGTCAGTATCAAAGCTGAATTGGAGCGCATACACTCTTTCTTAGAAGATGCAGAATCAAGAGTAGAAAAGGGAGATAAAGGCGAGAAAACATGGTTGAAACAAGTAAGGGAAGTTTCTTATCGGATAGAAGAAGTTATCGATGAACACATTCTCTTGGTCCTACCAAAACAACGTGGACTAGTCGGTTCCTTGCGTAAGGTTACTCGAACGATCACTAAGCTAAAGCCACAACATGAGATAGCTTCTCAAATCCAAGACATCAAGACTACAATCCGTGAGATCCAAGAAGGAGCTGTTCGATATGGATTCAGTAGTAGTACTTCCTCAGAACATAGCAACACCAGCACTAGTAGCATCACCAAGGACAACATGTGGCGTGACCCTCGACTGGCTTCCCTTTTCATAGGGGATGACGAAGTCGTTGGCATTGAATCTCCCAAATATGAACTGATAAGCAGATTGGTTTGCCAAAATCAATCACAACGAGCAGTGATCTCGGTGGTTGGCATGGGTGGAATTGGCAAGACCACTCTTGCCAAGAAAGTTTATGACAGCCAAGAAGTGGTTGCACACTTCAATTGCAAAGCGTGGATCACTGTCTCTCAATCATACAAGCCAGAGGAGCTCCTCAAAAAAATGATAAAGCAGCTATCAGGAAACGATGTTCTACCTGACGAGGGAATTGAGTCACTGATTGACAAGTTAAGAGGATATTTATCCAAAAAGAGGTACGTCATTGTGTTTGATGATGTATGGGAAACTGATTTTTGGGGATCCATAAGGCATGCTTTACCCAAAAATAGTGATGGCAGTCGGGTAATCATCACCACGCGCAGTGAACAGGTTGCTACATTTTGCAAAGAAACTTCAGTGGATCATGTCCACGAGCTTGAAGCCCTATCCGAAGAGAAGGCTTGGGAACTCTTTTGCAAGAAAGCCTATCAATTGGACTTCGAGGGTCATTGTCCCCCTGAGTTGGAGGAAGTATCACATGCAATTGTTAGAAAGTGTCAAGGTTTGCCACTTGCAATTGTAGCTATAGGTGGTCTCTTGTCGACCAAAAACAAGGGTATATCTGAATGGCAAAAATTCTATGGTAGCATGCACTCTGAATTGGATAGGAATCCTAATCTTACAAGCATCAAAAAAATTTTGTTGTTTAGTTATAATGACTTGCCTCACTACCTGAAATCTTGCTTTTTGTACTTTGGCATAATGCCAGAGGACTACTTTATCCGTTGTGGAAGACTTATTCGGCTATGGATAGCTGAGGGTTTCATTGAAAAGTAGAACGGAAAAACATTGGAAGAAGTTGCAGAAGAATACTTGACTGAGCTGATACATAGACGCTTAGTTCAAGTGTCAACAACAAAATTTTATGGAAGAGCAAAAAGGTGTCGGGTACATGATGTAGTGCGTGAGATTATTCTCTCATTGTCTGAGGAGTTTAGTTTGTGTCAAATTTTGGAAAAAGAGAATTCAAGTTTCAATGACACAACTCGGCGGCTATCTATGCATATGCGTTATTGCAACATGGAGAAGGTTATGGAAAGCATTGGCAAATCCCCAATTCGTTCTATTTTTCTTTTTCAAGAGGGAGAGTTGCCAAAGAAGCCCTTGTTGGGTACAATAGCTGCAAATTTCAAGCTTTTGAAAGTGCTGGATCTTGAGGTTGCTTCTTTGTATCAACTTCATGAAGAAGTGGGAAATCTATTTCTTTTGAGATACCTAAGCATAAGGAGAACATATGTTAAGATAATTCCAAAGTCCATAGGTAAGTTGCACAACCTACAGACTTTGGATCTGCGACATTCCCTCGTAGGAGAGCTCCTATTTGATATCAGTAGGCTCCGTAAGTTGCAACATCTTCTTGCCCATTCTCTTAGCTATGAATGTGAATACTGGGTGGGTTTTATGGTAGGAGTGAAGATACAGGGAGGGATTGGTTGTTTAGAGGAGTTGCGAAATTTGTGGCATGTTGAGACAAATCATGATGATGGGCTTAGCCTAATTAAAGAGCTTGAGAAGTTGAGGTATCTAAGGAAGTTGGGAATTACCAAATTGGAAAGAGGACATGGGAGGGCTCTATGTGCGGCCATTGAGAAGATGAAATACCTTCAACATTTGAGTGTAAGGGCCTCAAATGATGATGAGATTCTAGATTTACAGTATATATCATCATCATCATCTCCACCTCAATATCTTCAACATCTCGAGTTGGGTGGACGTTTAGAGAAGTTGCCCGACTGGGTCCTGAAACTTCAAAATCTAGTTAGATTACGTCTAGGGGGTTCAGGTTTGACCAAGAACGATCCACTAAAAGCCCTTCAAGTCTTGCCTAGTTTAGTACGTCTTGAACTTTGGGATGCATATGATGGGGAACAGTTGTATTTTATGGTCGGAAGGTTTCAAAAACTTAAGCAACTATGTCTCATAGGGTTGAAGGGATTGAATTCGGTGATAATAGAGGAAGGAACATTGCCTCTTCTTGAAGAGCTAACGATTGGGCCTAGCCCGCAACTAAAGGAGGTACCATCTGGCATCCACCACCTCAGAAAGCTCAAAAATCTTGATTTTGTTGGTATGCCAGAAGAATTCATAGATAGAATGGAACCCAAACCCAACCAAGGAAAAGACTACTGGATCGTCAAGCATATCCCTCATGTTGTGCTCTGTTCTCGAATCGAAAAACGAAATTTTATTTCTATTATTGGCACTCTTCAAGAATATTTCAATCGGAAGGTGAAAACAGCAAGGGTTAGGGAAGATAAAAATGAATCTCAAAGTTGAATTCCAGTTCAATTAACTTTCAGGTTTGCCTCTAACTGAATTGTTGTGTTTGTTTATTTCAGAGTTAAAAAGAGTAGATTTAGGATAAGAGAGTTTTTAGGATGTGTTATTTGTCATTTTAATTTTTTATGTTTTAATTTTGTCATTTTACTTTTTATATTGACAATTGTGATAACTAAAATGAAGAAATTAAAATTTAAAGGACTAAAATAACAAACAATGCATATTTTAGGGACTAAAAATGTCATGTTTTAAAATAAATTATCATGCTATTGAGGCTTCATTTGATTAGAAAGAAATAAATGATAGAAAGTAAAAATGAGTGAAGGAAAAGAAAAGGAAAATAAAATAAAATTTTTGTATGAATTTGATTAGGATGAAAATTTAAGGTTTTTTTTTTTTTTTTTTTTTTTTTTTTTTTTTTTTAAGGGTCCCTGGTATTAAGATTTTATTGCATCTAAGGTTCCTCAATTTGATCTAGAGAAATTTCATCCAAAGAATTTCTCTGGGCTTCCCCGAGAAATTCTCTCCAATCCAGAGAAATTCTCTATCTCTCTCTAGAGAAATTTCCAGATTATGTAAAGAACTAACAGCTATGGTTTTTAACTCAAAAAGAAAAAAAGAAAAAAAAGAAAGGGGCAAAACAACAACACCACCACCACCAGCACTGATGCAAAGAGAAATGTGCACACCAGACAGATCATATACAAAATTATTGCACTGAGTACAACCAAGAAACAAAATTTCTCTAGACTTTCAAATTTTTCTGACCAACTCTCCAGAGAATTTCTCTGGCCTTCCCTTCTCTCCAGAGAAATTTTATTCTCTCCAGAGAAAATTGAAATTTCTCTGAATAAAATTGTTTGCTTATGTAGAATCCTTTCTTTGTGAAACCAGAGAAAATTGAAAATCTTGTACCAGAGAAAATTGAAACTAGAAAAAATTCCAAATCCCTTACCAATCAAATCTTTTATCAGTTGAATAGAAGAGAAAGAATGAGAAGTGTAATATATATACTAATTGTACACAACCAAATTAAAGTGCTCACTAGAGAAAATTCTGGACCAGAGACTGAAACCCAGAGAAAATAGGTCTTCTATTGATTTGAAAAGTTACTGCAAATAAATTGTTCAAAGTCATACATTTCGCACTACCAATGCCCTAAATCTAGAGTTCCAAACTTTCCCAGATAGTCAAATTTTCATGTAAACATAAAAGACCTATTTCACAACCCCACAAGGCATAATATATATATATATATATATACAAATTGAGTAGAGTAATAGAACTTACTCTTTCAATGGAGGACTCAGTGGAGCAAACAACTGGGTTGCTACTGGGGCTGGCTAGGGCGTAGTTGATGCCCTTGTCAGGGACTTTAAGGATTGAGAAAAGGGCTTTGATGAAGGATTGGAGGACACAATGGTTTCACGTGAGGACGATGATGATGATTCAGGGGATGTTGCTGATGAGCTCTGAGAAGCAAGCGGAGGGGATGACAAGTAGCGTCTATCTTCTGACTTGTCGATTGGGGTTGCGATTGCGGTCACCCAGTCTCATGACGGTGGAGGCGGAGGCGGAGGCGGCGGCCATTGAAGGAGTGAACCAAGGTTTGGATTTAGAGAGAGAGAGAGAGAGAGAGAGAGAGAGAGATGAAATAGAGAAGGTAGAGAGAGAAATGAGGTTTGATAGAATGAAGATCGGAAACACAGAGAGAGTCAAATTTCTCTGATATGATATATGGGTGTGGGATTAGGGATCTTAGACATCAAAAAATAATATTGTGAATCTTTTCCATTACTAAAAATGTGAGAGGGACCTTAGACTAATTTTCGCAAAATTTAACAACAAAATATGAATTTTACAATTACTCTTAAGGTTGCCACCATCTTTGCCACCACTACTCCACTCACTCTCCCATCAATTACACCACCACTGTTACAACCAACACACCATCATTTTTAAGGTCGAAATCAAATACAAAAAAATATTTTTCTATTGAAATAGCAAAGTCTAAATCACCTATCCTTTTTGTACTTATATTGTTCATTGATATATTGCACCTACTTACATTTAATATGCGTTTTGTAATTATTAGGTCTTTTGTTGCAAATGCATACAGTTGAAGGAAATTCAATTGCAGAGACACCCAGAATTCAAGTACTCCAAGCTTCTAATCACCTCATGATTAAGCAAATCCTCATTGATTTTTATTTTCTTTTGGATTGCAAAAAAATAAAAATTGTCATCTTGCTAACATGAACGTGTTTATTATGGTTTTTTTAATTTAATTTTATTGTTGTTTGCTAAGACTGTATTGGATTTATGTTATTAAGACTTATTTCATGATAACCGCAACTATGTAACTCTAATTGAGAAAAATATATGATCATACATTCTTTCTTATAGTGTTTGTGCCCGAAGTTCCACTTTGTTCTTTGCTTTCTATTTTTTTTTTTTATTCTTTAGAGCTAATGTTGTGCATAAGAAATGTAGTAATCAGGTTTGGATTATCACTAAACCTTTTATTTAGGGAGGAATTATCTCCTCAGAGATCATATAACTTAACAGTTTGGGGGCATACTTTGGCTACCTTATATGCTACCTATTCCATATCTATTTCTAAATTAATGTTGCAAAGTACGTATTCTGTATCACTTTGGAACTCAAAATTTTCATTTTGTCAATTGTGTATCTAAATATTTTTATTTGAGTCTAATTTATTCAATTCCTCATTATTTATGTATGGTGGGTTGAATACGTAGTTGAGTAGCTTTGTTTAATACTTTAGACTATTATCTATAGTTTGTTATGCTAGTTTTTATATACTTTCAACTTGAGAAAGATAGATATGCCTTTATAACTAAAGAAGAAAATTGTATAACTCCATATTTTTTGAATGATAACTAGAAAAAAAAAGAAAAGAGTCACAATCAAACACTACATGAGGCATAACCAAAGATCTCGTGATAATGTCATAACTAAATAAGCAAATTGATCACAATTAAAGAAGAAAATGGCATAACTAAAGGTGTATATAGTACACTCCTTTCAAGTATTTATATAATAGAATTTCCCGTTCAATTTTTATAGTCAAATAAATCTATCTATTATTTAAAGTACGGAACTCATAATTAATAATTTAAAATTCTGTCACTATTTTTATTCTTTCTAAGAATGTCCAAGTTCTTAACTGTTTAGTATATAACTATTATCAAATTTTAAATTCAACCCATCTTTCTCATTCATCAAATTTACTAGCAAATTTAAATGTAAAATTGCAAACGTATTACGTTTACACCCACCGCTTATATGAATATATATGTATACATCTAGAATTAATTATTTTAATGTTTTTTTTTTTTTTTTTTGATCTGTCTCTTCTCCAATTCTCTTTTAGGATATATATATATATATTTGGATGCTAGTTTTAGTATAATAATTTGGTATTATAATTGTGATTGTTTTATTGGAGATTTCAATACAGAATTGTATTAATTTCCTTGAATCAATTTCATAACTACATTGTTCATATGCGTGCAATCAGTTTTAGTACTTCAAAGAATTCATGATTTTACTAAAACAATTAGTAGAGACAAATATGAATATCATATATTCATAAGGCTATTTACTTGTGAAATTATATTTGTTTTTACCAGTAGTATTCAAGAACGATTTATAAATAATAAAAAGAAATTAATTGCACAACCAAATTGGAGATCAATTGATTACTAATTGTTTGGCTATATATTTTGAAAATAATTAATGTAATATTTGATAGTAATAATAGTGAGACGATTATGTAGAATTTTATGTATTTACATTTTTTTTGGGAGGGGGGGGGGGGGTAAAAAATTTTAGTACGAATGTATTTAAGTTTTCATTTTTTTTATTTGAGAATTGAAATTAAAGATTTTTCTATATAAAATGCAACTTGTACTATATTTAAGTCTTAAAGATATTCTACAAATCTAAAAAGATCATGTAACTTTGCAAAAGATAAAAAATTTACATATAAAACAAAAAAACAATTTTTAATGTAATGTATTGAAGTTTTCATTCTTTTTATTTGAGAATTGAAATTAAAGGTTTTTCTATATAAAATCCAACTTGTACTATATTTAAGTCTTAAAGATATTCTACAAATCTAAAAAGATCATGTAATTATGCCAAAGATAAAAAACTTATGTTAAAAAACAATTTTTAATGTAACACTAATAAAGGCAACAAAACTTATATTTAATGAGAAAATCTAGATAATTAGAGTACTTAATCCATTTGGATCAAAATTTGGATTGTTTTGAGTATGCTTGATAAGCTGATTTTTTTGTTTATTATGAAAAGATGTGTAAAAAAATAGAGAGATAGTGTGACCCAAGTAAACTAATAAACCAATAAACAGCTTAAAAGCCGGGTTGCCAAATGAGCCCTTTACATTTTAGCAGAAAATCACGACAAGTGAAAAAGTTGTGAATATTCATCATTTCTTTATTTTAGAGAAATGTAGTTCTATTATTGGTTTTGCACAATGCAATATAGAATAGGGTAAATTACACTATTAATTCCTATAGTGTTAATTTAATTTTTGTAATTTTAATTTGAATAATTTGATTTTTATATTTTTAATTTTATTACAATGTGATCATTCTGTCACTCATCGATAGAATTTGGAATGGAAAAAGACCATGTGTAAAATTAGAGAGACCAAAATGGAATTCAATATAGTTTGTTTTTAATTTCACCTTAGTTTCAATAACTTTGCATGTGATTTTTTTATGTTCAAAATGTTAACAACGCAGCGCATAATAGAGAGAGCACATTGTAATAAAATTGAATCTATAAGAACCAAAGTGAAGTTTCACTAAAATTAAAATGATAGTATAGTTTACCGTAATAGAATAAAGGATTATGCTATGGTGCATACCCTTAACCCTTAGAAGTATGTATTATATGTAAATTATGATATTTACGGGGTTAATAATTATAATTGAATTTTTTAGGTTGTGGTTGGTTTATGAATTTGAAAAAAAAAATGAAAAAATTAGGTAAAATGTGAATAAAATATACTTATATTTTACATACATTTCACACACTTTTTTCATTTTTTCTTTTAAATTTCTATCCAAATTTACGAATCAAATACAACATTAAAGTCTTAATTAAAAAAATAATTATAACCAAACACCGCATAAGTATAACTAAGCACCTTTTGAATTATAATCAAAATAATTTTATAACTAATATATAATAAGTCATAACTAATACCATAATGTGTATAATAAAGTTATAACTAATATCACAATATATTATAACTAAATATTATAAATATTGTAACTGGGATGTATGGTACAATTCAAGAAACATTTATTGTGAGATTAAGGTTTTAACCTATGAAAAGACAACACGTGTCCCTATAACCTAGATGAGGACTTCACACTTGGCATTTTATTTTGCAAAAAAGTTAGGGTCCAAAATTTACCGTAAATGAGTGAATTAGAGATTACATTGATGAAGTGTATGATTCATGACTAAAATAAATTTAAGGACTTAGTTTTTCTCCAGTTGAACTGGATCAGACAGTTGAGCTTTTTTACTAGAAGAATCATTAAACGGAGGTTTTTTACCGGTAAGAGTCATTAAACGGAAGTTTCTTATCGGTAAAAGTCTATAAAAACATGGCTGTTGGTAAAAATTTAGAAGAAAAGAAGAGAAGTGGGGGGTTTGGAGAAAGCTATCACTAATATACTCGTAATAATGCTAAGTTAAACTACTCCTAGATAAACTCTTCATGAGTGTAGTTGATGATTGAGATGTCCTCTTTTGATCTGTCTTCAGCCTTCTTTTATACTTTCTTCTTGACCTGGATCTTTGATCTCGATCTTCGTAGATTCTTTGATTTTTGCATGCTTATCCCCTCATTCCAGGAATTTGAATTTCAGATTCTTCTTTGATTAGTTTTTTCCTTATCTCTTATCTTAATACTTCCTTTATGCCACACTGGTCAACCCTTTGTACATTTTTCCACGTCATCTTATGCCACGTCAACCCTATGTCCTGTCAGCACCCTGTCGACGGAGGACTCCATATTTTAGCATCAACAATGCTCCCTTCATGATTTATCCTTTCTAATCTTTTATGGGCCCAGAATTATTTTACATTCTTCTTGGGCTTCTTATTGATCTTTCAGGCCCATCTTTTGTTTTAGGCCCTCAACATTATTTGTTTTTCCCACTCTATTTTTATTTGGGCCACACACAATGTTACTTAAGTTTTTTAAATTCTCCCTTTCTGTTACCTCATTCTTTCTTGCAACACTCTTCCTTTTCTTGCAAAAAACTCTCCCTCTTCAAAAAAAAAAAAAAAAAAAAACTCTAAGAAAAACCTAACTCTCTCAATCATGTCTTCTGACCCCAATTTCGATTTGGATCGCTGGTTTCCCCATGAAATTGTCTAGCTTATTGAGAGTAACAAATTTGATTCCCAAATAACAGCCAGTCTTACTGCTGGTGCTGGGAAACTTGGCCCCTGTGTTTTGACCACTTTCCCATATGGTTTATCTCCTTACTACCCCATCCATGATGGAGAAACTCTTCTTTTAGACCAGTCTTCTCTCTCATGGATGAACTGGTCGACGGGTCCTATATCATGGCCTAAATCGACTGATGCCTGGGTAGCTTGGGTGAAGAAAATGACCGCATTTGAAGGGGATATGTGGCAATTCAGCAGTCCACCATTTCATTTGAGGCAAACCCCTGGCTAATTGGTTGGTGCAGCCACATGTTTATGGTTGAAACACCCCCAAAATAATACAATAAAGATAGCTCATATGCGGAATAAATATGAGAAACAACATACTTTCATATATCAGAGTTCACTGTTTAACAACCAGTTAAATGCCATGTAGGCTTACATGTTTCCAAGTCATTGCTTGGTTACACAAATTAAGTCTTGCTCATTACATCTTAAGCCCTTGGCTTTACAAATAACAAACATACACACATAAGGCATAATTAAGAAGCTTTTGCTTCCCAAAACTCCATCCACACTATTGCCTTGGAGGAAGCATCTCAGTTGTACCTGAAAATGGTATTCCCATATAGGGTGAGCCAACAGTCCAGTAGAAATAATCTAACACAATTTATGAGGTTTAGCAAAGGTATAAATACCACGTACATAAATAATACCGATCCTGAAACATCCACAAGATCTGCAAATCCATATGCCACTAAGACCAACCTTAGTTCATTTTCCTTTAATTTCATTTCCAGTTCATGTATGCTACTCAACTCATGAGTTAAATTCGTTATCTTTCAACAATCAAAATGAGACTACAACTCAATGATTTTCCAATTATGCAAAACTCACATAAACACTTCAAACCTGCCATTTTACGGATATTTCGTCCGAAGGAATCGACACCCATTTATATATAAAATTTCGGATCTTTCATCCAGGACACTCCGGCCAACTTGCTTTAAATGGAGTCCATCCCCTTTCTCCTCCCAAACAAATGTACATATGCAATGTATTTATAAACATAATCACATATGGAGTACATCCTCTTTTTCCTCCCAATAAACATACATATACAATGTATCTATAACATGGTCATATTCAATAATACCAACAATGGATTAGCATTAAATCGCCTAATCTTCATGTAATTTCTACAACAATCATAGCTATCCTCCACCGATAGCCCAATGCAATTATTTCTAAAGAGATGTTCAATATCAAAATAAATAGTTTATTCAAAACTTCCATAGGTGAGATAATATGTATCCAATATCACCATTTATAATCACAACCTTCCAATTTCGCCTTTTCAATGTTAATCCCAATTATTTATGCAAAATAATAATTTAATCAAAATTAGGGCATAATCTCCCTTTCACCAAATATCAACCCAAACACCAAAATCAACTATTTTGGCACAACATGATCTTATATTCAAGCCTCATACCCGTTTACCTTGTATTCATCAAAACCCCTCTTTTCATTTCATACCCAAATCCTAGATTTGTCCAAACCACAACCAAATCTCATCATCTATACACAATAGCAAATAACTAAGTTAAAAACCATATCAGAGTGTAGAAAATCCCTACCTCAAGTTTTGAAGAGAATCTGAGATGAAACTCCAAAATCTATGGTATCAAAACTCGATCTCCACCGCACACAATGAAGCCCTCGAGGTGATAACCAACTTTGGTGAAGAACTTAAGCCTAAATCCCAATGGATTTGGAGAAATTAAAGAGAGAAGATGACTTCTAGAGAGAGGAGCTCTAGACCTGGAAATTTGGAGAGTTTTAGAGAGAGAGGGGGTTGCAAAAGGTGATCTAAAACCCTAATTTACGGACTGATATAACAAGGTCACTCGAACGTGAAATATACTTTCCCGTAAGCAATTTCAAATGCATTTTGCATTTTTGCTTTCAGCGAGCTAACCGGGTCAAAATCGGGATCGCTACAACCTCCCCTCTTAAAGAATTTTGTCCCGAAATTTCAAATCAAACTACCCAAACAAAGGGGTTTCTAGCGATCAAAACCACATTATTTCATTTTTAAATCACAATATTAGCTCTCAACCAATTTTTTTGCCATTTCCACCATGGTTATCTCATCAACAACAACCGTCCACATCAACCTAAACATGAAGCAAAGAAATGACAATCCGTAACTACTTCATGCTTAACATAACAACATACATAACAATATGTGGTCAACAATTTTAACACATTTCCCTCAAACACTAGGGAATATTACAAGGAAAACAACTTAAGCACTTTCAAACAAATCCAGATACTTAGAGCGGACTTCCGCCTCCAGTTCCGACGTCGCTTCTTCAACCCCATGGTGTCTCCATAACATATTTACCAACGGTATAGTTTTTCCCCGTAGCACTTGCTCCCGGGTATCTAATATTTGAACTGGTAGTTCTTCGTAAGAGGCATCCTCATCTACCTCCAAGTCAACCCAATCAAGCACATGAGAAGGGTCCGGTTCATATTTCCTAAGCATAGCTACATAAAATACGTTGTGAACTCCGAAAAGTTGCGGCGGTAAAGCTAACCGGTATGCCACTTCCCCAATTTGCTCTAAGATCTCAAAAGGCCCAATGAACCTTGGAGATAATTTATCACTCTTACCAAATCTCATCAAACCCTGCCTTGGTAAGATTTTTAGAAACACATGGTCACCAACTTCAAAAGATAAAGGTCGTCTCCTTTTATCGGCATAACTCTTTTGTTGACTTTGGGCCATAGCTAACCTCTTCCGAATGAGAACCACTTTCTCGGTTGTCTCTCTAACAATTTTTGGACCTAGTAACGGTGCGTCACCCACTTCATCCCAACAAAACCGGTGATCTACAAGGTCGGCCATACAAGGCCTCAAATGGTGCCATCCTAATACTAGCTTGATAACTATTGTTATAGGCGAACTCAACCAACGGTAAGTGCTTCTCCCAAGGCCCCTTAAAATCAAGGACACAAGCTCTAAGCATGTTCTCCAAAATCTGAATGGTACGTTCCGACTGTCCTCGATTTGAGGATGATAAGCGGTGCTAAGAGTCAACTTAGTTCCCAACGCCTCTTGAAGGCTTGCCATAACCGGGCAGTAAAACGAGGATCCCTATCCGACACAATAGTCACAGGGACTCCATGAAGTCGAACTATCTCTCTAATGCACAACTCTGCCAAGCGTTCAACTGAGTCGCTGGTGCACATCAGAATGAAATGGGTAGACTTAGTCAACTTATCAACAACCACCCAAACGGCGTCATTGCCTTGTTGTGTTCTAGGAAGCCCAACTACAAAATCCATGGTAACATGCTCCCATTTCCACTCGGCTATTGGTAAAGGTTGTAACAAACCCGCTGGTCTCTGATGCTCGACCTTCACTTGTTGACAAGTAAGGCACTTTGATACAAACACAACCACATCCTTTTTCATACCTCTCCACCAAAACTGGCGACTAAGATCATGATACATCTTTGTGCCTCCCGGATGCACCACAAGGCGTGAATGATGAAACTTTCGGAGTACTTCCTCTCGGTAAGACTCCGGTACAAACAAACGGTCACGGTATCTCACACTTTGGTCGGGATACATAGTCAAACCTATTTTTACCTTCCCATTGGAAATCTTCTCTCGGAATGACTCTACCTCAAGGTCACCCTTTTGCGCTTCCAACACTCGGTTCACAAGTGTAGGTTGTGCAACTACTGAAAACAAAGCTGCAGACTCAACAGACTCGCCCAGATGCAAGTCAAACTCATTAAGAGTACCCAACATTTCCCATTCTCGGATGGCGATAGAAGCCACACTGCTAACTGGCTTTCTACTCAAAGCATCGGCCACAACATTGGCCCTGAAGCTTCGTATTGTTGGCTCGAGCGAGCTTTCCTTCGCTCGAGCGAGTATTTCTTGTGTCTGGTCGCTCGAGCGACCAAGTCTTCGCTCGAGCGAGCCTGTCAGGTTTAAATAGGCAGCAGCGGGTTTCAGATCAGTTTTTCATATTCTTTTTGATTCCAAACCCTAAGGTCCGACTTCTCTTTTTCCCTACTCACCTTTTCTTTTAGGTTTGATCTATCTAGGGTGTGTTTCTACCCTAGTTGCTTTATTAAAAAGATAGTGTGAGTCGAGGGCTCCGTTCTAATCTGAGAGTTTGTGAATTTGGAGCACTTTGGATTTTGGATCTTCATCTCCGTCTTCTCCATTTGGGTTAATTTCTTCGAGGTAGGGATTTCCTACTCCAATGTATACGTTTTGTTCTAAGTTCTGGCATTTTAATATGTTGGGGGTATTTTGGTAATTTTGGGAAAAACTCTATAAATTAATTTGTATAATTAATTTAAGGAAAATTGGGGAATTTAGCTAAATTCATGAAATTGAGGAATTTATTGATTAATTGGTGTAGTTGGATAATTTAAATCACTCACCTATTGAATTGTTTATTTATTTGTTTCCAGTATAGAAATAACTGTTTTGGGCTATCGGTGGAGGATAGTCATGATTGTTGTAGATATTGCATGTGGATTAGGGATAACTGGAACTAATCACATTGGTTAAGTCATTACTTTTGACTATTGAATTAATATAGAAAAATTACATGTGTTGATTGAGCATTTGCATATGCATATTGTGTGGGAGGAGATAGGGGATGTACTCCACGGTTTAGGGGAAGATAGGGGATGGACCTCTAAACCGGATTTTTGTTTGGGAGGAGATAGGGGATGGACTCCATTAGCATCACTTTTATGTGTGCTTATTTATATCGAAGTGTTTTATTGATACAGCACTAAAATGTGTATCAAAATGGAAGTATGAAGTGTTTTGATATGAGCTGAGTCTCATTTGTGTTGTTGATATTGGAAGTAATGTGAAATTGATATATATATTTCACTGTTGTAAGTTTGGCCAGGTTCTGAGTCATATTGGTAATAATGAAAAGTGAAACATGTCATAGATAATGATATAGTGATTATCCTGTTTAACCATCTATTAAATGCTATTGCTTTATTCAATGCTTATATTTGGTTTAGTATATTTCTACTGGGCTGTGGCTCACCCTATATGGGAACATCATTTTCAGGTTCAGGTGATAAGCAACCTCCAAGGACTTAGCTTGGAAGGATTTAGCTTATGGATTTCTGAAGACTATCTTTAGTTAGTTGTTTTTATTTGATAGTACATGTAAACATCCAAGCCTAGGGCTTTACTTGTATTTGAGTTAGAACTCATATTTTTGTGTCCAAATGTTGGCTTGGAAAGATGTAAGCCCATAGGGCATTTAATTAGATGTTACATGTAATGCTTTTATTTAGTAATACTCTGATGAATTGTTTTCTTTAAATATTGTATGTCAATGATATATATATATATGGGTTTAAATTTGAGGGCGTTACAGGCCTTCTCGGGATGATAATGCAACTCAAAATCATAATCCTCTATGAATTCCATCCACTTCCTCTGTCTTAAATTCAAGTCTTTCTGTGTAAATAGATATTTCAGACTCTTGTGATCAGAGAACACTTCAAATTTCTCACCATACAGATAGTGCCTCCAGATCTTCAAGGCGAATATCACTGCTGCTAACTCTAAGTCATGGGTGGGATAATTTCTCTCATGTGTTTTCAACTGCCGTGAGCCATAGGCTACTACTTTCCCCTCTTGTATCAATACACAACCTAGACCTTCTCGTGAAGCATCGCAATAAACTGAATAACCCAAACCCCTCTTCGGTATAATCAATACTGGAGCAGTGGTGAGTCTAATCTTAAGCTCTTGGAACAACTTCTCACAAGTCTCACTCCACATGAATTTGATTTCTTTCCTCGTCAACTTAGTTAAAGGTGAAGCTAGTCTAGACAAATCTTTCACAAATCGACGGTAATACCTGGCTAACCCCAAGAAATTACGAATCTCGAAAGCATTCTTAGGTTGTGCCCAATCTTGCACTGCCTCTATCTTGGATGAATATACAGTCACCCTTTTCTTTGATACTACATGCCCTAGGAATTCAACCTCTTCCAGCCAAAAGTCACATTTCCCAAACTTAGCATACAACTTATGGGCTCTAAGTAACTCATGTATTACTTGTAAATGTTCCTCATGCTCCTCCTCAGAAGGTGAATAAATCAAAATGTTGTCCACAAAGACAACCACAAAACGATCTAAGAATTTACGGAAGATCCGATTCATTAAATCCATAAACATAGCTGGAACATTAGTTAGTCCAAAAGGCATTACAAGAAACTCATAATGGCCATACCGTGTACGGAATGCCATCTTCGGGATATTCTTCTCCCTTACTCTTAACTGATGATAACCCGATCTTAGGTCTATCTTAGAGAAACAATAAGACCCCTTCAACTGATAAAACAGATCATCTATACGAGGCATTGGGTACTTATTCTTAATAGTAACCCGGTTCAACTTTCGATAATCAATACAAAGCCGTAATGCTCTATCTTTCTTTTTAACAAAGAGAGTCGGCGCTTTCCAAGGTGAAGTACTAGGGCGAATAAAACCCTCATCTAACAATTCCTGGAGTTGAATCTTCAACTCACTCAATTCAGCAGGTGCAAATATATATGGAGCCATAGAAACTGGTGTCGTGCTAGGCACTAAATCAATAGAGAACTTGATCTCTTGGTGAGACGGTAAACTGCCAAGATCCTCGGGAAAAACATCCGAGTATTCACAAACTACCCTCGGTAATTCAACCCGAATTTCATCACACTCACTACTTAAAAAGCTAGCAAGGAGACAACTAAGTTCACTCCACCCATGCGGATCATATACCTGTGATAAGACTCTATCCACCCGGTCCCCCAAGAAATAAAAACAATCGCCACTCAAGGTACATACAGTAACTTTCTGACGGTAGCAATCTATAACAACCTGGTATGACGATAACCAGTTCATACCCAATATGACATCAAAACTAAGCATGTCAATCAATACAAATGCAAAAGGTAATCGACGACCAGCAACCTCGATGTCACAGCCTCGACATTCCTGTCTCAAAACAGTCTGACCACCAACAGGTGACTTTACACAAATAGGAGATGCTAACTGTGCCAACTCCAAACCCAAAACTGATGCAAACGCATACGAAATAAAAGAATATGATGCACCCGTATCAATCAACACATTAGCAACTGAATTGCAGAACAAAAAGGTACCTCTCACTACAGAAGGATCAAGTACAAGATCTGGCCCTACAACTGTATACATACGTCCAGTAGGCCTCTGCTCACCCCTTGGAGTATAAGCTTGGTGCACAGACTGAGTCGAAGAGACTCCCTGATTGGCCCTTGAGGCTTGTGTTGACTGTGCTGGCTGGTGACTTTGTGTTTGTCTCGAACCAGATGCACCAGGTGTACTACCCAACTGTGGGCAAAACCTCTTCAGGTGCCCCGCCTGCCCACACTGATAACAAGTGAGCGGCTGGCCTCTTCCCTGACTCTGGCTCTGAAAACGAGCCAAAGATGATGCTGTTCGCTGTCCTCCTCCTCTTTGAGGACAAGCTGGAGACTTGTGGCCCAACTGACCACACTTAAAGCAAGTAAAATCTCCCTGCCCACCTCTCGCAGAACCTGAACTCGGTATTGGAAAAGTGGACCTCGACTGAGTTCCCTGGGATTGTTGAGGGTAGGAACCCCTCTGCCTCTTACTGTCTCCCTGACTATCCTGACTCCTTCTGGAGCCCCTCATCCTTTCATCTTCTGCTTGCATAATAGTTTCAAGGTGGGCTGCAAACTGCACAAGGCGCCCATAATCTCTAATCATGGAACCGACCACTCGAAACATGAGTTCGGTCCTCAATTTCTTCTCAAACTCCAGACAGCGGCGTTCCTCAGTCGCCACTAACTCAGGTGCAAACTTGGATAGACTAGTAAAGGTGGCCTCAAACTCCGCCACTGGTGTATTCAGTTGCTTAAGCTGACAGAACTGATCCCTCAACTTCTCCCTAACAGTGGGAGGCAAAAACTTCTCCTGAAAGGCGTCAACAAATGCCTCCCAAGTCCCTCCAATGCACCCCCGCGCATACTTCCACCACTGCCCCGCATCCCTCTTTAATTGGAAAGACGCCAAGGTCACTTTCAATTGATCATCCTCGATGCCAAGCATCTCGAATGCCTTCGCTAACTGTTCAAGCCACTCATCAGCCTTCAGTGGCTCCTTATGGTCACCCAAAAACTCATCTGGATTTGACCGGAAGAACTCTCTCTTCAGAAAAGATGGCCCTGCTTCAGCTACATAGGCCTGGACTTGATTCTCAACCCTGAGAATGCCCATGGATTCCCTCAATGCTCCTGCCATCTCGCGGGCTAAGGTGCCCATGGCTTGTTGACCTACTGGCTCGGCCACGTTGGCCTGACCAACTCCCTCCTCCTGTGCCGAAATTGCATCCGGTATAGGCATCTCCTGCCGCCTAGGCCTATCATGCCTACCACCATGTCCTCGTCCTGACATCCTAATAAAGGTAACAAAGGATTAGCACATTCACAAATGTGTCGAAGCTATTTCACTCGCGTCCTAATACATTAGACAACTGTAATTCACTCCATATAAGCACATAATCACATAAGCACTTACGAATTTTATTTCTAGATAATGACCGTCCCGTGGCGTTGCTAGAGTTCTAGTTAGAAACGGCAGTGATCAAGTGCCTTTCTAACAGGACTCCCAGAAACCCATAGATTCGATCAATATCCTAGAAACTAAATTTCATACCCATATAGTCACATAAGCATGTTATCATATAAGCACATAACATCATACATAAGTCTCTAACAAGCGAGACAAACCCATTGTGGTACTAACCACTTCCCATGTACCCAAAGTATTCAAATCCGGTACGCTCTGATACCAAGTTGAAACACCCCCAAAATAATACAATAAAGATAACTCATATGCGGAATAAATATGAGAAATAACATATTTTCATATATCAGAGTTCACTGTTTAACAACCAGTTAAATGCTATGTAGGCTTACATGTTTCCAAGTCATTGCTTGGTTACACAAATTGAGTCACGCTCATTACATCTTAAGCCCTTGGCTTTATAAATAACAAACATACACACATAAGGCATAATTAAGAAGCTCTTGCTTCCCAAAACTCCATCCACAGTATTGCCTTGGAGGAAACATCTCACTTGTACCTGAAAATGGTATTCCCATATAGGGTGAGCCAATAGTCCAGTAGAAATAATCTAACACAATTTATGAGGTTTAGCAAAGGTATAAATACCACGTACATAAACAAAACCGATCCTGAAACATCCACAAGACCTGCAAATCCATATGCCACTAAGACCAACCTTATTCCATTTTCCTTTAATTTCATTTCCAGTTCATGTATGCTACTCAATTCATGAGTTAAATTCGTTATCTTTTAACAATCAAAATGAGACTACAACTCAATGATTTTTCAATTATGCAAGACTTACATAAACACTTCAAACCTGCCATTTTACGGATATTTCGTCCGAAGGAATCGGCACCCATTTATATATAAAATTTCGGGTCTTTCACCCAGGACACTCCGCCAACTTGCTTTAAATGGAGTCCATTCCCTTTCTCCTCCCAAACAAATATACATATGCAATGTATTTATAAACATAATCACATATAGAGTACATCCTCTTTCTCCTCCCAATAAACATACATATACAATGTATCTATAACATGGTCATATTCAATAACACCAACAATGGATTAGCATTAAATCGCCTAATCTTCATGTAATTTCTACAACAATCATAGCTATCCTCCACCGATAGCCCAATGCAATTATTTCTAAAGAGATGTTCAATATCAAAATAAATAGTTTATTCAAAACTTCCATAGGTGAGATAATACGTATCCAATATCACCATTTATAATCACAACCTTCCAATTTTGCGTTTTCAATGTTAATCCCAATTATTTATGCAAAATAATAATTTAATCAAATTAGGGCAGAATCCCCCCTTTCACCAAATATCAACCCAAACACCAAAATCAACTATTTTGGCACAACATGATCTTATATTCAAGCCTCATACCCGTTTACCTCATATTCATCAAAACCCCTCTTTTCATTTCACACCAAAATCCTAGATTTGTCCAAACCACAACCAAATCTCATCATCTATACACAATAGCAAATAACTAAGTTAAAAAACCATATTAGAGTGCAGAAAATCCTTACCTCAAATTTTGAAGAGAATCTGAGATGAAACCCCAAAATCTATGGTATCGAAACTCGATCTCCACCGCACACAATGAAGCCCTCGAGGTGATAACCAACTTTGGTGAAGAACTTAAGCCTAAATCCCATTGGATTTGGAGAAATTAAAGAGAGAAGATGCCTTCTAGAGAGAGGAGCTCTAGACCTGGAAATTTGGAGAGTTTTAGAGAGAGAGAGGGCTGCGAAAAGTGATTTGAAACCCTAATTTATGGATTGATATAACAAGACTTGAGCGTGAAATACACTTTCCCATAAGCAATTTTGAATGCATTTTGCATTTTTGCTTTTCAGCGAGCTAACCGGGTCAAAATCTGGATCGCTACAACCTCCCCCCTTAAAGAATTTCGTCCCCGAAATTTCAAATCAAACTACCCAAACAAAGGGGTTTCTAGCGATCAAAACCACACTATTTCATTTTTAAATCACAATATTAACTCTCAACCAATTTTTTTGCCATTTCCACCATGGTTATCTCATCAACAACAACCGTCCACATCAACCTAAACATGAAACAAAGAAATGAAAATCTGTAACTACTTTATGCTTAACATAACAAACATACATAACAACATGTGGTCAACAATTTTAACACATTTCCCTCAAACACTAGGGAATATTACAAGGAAAACAACTTAAGCATTTTCAAACAAATATGGATACTTTGTAACTTTATGATGCTTAAGACTGGTATGGCTTCTCCCACCATCGTTGATGTTATGCACCTCATTGATCTTCCTGCTCTTGGCCAAGATATCCATGTCCTCTTGAAAACCCCAGAGGTTAAGCATGATGTCAAAGTAGGCAATTATGGCAAGTTTATTTCAGATCATAATAAGAAAACTGGCATGCCCACAGTAACCGAAAAAACTGCCTTCTACCTATACTGGCTATGCTATTTCCTTTTTTGTGTGGTTGATAATTTGGTGTAGCAAATCCCTTATGAAGCTAGAAATGCTGCTGTCGATGTGGGTGCAGACCACCATCCCCTTCTTCAAAATGTCAAAGGGGTGGTCTAGGCCCTCTCTGTGGATCATAGTTTCTGAAACCTTGTTTTTGGTACGCCTATTGCCTAGCACTTTGGTAGCTCCTTGGCCTTGGGTTATTATAGTTTGGCTGCCTAAGCCTTTGGTCCGCAAAGTTATAACGCCTTAACCTTGGCCTGTTGACGGCAGGTTCCTCATACCTAGGGGCTTCAAACTGCCCCCTTGGCATAGGCTTGACCATGTCATTTACTAGTTCTTCTTTTTCTAGAGGCCCAATTATGCCCCCCTTGTCCTGGTCTATTATTTGTTTCAAAAGTTGGATTATAATGTGACTTTCCTTCTAAGGCCTCTCTTTGAGCAGCAAGCCTATGGGGGTCAGTTTGTGCCCCATAATTGATGTTGATTTTAATTTCCTTGTAAGTTTGATTGGGGTTAATTTAAAACCTCTCTTGTTCTTCTTCTTGAAGAGTTGGAGTCTATAGAAAGAGGTACTACCTTGGTGAATTTTATTGGTCTTAGGGGTTTGAAATCGTACCTTAGTTACATGTGTTTCCAATTTAGCTGGTAGTGGAGGATTGGGAGTGGGGCTGAATCCCCCAAGCACTCTAAGCTTTGCCCTCATATTTTCCGTGAGATGCTTTGGCCTCATCTCAAAGTTGTGGCCAAGTTGGACAATTATTTTCTCTATCTATTCAACAACCAGGCCATGGTATTGGCCCCTATTAGTTGCATCCTAACCATCTCTTAATTTTCCCCTGTATCTAGCTACCACTAATTGGCTGTTTGTAATGACATCCCTCTTGCTAGCATCAGAGGTCTTAGTTTTTTCAACTTTCTTCTTCACTATTAATCCAAGTTAGAATGGTCTCACTGGGCGTACCAATTTATGTTGGCAAAAATTTAGTTCAAGCCCAATCGATAATGATTTGATCGACAGACTTAAACCAATTTTTAAGTAAACACAAGAAAATTAGGCTCTGTGGTTGAGTTCTATGCCTTAAACAGCTTAAGGACTTCCTTGGAAGTAATTAAGTAAAGAAGGTTTGAAATAGAAAAGAATATGTATTTATTCAATCAAATTGTCAATTGTTATAATCACAAGAACTAGAACAAGAACAAAGAAAATGAAAAATACATCAATCGATAGAAGACAATAAGAGAAGTGGGGGGTTTGGAGAAACCTATCACTAATTTACTCCTAACAATGCTAAGTTAAACTACTCCTAGATAAACTCTTCACGAGTGTGGTTGATGATTGAGATGTCCTCTTTTGTCTGCCTTCAGCCTTCTTTTATACTTGTTTCTTGACTTGGCTCTTTGATCTCAATCTTCCTAGATTCTCTGATTTTTTGCATGCTTATCCCCTCATTCCAGGAATTTGAATTTCGAAATCTTCTTTGATCAGTTTCCTTCTTTATCTCTTATCCCAGTACTTCGTTTATGCCACACTAGTCAACCCTTTATACTTTTTTCCACCTCATCTTATGCCACGTCAACCCTATATCTCGTCAACACCTTGTCGACGGAGGACTCCATATTTTTAGCACAAACAATGGCCTAGTTAAATTTTTTCAAAAATTTTTACTGGTAAGCGTGTTTCGTTTAATGACTGTTACCGATCAGAGATTTCAACTGTCTGATCCAGTTAAAATTTTAAATAGAGACAAGGTATTCCTAAATTTAAACTACTGATTCTTCAATAAATTATGGATAAATAATTATGAGATTGTGTAGAAAAAATTATTGATTAATCTTAAGATAATCGATCACAATTCATGTTGCCTCCTATTCTACACTCACCCAACATGAATTTGTGATCCACCAATAACTTCTCGGTGAGTAGTCTGTTTATTTTGCCGTATGATAGAGGCACGTGTAGTTCCAAACTTCCAAGTCATGCCCTTTTTCAAATGAAAACCGTGAAAACTTTGCAAATCAAATATCATCTCATCTCATCTCATCTCACTCACAACACTCAAATTTAAGTCTCAAAGCTTCACTCTGACAATTCAACTCCAAATCAACCCTCAAAACCCACTCAGAACTTCGATTTCAGTAACTCTCTCTCTCTAAATGTATATATATTGATGATTTTTGTATATGTATGCAATTTGTTTTTGAAGATCAACACACATATCTGTGATTGGAACCCTAAAATTTAGCCAATTCAAGTTGTTTGATCTGCATTTGGTTTAAATTTTCAGAAATTTTGTTCTTTTTGTTTTTTTTTTTTTTGTCAATTCAGGGCTTTGGGCATGGGAAATTAAATGGGCATTTCTTTCAGGCAGTGCGAAATTGCTTTGTTCTTGGTCTTTATTAGTTTTAGATCTAGTTTGGTTGCTAAGAAAATTTGAGTTTTGAGTCATATACTTATGAAGCACCCCTGAGAGTATTTTGAAGGAGAAGCAACAGATAGAAAGGTGCTAACAAACAATTTTACTATCACTAAGCCTTACACAACCTTTTTGCTTAATTTCGTTGATATTTAATTTTGTGGGAGCAAATCAATTAATTAAAATGATTTTAATTTTTAATTTTTAATTTTTTTGGTATTTTCATGGTGGGTTACATGGGTAACTCAAATTTGTTTATTTCATCATTCTTTTGGTTGTGCTTTTGGGACAAAATACAACAATTCCAAAGCTGTGACAAATTTAATTAAAGAATTTGGAGAAAAATGCATTGCAATGACACTCACTAACCATTTCCTTATGTTGACTGAATATGTTCAGTAAATGAGATTAAACCTCTATATATGGACTCTTCGAAATAAATCAAATACCTGTGTCGGAGACCCGACACTTGGACATGGATATGAGATATGTGTCGGATGCATTTCATTGGACACTTCTTATATAATTGTATTTAACACTATTATTATATATGTACATATTGTTTGTTGTATAATTGCTATAGATGTTTTTTTGACACTGTAAGTTAGATATAACACTATTTTATTTCACTTACTTGATTAAAAATATAAAAATATTGCATTTTTTTTTTGCCAAGTCTACGTACCCTTGAATTTATGATTTGATGAGTCTGACCTCTAAATACATACCCATACCGAACACTGATACCCGAGTTCATGCAACATAGGATTAAACTAAGGTAAGCACGGGTCTTGGTGGCCTAATTTTAATTGATTTGTATAAATATATGAACTTCAAATTTTGTTATATGAATTCAATTACTTACTTTGTACCGTGACTAATCCACATGACATTCAAAATTCGTTCTCGGTGCTACTGATGATGTTGAGTTATATGAAAAAACTCATGGTTAGGCCAAAGCCAAATGCTTTGCAGTATATTTTACTGTTATGCTATATGATTGCATTGTTTCTACATTTTATGATTTTTCGTCATGGAAATTTTCCCTTTTCAATCAGTTTTGCATGTCTTTGTTGTTTGTTTAGGTAAAAAAAAAAAAAAAAAAAATTGTTTGGTGCTTTGCACAAAATTAATTCGCTAGTGGTTGACACAAGCAACTTTGGTATAATTTAATGTTATTTATAGTTATCTTTTCATTGATGTTGTCGTATCCCAGTTATATTTATCTGAAATTAGGAGCCACTCTTCTCTTAATCTTGATTTACAAATTTTTAATTTTAATCATATCAGTTAAAAAAATTACATTATGTACAATAGTTTCATTTTTTATTTCCTTTTTTGGTAAAGAGTTAATAACTATTAATGTTGTTGAGTGTCATTGGGATGGGCAGACCCAAATGGACGATGGTGCTGGGAGAATAGAAACTTCTATAGGAGGGAGCTAAGTTCATGTGAATCTGATAGAAATCGAAGAACCATAAGAGGGGATGCTATTTGAGTTGGAAGAAGCTGCAAGAACATTCTATGATGAATATGCCACTCATGTAGGATTTGAAACTCGTGTTTTATCTTCCAAAAGTCAGAGTGTGATGGGTCAATTATTTCGCATGGACTTGGATGTTGAGCAAGTCCTGATAATAAAAAAATTAGAGAGACTTACAGTTCAAAAGCGAGACAGGCGATGAGAAGGTTGTACAACAACGATTTTAGTGGAAAAAGAGAAACCTAGGTGGGTTGTCAGAAGTTGCCAAATAGACACCTTTTGTAACTAAATTGAAATGTTTTGCCGTCATCTGAAGTTTTTTAACACATAGTTCAATAGTAAAATCTTAACATAATAATTTTGAGGTTATGAGTTCAAGTTTTCGGACCATCACTTTGTAACACTATGTCAAATGTTAGGTGTATATTCAATTTTTTTTCTCTCAAACGCACATTAATGTGTACTAATTGGACATTGTTTTTTTTTTTTTTTTTATGCTTTTGATTATTGTTTGTTTCAAGGTAAAATTTTCAGTGATTAATTGTTGTGTGTAGAGTTTAGCTTTATCCTTTCCTTTTCATTTTCCTTTTTTTTTTATTTCCCTTCTTTTTTTTCTTTTTCAATTTAAGTTGTAAGAATGAAAATAAAATGTACTAACCCCTTTTTTCTTAAGAAATCAGTTTTTGCTCGATCATTGGATTGTCGGGAGAAAACCATCCATCTAATTGAACTTGAACAACTCATTGGAGGAGGGTGCAAAAAGAAATGATTAATGGTACAAGAGCCAATTGTTTGCCTACAATGTCATCATTTTTATTTTTTTTAAGAGAAAATAATTTTTAAAATTTTAAAATATATTTAATATTTATTTTTATTCCAAATTAATTTTTATTTTTTAAGAAAAATGTAAAAAAATAAAATCTTGCTTTTTTGGGTTCGTTTTTTTAGTTTTATAAAATTCAACTAAAAGGGACTGAACTGAAACCAATTTAATAACTCTTTCAATCTTGGCTGTTGATGCATATTACCGGGAGCTAATCTTAGCCGTCCATGCATTAGTCATCACACCGCATTGCTCCCTCTCTCTTTCATGCCTCTCTTTTGCTACCAGAAAGAAAAAAGAGAAAATTAGTCTAAGGTCCCTCTGCCATTTTTAGTAATGGAAGAGATCCACAATATTATTTTTTGATGTCTAAGGTCCCCTAAACCTCGATACCTATCTAATCATAGAGAAATTTGATATGTCTCACCCTCTCTATCTCTCTCTCCTGCAGTTGAAATTATACACAAGTAACAGAACAAACAAAAACAATTTTAAAGCACTTAGAGAGAGAGAGAGAGAGAGAGTACAGGAAGAGAGATGAGATCAAAGACGGTGTTAGAACAGTCCGAAATTGGGGCATCGACAACAATCTTCATTCCATGACAAGCATCGATGCGAAGCTGCTTCTCGACGGAGGCCACCGTAATGTCAGCGCCGCCGCGCCACAGTATAGCGATCATTATCACTGCCTCCACACCGCCGGAAATGTAATAACCCTCATTCATGTCTAGTCATGTTCATGTGCATTTTCATGATTGTGTCTTGTTAAGCTTGCATTTATAGACTTAGACTTGTTTTGCCTAGGTAAAGGTTCTTGTCTTGTCTTGATACTATCATGTTTTGCCTAAGTGTTGTATGCATGCTTTGTTCCTTCCTTGCTGTCTCAAGCCTAGGTCATGCCAAGCCTAGGTCATGTTAAGCCTAGGTCATCTCAAGCCTAGGTCACACCTTTGAACCTCTTACACCTTGGACCATCTTGGAACCACTTTGGTTGACCTCCACCATCACCTAGGCATATTGGCTGAGATGTTATCATCTAGGCGTCCGAGATCCTTAATCCTTGCACCTAGTGATCTTGTTCTGGGACTGGAATGACCTAGACCGAGGTATGGCACATCTAGGCCGGGGGTGTGGCACAACTTGGCCAAGTGTTATCTTTCCTAGCCGAGATCATTGAGACCTTACTTGCCGAAGCCTATGTCCTTAGCCGAGATCATTACCTGCCGGAGTGCCCATGTCACCTAGCTTGTTGGATACACTTTGTCTTACACATGTCTTGTCTTTCTATCACCTTTTGAGGAGAACCAATCCGGTAGTGCCATGTGTCCCAGCCGAGAGTTAAATCAGCCGGTAGAGAGAGAGAAAACCGTATCATTTCTATATCTTTGTTTTAGGTAGAGAGAGAAGCTCTAGGAAGAGGAAGAGGAAGAGGAGTTCTTGAGAGAGGAGTAGATTTCCAAGCTTGATCCCTAGAGATCGAACCATTAGATCCGTGTTTTAAGGTTAGATTCGTGATCTACTCTTGTTATTCTTTATGTTGATCTAATCACATTGCATGCTCCAGCATGATTCATGAGCCATGCATTGATTTAAAGTTCGGTTTTAGAAAAAAGAAAGTGATGTTCATGTGTTCTTGAGGAAAAGCCATGTTTTGATCCGAAAGTTTGTATCAAGATTTGTGTTTTCGTGTTTGTTTTCATATGATCTTCATGTATGGGTTACCAAGGTTCGTGTTTTCGAACTCATAACATGAAATCCCAGATTTTGTAATGATTTTAGCATTCATGTTCTTCATGTCCTTCAAGGAGGAAACCCAGATTTCCAGACCT
Source organism: Camellia granthamiana (assembly GCA_036172215.1). Lineage (NCBI taxonomy): Eukaryota > Viridiplantae > Streptophyta > Magnoliopsida > Ericales > Theaceae > Camellia > Camellia granthamiana. Next base: position 38,089,936 of record CM069910.1, read on the forward strand.
CATTTCCCTAGGTGTGATCACCGAGACCACTCTTGCCTAGATCCCACACATAGGCCAAGCATCGTATCTCACCTTGGCCTACCTTGCATGATCATTTGCATCTTAGTCTATCTTGCATGCACACCTAGGCTAACCACTGCATCACCTAGGCTGAGATGTTCATCATCTAGGCCGACCATGGTACACCCTTGCCGGCATCTTGTAACACCTTGGCAGAGAGCTACACACCGAAGCCTAGGTAACCACACCTCGGCCAAGAGGTGTGGGACCTCGGCCAAGACCTCCTGAGTTCACCCAGCTAGGTCATTCTAGCCTAGATCATCCCTGTGCATCCATTCCAAGACCTGGTTGGTACCCAGCATGTTTTCCCTAGAAGAATCCAGCATGTTTTCCCTAGATGAAAAACAGTGTTTTAACTTCTAGCATGTTTTCCCTAGATCATTTGCATTCATGTAATGCTTGTTTTTAAGAGTGCATTCAATAGGCTTTGCCATGTGTTTGTAGGACTTGGAATCTTGTTTCAACCCCGATGTCCGAAGAGCTATGTGAGTGGTATTTTTAATAAAGTTATGTTATAAAGTTTTGATAAAGCCTTGCTTCGTTTTAGAAAAGTATTTGATCAAGCATGAATGATTATCTCTATTTTGTGTATCAAGTATAAGCTTTGTTTTGATGACATTCTTGGAAAGTCCTCCCATGCTAGGGGACTCTAAGCCCATGTAGCACCATGTTTGAGAGATCTCTGCCATTGACGGTCTGTGAACGGATGGCCCCACCGACGGTCTATGAACGGGTGGATTTGTCTAATCGATTCCGGGTCGATTATTCCCTTGTTTTGTCCGGAATGTCATCACAAGTACTATGTAGATGTTATTAACATCCCAAGCAAGATTTGAAAGACCATGATTGATGAACTTGATTCATCCCATGTTTTTGTTACAAGCCATGACATGTATTGTTTTGATAAAGATCTCGGATATCATTCATTTAAACCTTTATTACTAGTATCATTCACTGAGTATCCAAGCTCACTCTCTCCTTATATATATGTAGGTGGGGAACAAGAAGGCGGTGACGCCTAGATGTTATGTGCAAGATATTTGATTCATGTTTTGTATTATCTTGAAGATTATGCTTCTTAGTTTGTAATTCATGTCTTTTGCATACTTCAGCTTGAGAAGCCTTTTGATCAGGATGTAATATGTACTTTATTTCATTTGTATTCAAGTTGTAATACTATGATTAAGATGTATGTCATTTCATTTGATCTATGCACAGCTCTTATGGACTACTTAGATTTAAATATATTGCTTCCGCACATGTTAGCCCCATATGTAATACTCTGATTGTGTGTGAATCCTTGTAAGTTGGCCTTTGGTAACCCAGATTTGAGAGTCTCTCTCTCTCTAGAACCTCACATTCTCTCTTAGGTTTGATCTAGTTAGAGTGATCTCCTACCCTTGAGCCTTTACAAAAAGTGTTGATCTTGGTGTAGACTTCCTTTTGATCCGAAAATTTCTTGATTTGGAGCATATTGAGTTTTCATCATCTTCTTCCTTGGAGCTCCGAATTTGAGGTAGGGATTCCTACTCATTCTTATGTGCTTTAACATAGATATTGAGTTATTTGTATAGATGGGTTGATTTGGAAAGTTAGGGTTTGAAATGTGTTATTTTCAAAAGAGGGGTTTTGTGGTTTTGACTCATAAATATGTGAGTTGAGTCTTAAAATGGAAGTATTGAAGTTATTTTGGGCCTTTGGGTCAATATTGTGAAATGGGGGAAAAAGCCCTAAATTGTTATGGCAAATTAATTCATGTAATAAATTTGGAAATTTTGGAAACATGAAATTGAGTTGGAATTAATGGAATTGGCATAATATGAGAAGGAATGGTGGAGTTAGATTTATTAATCACTCACCCTTGAAAATATTGGTAAATTTATCAGTTGATGCATTTATTATCTGTTTAGAAATAACTGCTTTAGGCTATCGGTGGAGGATAGTCTTGATTGTTGTAGACAATGCATGATGATTAGGCAAACTAAAACTAATCAATTGAATATGTCATCGAATATGACGGTTGGAATAATACATCAAATTTATGTATTGATTGACTATGTATATGATATGTGTTTATATACATTGTATTGTGTGAGAGGAGATAGGGGATGAACTCCACGGTTTAGGGGAAGATAGGGGATGGACTCCTAAACCGGATAATATTTGGGGAGGAGATAGGGGATGAACTCCATCGATACCACAAACAAGTGTATCTTTTGTAGTATTGATACAGCAAATCTGTGTATCATATATGAAGTACGGAAGTGTTTTGTGGAGACTGATACAACAATTATGTGTATCTAATGTGAAGTGTGAAATGTTAATTTGAGTCGTTATCTCAATTGAAATGGAAATATTATTGATATGAGATATAATCTCATTTAAAGTATATGGCCAGGTTCTGAGCCAGGATTATAAATCGAAAATTTGATAAGAAATGGAAAATGGAATTAAACATGTACACATTTGTCATGTAATTGGAACGGGTTATGAATTGATTCATGTGAGTTAAACATTTATCAAATGCCGATGTTTTAGTTATTACTCATATTATGTTTAGCATATCTCTACTGGGCATTGGCTCACCCTATATGGGACATCATTTTCACGTACAGGTAGTATGCCACCTCCAAAGAGATAGCTTGGAAGGCTTGAGGCTGTTGGACCCTTTTTATTGTTTTGTTGTATTATATGTATATCAAGCTTAGGGCTTATTTTGTGTAGAGTTAGTACTCTCATTTTTGTAACCAAGTGTTGACTTGGAAAGTTGTAAGCCTATAGGGTAATTACTTTTGTTGTCAACTGTAATACATTTGTAATGAATACTATGATGAAATGTAATTATGCTTTATTCTCTTATGTCTAAGCATGTCAAGAATGTATGATTTATGGCTTTATTTTGAGGGCGTTACAACTTGGTATCAGAGCGTACCGGGTTTGAACACTTTGGGTACGTGGGAAGTGATTAGTATCACAATGGGTTTGTCTCGCTTGTTAGAGACTTAGATGTAATGTTATGTGCTTATGTGATAACATGTTTATGTGACTATGTGGGTATGAAATGTAGTTTCTAGGATGTTGATTGGATCCTTGGGTTTCTGTGAGTCTTGTTAGAAAAGCACTTGATCAATGCTGTTTCTAACCGAAACTCTAGTAACGCCACGGGACTATCATTATTCGGAAATGAAATTCGTAAGTGCTTATATGATTATGTGCTTACGTGGAGTGAATTACAGTTGTCCATGCATTAGGACGCGAGTGTTTTAGCTTCGGCACACTTATGAATGTGCTAATGTTCTTCATTACCTTTATTAGGATGTCAGGACGAGTACGAGGACGTGGAGGTAGATGTGGTAGGCAGGAGATGCCTTTACCGGATGATATTCCGGTGCAGCAGGAGGGTGTTGGTCAGGCCAACGTGGCAGAGCCAGCGGGCCAGTAGGCCATGGGTGCCTTAGCCTGCGAGATAGCAGGAGCCTTGAGGGAATCCATGGGCATTCTTAGAGCTGAGAACCCAGTTCAGGCCCAGGTTGTTGGTGTAGGGCCTTCCTTCCTGAAGAGGGAGTTTTTCCGGTCTAATCCGGACGAGTTTGTGGGGGACTCGAAAGAGCCACTTAAGGCAGATGAATGGCTCGAACAGATGACGAAGACGTTTGAGATGCTTGACATCAAAGAGGGGGCGTTGAAGGTGACCTTGGCATCTTTCCAGCTAAAGGGGGATGCGTGTCAGTGGTGGAAGTACATGAGGGGTCGTATTGGTGGCACGTGGGAGGCTTTTGTAGATGCTTTCCAGGAGAAGTTTCTGTCTCCAGCTACCAGGGAGAAGCTGAGAGACCAGTTTTGTCAGCTCAAGCAGCTGAGTTTATCAGTGGTCGAGTTTGAGGCCACATTTACGAGTCTATCCAGGTTCGCACCTGAGCTTGTGGCGTCTGAGGAACGCCGTTGCCTTGAGTTCGAGAAGAAGTTGAGGCATGGCCTGAAGATGAGAGTTGGGGGTTCTATGACCCGAGATTATGGGCGCCTGGTAGATGCTGCGGCCCATATGCTTATGATGCAGGAGGAGGAGGAGAGGCAGAGGGGCTCCAAGAGGAGTCAGGATGGTCAGAGTTATGGCAGGAGACAGAGGGGTTCTAACCCTCAGTAGTCTCAGGATGATTTTGCTAGATCTACCTTTCCAGTGCCGAGTGTAGGCCTTGGGAGAGGCAGTCAGGGAGACGTGACTTGTTACAAGTGTGGTCAGCTGGGCCACAAGTCTCCAGCTTGCCCGCAGAAGGGCGCATGGCAGAGAGCAGCTTCATCTTCGGCTCGACCTCAGAGTCAGGGTCAGGGCAGAGGCCAGCCACTGTCTTGTTATCAGTGTGGTTAGGCGGGGCACCTGAAGAGGTTTTGCCCGCAGTTGAGTGGCACTTCTGGTGCATCTGGGCAGAGGCAGAGTTTTCAGCCAGCTCAGTCAGTTCAGGCCTCGAGGGCCAATCAGAGAGCTTTGTCGTCCCAGTCTGTGCAGTAGTCTTTTGCTCCTAGAGGCGAGCAGGTAGATCAGGGGCCTACAGGGTGCGTGTATGCTGCTACCGCGCAGGATCTTGTACCAGCTCCAGCGGTTGTGAGAGGTACCTTCTTGTTTTGCAACTCGGTTGCCAATGTATTGATTGATACGGGTGCATCCCATTCTTTTATATCTGCTGCATTTGCATATGTTTTGGGTTTGGAGTTGGCACAGTTAGCATCTCCTATTTGTGTTGTATCACTTATTGGGGGTGAGTTGATTCTGAAACAAGGGTGTAGAGGTTGTGATATAGAGGTAGCTGATCGTCGACTTCTATTTTCATTTGTAGTTATGGCTATGTCGAGTTTTGATGTTATTTTGGGTATGGACTGGTTATTGTCATACCAGGCTGTTATTGATTGCTACCGCCAGAGGGTCACAGTATGTACCTTGAGCGGGGATTGTTTCCATTTCTTGGGGGATCGGGTTGGTAGTGTGTTGCCACTGGTATATGATCCGCAAGGGCGGAGTGAGCTTAGTGGTCTTCTCGCTAGCCTTATGAGTAGTGAGTGTGATGAGACCGAGGTTGAGTTGCCGAGAGTGGTTTGTGAGTACTCGGACGTCTTTCCCGAGGATCTCGTTAGTTTGCCACCTCATCGAGAGATAGAATTCTCCATTGACTTAGTGCCTGGCACAGCGCCGATTTCTATGGCACCTTACCGTTTTGCCCCAGCCGAGTTGAGTGAGTTGAAGATTCAACTCCAGGAGTTGCTAGATAAGGGCTTCATTCGCCCTAGTGTTTCGCCGTGGGGAGCACCGACCCTCTTTGCTAAGAAGAAAGATGGTGCCTTGTGACTTTGTATCGACTACCGGAAATTGAATCGGGCTACGGTCAAGAATAAGTACCCTATGCCCCTTATAGATGATTTGTTTGACCAGTTGAAGGGTTCCCGTTGTTTCTCTAAGATAGACTTGAGATCGGGTTACCACCAGTTGAGGGTCAGGGAGGAGGATATTCCGAAGACGGCATTCCGTACGCGGTATGGCCACTATGAGTTTCTGGTGATGCCTTTCGGGCTCACCAATGCACCGGCAGTGTTTATGGATTTGATGAACCGGATATTCCGGGAATTCTTAGATCGTTTCGTGGTCGTTTTCGTGGACGACATCTTGATTTATTCGCTTTCGAAGGAGGAGCACGAGGAACACTTGAGAGTGGTGCTTGAGTTGCTTAGAGCCCATAGGCTGTATGCCAAGTTTGGGAAGTGTGAATTCTGGCTAGGAGAGGTCAAGTTCTTAGGCCATGTGGTTTCCGGGGAAGGGGTGTCTGTTGATACATCCAAGAAAGAGGCAGTGCAGGATTGGGCACAGCCTAGGAATGTCTTTGAGATCCGCAGTTTTCTGGGATTAACTGGGTATTACCGCCGGTTTGTGAAAGATTTCTCCAGGTTAGCTTCAACGTTGACTAGATTGACACGGAAAGGGGTCAAGTTTGTATGGAGTGAAACTTGTGAAAAGTCGTTCCAAGAGTTGAAGGTTAGATTGACCACCGCTTCGGTTTTGATTATTCCGGAGTGAGGTTTGGGTTATGCAGTTTATTGTGATGCCTCGCGAGAGGGTTTGGGTTGTGTGTTGATGCAAGAGGGGAAAGTGGTAGCTTATGGCTCACGTCAGTTAAAAATACACGAGAGGAATTACCCTACACATGACCTAAAGTTAGCAGCCGTCATTTTTGCCTTAAAGATTTGTAGGCACTACCTTTATGGTGAGAGATTCGAGGTATTCTCAGATCATAAGAGTTTGAAGTACCTGTTTACACAGAGAGACTTAAATTTGAGGCAGAGGAGGTGGATGGAGTTCATTGAGGATTACGACTTCGAGTTGCACTATCACCCGGGTAAGGCCAATGTTGTGGCCGATGCCCTTAGTAGGAAATCCATTAGTGATGTAGCTTGTATAGCCATCCGGGAGTGGGAGATGTTGGGTGCACTTGGCGAGTTTGATTTTCTTCTGGGCGAATTCGTAGAGGCTGCGGCCTTGTTTTCTGTTGTTGCGCAGCCTACACTTGTGAATCGAGTGTTAGAGGCACAGAGAGGTGACCTTGAGGTAGAATCCCTTAGAGAGAAGATCTCCAGTGGGAAGGCTGAGAAGGGTTTGTCTGTGTATCCCGACCTGAGTGTGAGATACCGAGACCGCTTGTTTGTACCGGAGTCTTGCCGAGAAGAGGTACTCCGAGAGTTTCACCATTCACACCTTGCGGTGCATCCGGGAAGCACCAAGATGTATCGTGATTTGGGTCGCCAGTTTTGGTGGCGGGGTATGAAGAGAGATGTGGCAGTTTTCGTATCGAAGTGCCTTACTTGTCAGCAAGTGAAGGCCAAGTATCAGAGGCCAGCGGGTTTGTTACAACCCTTGCCTATTGCTGAGTGGAAGTGAGAGCATGTCACTATGGACTTTGTTGTAGGTCTTCCGAGGACTCAGCGGGGTAGTGATGCTATTTGGGTGGTTGTAGACTGGTTGATTAAGTCGGCGCATTTTATCCCGATGCGTGTGAGAGATTCGGTAGATCATCCTGCCGACTTGTATATTCGGGACATAGTGAGGTTGCACGGGGTCCTAGTGTCGATCGTCTCAGATAAAAATCCACGTTTTACTGCTAGGTTGTTGCAGAGTTTGCAGAGTGCCTTGGGTACTAGATTGACCTTTAGCACGGCTTATCATCCTCAGACTGACGGGCAGTCTGAGCGTACTATTCAGATCCTTGAGGATATGCTTCGAGGTTGTGTCCTTGACTTTAGTGGGACGTGGAAGAGGCACTTGCCCTTGGTGGAGTTTGCCTACAACAACAGTTTTCAGTCGAGTATCGGTATGGCACAATTTGAGGCCTTGTATGGCCGACCTTGTAGGTCTCCAGTTTGTTGGGCCGAGGTGGGTGATGCACCTTTGTTGGGCCCGGAGTTGGTGAGGGAGACGACGGAGAAGGTTGAGCTTATCCGTAGAAGGCTTGTTACAGCCCAGAGTCGCCAAAAGAGTTATGCCAACAGTAGGAGGAGGCCTTTGGCATTTGAGGCGGGTGATCATGTATTTCTGAAAATATCACCTAGGCGGGGTTTGATGAGGTTTGGGAAGAGTGGGAAGTTGTCCCCTCGGTTTATCGGCCCTTTTGAGATCCTTGAGAGGGTTGGCGAGGTTGCCTATCGTTTGGCCTTACCGTTGCAGTTATCTAGAGTGCATGACGTGTTTCATGTTAGTATGCTTCGGAAGTATGAGCCGGATTCGTCCCATGTGTTGGATTGGACCGATTTGGAGGTTGACGAGGATATCTCGTACGAGGAGAGACCGGTACAAGTCTTGGATAGGCGGGATCAAGTCTTGCGAGGCAAGATCATTCCCTTGGTAAAAGTTTTGTGGAAACATCACGGAGTAGAAGAAGCCACTTGGGAATGTGAGGTGGATGTCTGTGAGAAATACCCGGACTTGTTTGTAAATGTTTAACCATGTATTGAGATTTTGTAATATTGATGAACTTTAAGAGCATTAAATATGTCTTTGAGTTGTAAAACATTGTATATGTTTTGATTTATGGAAGTATTTTGAAACTTGCCTTAAAAAGGAGGTTTAATGTAACATTGCATATGTTGAACGTATTGTAGAAATGGAAATATATCATGAACATTGAGTATCATATAGAATTGTGAAATTTGTGTTGAAACCGGTAAATTTCAAGGAAAAGCATGCTAATAATGCGTATTGATTATATATTGTGAAATGCCTCTTGAATAGAGATGGAATGACCGGTAATGAGTCAGGTTGTTGAATATTGTGTTGTAATACTGTTGAGAATTGAGAAAATCTTGTTTTTGAAAAACTTGTACTTAATTTCGGGGACGAAATTCTTTAAGGGGGGAAGGTTATAGCGATCCCGGTTTTCCCTTCCTTTGTGTATTGTATTCTGGACTTGGTTCCGTAGATGTGCTGTTGTCTCATTCTCATTTCCATCCTTTATTCTTTGTGTATGAGTCTTGGGTTGTGTTGGGTAGGTTTGTAACAGGTTGGTTGTGCTTTGAAACCAAAAGTTGATGCCCAGAATTTGGCTTTCACGCTCGAGCGAGGCTTTTGATGCTCGAGCGGGCCCTTCGTTGTTGCTTCTCCGCTCGAGCGGGCGTTTCGACACTCGAGCGTGAAACTCCATCTCCCAGTACTTTTGTCTGTAGGTCTTCGTATGCTCGAGCGGGAGTTTTGACTCTCGAGCGTGACCCTTTGATTTTGTTCCTCCCCTCGAGCGGAGAGTTTGACGCTCGAGCGGGGACCATGTCTGCAAAACTTCTGCAGGTGTGCAATCAACACTCGAGCGGCGCTTTTCACGCTCGAGCGTGAGTTTGTGTCTGACGCTCGAGCGGGGGTTTCCACGCTCGAGCGGGACGACTGGTATAACACTTCGGGATTTCACCTTTTTGGATCACTTTTTGATTTTCTTTCTCTCTCTTACTTTCCCAAACCTAGATTTGAGAGTCTCTCTCTCTCTAGAACCTCACCTTCTCTCTTAGGTTTGATCTAGTTAGAGTGATCTCCTACCCTTGAGCCTTTACAAAAAGTGTTGATCTTGGTGTAGACTTCCTTTTGATCCGAAAATTTCTTGATTTGGAGCATATTGAGTTTTCATCATCTTCTTCCTTGGAGCTCCGAATTTGAGGTAGGGATTCCTACTCATTCTTATGTGTTTTAACATAGATATTGAGTTATTTGTATAGATGGGTTGATTTGGAAAGTTAGGGTTTGAAATGTGTTATTTTCAAAAGAGGGGTTTTGTGGTTTTGACTCATAAATATGTGAGTTGAGTCTTAAAATGGAAGTATTGAAGTTATTTTGGGCCTTTGGGTCAATATTGTGAAATGGGGGAAAAAGCCCTAAATTGTTATGGCAAATTAATTCATGTAATAAATTTGGAAATTTTGGAAACATGAAATTGAGTTGGAATTAATGGAATTGGCATAATATGAGAAGGAATGGTGGAGTTAGATTTATTAATCACTCACCCTTGAAAATATTGGTAAATTTATCAGTTGATGCATTTATTATCTGTTTAGAAATAACTGCTTTGGGCTATCGGTGGAGGATAGTCTTGATTGTTGTAGACAATGCATGATGATTAGGCAAACTAAAACTAATCAATTGGATATGTCATCGAATATGACGGTTGGAATAATACATCAAATTTATGTATTGATTGACTATGTATATGATATGTGTTTATATACATTGTATTGTGTGAGAGGAGATAGGGGATGAACTCCACGGTTTAGGGGAAGATAGGGGATGGACTCCTAAACCGGATAATATTTGGGGAGGAGATAGGGGATGGACTCCATCGATACAACAAACAAGTGTATCTTTTGTAGTATTGATACAGCAAATCTGTGTATCATATATGAAGTACGGAAGTGTTTTGTGGAGACTGATACAGCAATTATGTGTATCTAATGTAAAGTGTGAAATGTTAATTTGAGTTGTTATCTCAATTGAAATGGAAGTATTGTTGATATGAGATATAATCTCATTTAAAGTATATGGCCATGTTCTGAGCCAGGATTATAAATCGGAAATTTGATAAGAAATGGAAAATGGAATTAGACATGTACACATTTGTCATGTAATTGGAACGGGTTATGAATTGATTGATGTGAGTTAAACATTTATCAAATGCCGATGTTTTAGTTATTGCTCATATTATGTTTAGCATATCTCTACTGGGCGTTGGCTCACCCTATATGAGACATCATTTTCAGGTACAGGTAGTATGCCACCTCCAAAGACGTAGTTTGGAAGGCTTGAGGCTGTTGGACCCTTTTTATTGTTTTGTTGTATTACATGTATATTAAGCCTAGGGCTTATTTTGTGTAGAGTTAGTACTCTCCTTTTTGTAACCAAGTGTTGACTTGGAAAGTTGTAAGCTTATAGGGCAATTACTTTTATTGTCAACATGTAATACATTTGTAATGAATACTATGATGAAATGTAATTATGCTTTATTCTCTTATGTCTAAGCATGTCAAGAATGTATGATTTTATGGCTTTACTTTGAGGGCATTACACAAACAATATCTGGTTTAGGAGTCCATCCCCTATCTTCTCCTAAACCGTGGAGTACATCCCTTATCTCCTCCTACATAATGCAATGTATATAAACACCTATCATATACACAATCAATCAATACATAAATTTGATGTATTATTCCAACCGTCATACTCGATGACATATTCAATTGATTAGTTTTAGTTCGCCTAATCATCATGCATTGTCTACAACAATCAAGGCTATCCTCCAACGATAGCCCAAAGCAGTTATTTCTAAACAGATAATAAATGCATCAACAGATAAAATTATCAATGTTTTCAAGGTGAGTGATTAATGAATGCAACTCTACCATTCTACCTCATAATGAGCCAATTACATTATTTCCAACTCAATTTCATATTTCCATAATAAATATCATTAATTACATTAATGGCCAAAATATACCCAAACATGGCATTTTTCCCTTTTTCTCAATATTGGCCCAAAGGTCCAAATATTATCAACAACTTCAATAATCTCCTTTTAAGACCCAAAATATACATATATGAGTCAAAAGGACAAAACCCCTCTTTTCCATAGAAACACATCTCAAACCCTAATTTCCCAAATTAAACCATCTATACAAATAGCTCAACATCTATGTTAAAGCACATAAGAATGAGTAGGAATCCCTACCTCAAGAGATGAAACCCAAAGGAGATGATGAAGAAATCCCGAAGTGCTCCAAACCAAGAAATTTTCGGATTGTTAGGAAGCCCACACCAAGCTCTACACTTTTTGTAAAGGCTTAAGGGTAGGAGATCACTCAAGCTAGATCAATCCCTTGAGAGAAGGTATATTCTAGAGAGAGGAGCTCTCAAAAGAGTGTTTAGAAAAGTAAGAGAGAGAAAGGAAATGTGAAAAGTGATTCAAAATCACCCAGCTGCCAACTGATATACGCATGACCCGCTCGAGCGGAGAATAGGACGCTCGAGCGTCAAGCACAAAAATTGGGCACGCTCGAGCACAGGGATACTGCTCGAGTGCCAAGACACAACTGCAAAACAAACCCGCTCGAGCACAAAGGAAAGCCCGCTCGAGCGTAGATTACACCCCTCCAGTAATTTTATAGACAACGAACACCCGCTCAAGTGCCAAGGTCCCCGCTCGAGCGTAAATAAATCCGCTCGAGCGTGAAAACAAACCTGCAGAACTTTTGCAGAGGCACAAAATGTTGGAAGTGTGCAGACTTCGCTCGAGCACAAAGGGACCCGCTCGAGCGGACCACCAAAAATCTGGGCAACAAAGAATGGGACTAAAGCTCAACCAACCTGTAACAACCATGCCTAACATATCCTAAAACTCAAATATATGGATTTAAAGGATGACAACAAGACAAATACAACAATCAACTCCACGGAACCTAAGTCCGGATATAACAATCAAAGGAGGAAGAACTAGGATCGCTATAACGCTCCTCTCTCTTTGATCCTATTTGTTTTGTTATAACCTAACACTATTATAACCTAGTAATATATATTATATTATATTATATAAATATTCCATATAAGATCAATATAAATAATTTCTATTTTTATATATACAAATATATATATATATTTGAATTAATTATTTATAATTAACTAACACATTAAATTAACTAAATAACACATTAAATTCTCATGTAACCACAAAATTAATAAAGCCAAAAATAAAATAAAGTAATAATAAACATAATAATAATAAATAATGACTTACGAAAAATCAGGGTTGCTACAAATTACCTTTCAATTCTTTAATCAATTAAGTCCACAAGTGAATTTTAAGTCCTCTAATGGAAAGAGTGCTCCAACCAAGTGTTGCTTTGGGCATGAAAGAGATATCATACTGTTGGTAATGAACCTCCAAAGGGATTAAACCATTAAGCATGACACCTCAATCTCATGCTTAGACAAACAAATAGTTTGAAACCACTTTCAAAGCAAAGTACAAGCCAAGAAAGGAGGGAGGTTGCAGAGGTGATTAAAGGTGAGAATAAGTAAGAAAAGCACTAAATAAATGCAATCAACTCAAATAAGGTGGTGTCTAAGACCTAAAACACCAAACTTATGAGGATAATCACACTACAAGCATGCAAGTTTGATGTCATCAAGTTTGATGCCATTATTAAACTAATCCATTAAACCAAAAAATTAAAAAACATTTCGTATATTAAATATATTAATTATACATTAAAAGCCTAATAACCATCCATTACATGATAACTATTTAAAAATATTTGTTAACAACAAATATGTCACGCCCCGTATTTTATTACTCGGATAACATTACCAATATTCATTAATTAAGTCCATTTACAAATGACAATTCATCATTGGATGAAAAGATGAATAATTAAATATACATGTTCCCTCTTATTATACAACAAAGTTATTTACATACAAATAAAAGAAATGCCCAGAGGCTTACAATAAAAGAGAGGACACTACTCTTTACAAAAAGATAGCATTCAGCCAAATAAACAAATGAAGTAGTACAATCCATCACTACATTACACTTATGAATGGTAAAACCCCTTGTTTGATCTTCAAATCCGAAAAGCATTTCCTGTATACATGTACAGGTAGGGGGTGTGTAACGCCTCGAAAATAATCCCAACATGTATAACACATCAAGCCACATTCCTTAATTAAATGATAATAATTCTTCCATCTTTACATGGTTAATAAATGAGTTTATACAAAAGTTTCACATGCGAATTACACATTCATTGGTAAGAAAACACATGAATCTATAGCATGTGAAGCATATAGTCTCAAAATAATTAAAATGCCCTCACGGGCTACAACTTCCAAGGCTTAAGACCAGTTAGACAAAAGTGGCCTCTCGGACCCATACAAAAATAGCCCTTGGCTAGCAATTAATTCACAACAAAAGTAGAGTTATATATATATACTCTTCACAAATTTTCCACGCCCTCAACTTGGCGGGATCACCACGTCCTTTCCTGCACCAAAATCCCATAGGGGTGAGCATAAAGCCCAATAGAGAACACTTAACAAAGTATACACATTTATCAAGATTTTCCATGTTAGATGCAAATGCCATGCAATGCCATTTTTTAAAGGGGACTTCATTCACAAGCTTTTTTGAAAATCACCATGCTTTCAACAATAGTTTGCAATCTCAATAATTCCAAAACTTCAAATTTTAATCAATAAGGGTGGTAAATATGACTCAGGTAATCCCTAGGTTATTGTCTACAAGTAGGCTCAACAAGCACTACCAATAACCCCACTTTACCGATTGCTAACCGGAAGGGAAGTGGTACCTCCTTCGCGCGTGTTTTCGGTTTTTCACCCTGGACACTCAGACCAACTTATCAAATTCATCTACACCTCCTAACCGGACTTACCAACGTATTTACCCCATAACCCTTTCATGGTTTCAAGCACAATATTTTATTCTCAAAGAAAGTTCCAATTCTCAAACCAATTTTCATGACATGCAAGGTTTTAGAAATGCCAATGCAACAATTATCCTTGCTACTTCATGTTTTCTCAACATTGATCATATCTACAACAAATGTTCCATGAGGATTCAAATTTTCGTTTTCTCCTTTCCATACCATTCCAACAAATAGCCAAAAGTTTACCATCATTTGTCCATATGTAACAATATAACCACAACTTGTGCATTTTCAACATTTAATCATCTCAAGTCATAGCAATATGCAGATGTCAACTTCCAATCTCAAAATTTTCGTATGTTACGAAATTCTTCATCAATATATATATATATATATAAATGTTTGTATAAAATAAAAACATTTCCCACTCTCCTTGCCTACGATGGCACACAACAATACATATATAAGCATACATATATATATACATATACATATATATAACAACAACATGAGCCCTCATCCATTTTTATTCAAGAAACCCCCAATTTCTAGGTTTTCACAATTTCCTAACATTTCCTCATCCCCTTTTCAAAACCTCACTACATGTGTCAATCTCAACCCATATGGCTCAACATTTCACAAAAAGTTTCATAAAAAGAAACAACGATAATTTCTTCAACAAAACCAATAATTTTCTTTGAGCCATAAAACCCATTTTTGAAATAACAAAGGAGAGCTCATAAATCAATCAAAAACTTACATATACATATATATAACTCAAAGTAATTCCCTACCTCAAGTTGGTTGAAGAGATGAGATGAAAACCCCCCAAATTGATGGTGTTGAAATGAGATCTCCACCGCACACAATGTAGCTCTTAAGAGGCTCTACAACTTTGATGAAGAGGCCATGGACCAATTTCTAATGGATGAAGAAAGATCAAGGATTTGATCTTGTTTTGGTGTAGAAAGTGTAGAGAGAAGGGAGAGAAAAGAGTGTTTAGAGAGAGAGAAAGGTGTAGCTAAAATGAGATATAAACAACCCAAAGAGAAGAAAAAGCTGAAAATTCGGCCTCATCTACCATCGCACGTGCGGTACCCATGCCTGCACGTGTGGAGCATGTATTCGCACGTGCGGCCTTCATCCCTGCACGTGCGGCTCTCCCTCTTCTGCACCTGCTGCGCCAAGTGCTTTTAATTCAGTATGTACCCAACACCTCCCCTATTTTCCACACGTACGGCCTAACCTCCCGCACGTGCGGCCCTCTTCCGTACGTGCGGCCCAAGGCCCCGCACGTGCGGCCCTGGTTCCTAGGTCTAGAAATTTTTCGGCTTGATTCCAGATTCTCTGGACTCGACCGTGCACCCTCCGAAACAAGAGAAAGACAACCCAAAATCAACAAGGACCGGAATTGAAAAAGGACTTCCGGAAATCGCAAACCCAAAGAAAACAAAGGTGAAGAGACGAAGAAAATGAAACCGGTCATCACAGGGTGAGCAACCACTAGCTCACCAAACAATCTCATATCATAATATTAGAAGATATGCGGGTACAAAAATACTCATATACATACGTGAAATCATATCATGTCAAACCATAGAATTTTATTACATAATCTCCTAAATCCAATTTATTTAATTATCCACAACTAGTGAACTTAAATAAATAAACATGCTTCAATAGTAATAGGACATCCTTTTCCAATTCGTTCAATTATCCCATTGCCCATTGAATCAAATAATTAAACCATTCACAATGACATCTAACAAAGCATTAAATACATTTTTATACGGTCTTATGAGATGAATGCATATGCCATGTGATGCTCAAAATATTTTTCTCATCTTTTGAAAATCTCGTGCACAATGCCAATTTGAAAACACATTAATCCAACAATTTCAATAAAATTTCAAGGTGGTAAATACGACTCAGGTAATCCCTAGGCTGGTGTCTGCAAGTAGGCATATCAAGCACTACCAAATCCCAACTTTACCGGTCTCTCACCGGAAGGGCAGTGGTACCTCCTCCGCGCGTGTTTTCGGTCTTTCACCCTGGACACTCAGGCCAACTTAACCAATATCAAACTACACCCCCATCCGGACTTACCAACGTATTTACCCAAAACAAATCAAAATGATCTCGTTTCACAAAAACAATTCCTTTCTCAAAACAATGGTTTTCAATTTCAATTCAAAACCCATGATAACAATGGAATGACAATGCAATATGTAACAATGCATTAGAATAGTTCCAATTTCAAATCCACCACACAATGCTCCATTGTGATCAAATTCCATATCTCTATCAATGTAATACCATGATATAATTCCAAGAGATAATCCAACAATATTCACATTCATATAGTTTCCACAAGTTAATCAACATTCCCAATTTAGTCATTTCAAGACAATTCTATAACATACTACATATCAAACTTCCAAAGTTCCAACATTTCTCATCCTTCCAAGAAATCCCTCATTAAATGTAACATGATAAATTTCCACCGATAGTCAAAATAGTTACCTCTAATGTATTAATTAAAAGATAACAACATGGATGTACAATCCAACATATAACCATAACTTGGAATCTACCATGATTCCCAATATTTAGAAACAATCTATATTCTATATTTTAAAGACAAATTTTCAAGACTTATACAACTTTCCATTAAACTCAACATTTTAAAGGAGTAACTAATACTCGATAATCCAAAAGTTTCATAAGTGTTTTCTGAATAAAATCCTCAATTTTGAAACCGAACAAAATCCTTTCTCGATAATTCGACAACTTCCAAAACATTACCATTTAGGATTTTCTACAAATTGCGATTTTCTCACTTTCAAATACCCACATGTAATTTTATACACAAAAATGCATTAAATAGCAAGATTATAAGTAATCAACTCCCAATTTAACTAAACCCTCAATTTACAATTCAAATTCCTCATATAAAAATTTGATGTTCAAAAACAACATATTAGCATACTCCAACTATTAAAACTAATAATAAATTTCTCAATTATCTTGACTCACACAAAACTTTCAATCAATTTTGTTCCACCTCAACCAAGATAACCAATATGATTTTCACCAAATCCCATACTTATTAAATATTACCATTTTCATCCTACTATATCAAAAGTTATGGTATAATCTCAATAACACACTTTTAACCATAACGGATATAACCTTTTAACCAAAACTAATTTAATCCGCTAAATTAGTAAGCTTATTATATTAAAAAATTTTCAAATTTATAATACCAAATGTAACTTCACATGCCTCATCTCTCACACATAACCATATTTCATGCCAAGATACTTAAAAAGTTAATTTTCTTCCCAAATCATCTACTAATAACAATTTCTCAACTTTTTTTTAAAATTACCTAATCAACATGATATTTACATCAAAAATTATGAAATATGCCCAAGAGTAACATTTTCAAAGTTAAGAGTTCAAAAGTCCACATTTCACATTTTTCATTTTCACAAAAATAAATACAACTTAATCATCAACATATCACCTTTCATAAAATATCATGAATAGAACACCTTTTAGAGTTTTTAATCCCAAAACAACTCTAAAATCCCAACTTAGCAATTTACACAATATTCCTCAATATCAATTTATTTTTCTCAAAAAAATAAATTCCAAAACTCAAGGATGAGATAAATATTTCAACATTATATTCTTAAAATAAATTATCTAACCATAATATGAGGTAGATACAACTCATACAACTATAAATTTTATTTTCGAATTTTTAACAAAATTATTAACACAAGATGATTTTCCTAAATCAAGTTCAAAATATCAATGTCTTTAACACTTCAACATAATTTTTCTTCCAAAAATTACGAAACAAAAATCTGAAATATATATATATATATATGCAATACTTCTTAAAAAGACATACTTCCTCAAAATAACCCTAACATAGCTTTAATGTAATAATATGAAGAAAGTCCCTACCTCAAATATGAAGAAAAGCAAATCCGAAAATGCAAACATCGCCCGATCATGAATCCAAGACCACCATTGCGAAGATTACGACGAGCTGTCCGACTTTCATTTACAACACTTTTGTAAAATCTCACTCTAAAGACTCCCATTTCAAGCTCAAAGATAGAGCAACAATGGTGAACATGGAAAGAGAGAGAGAGACACACACACGCTGTGAGAGAGAGAGAGACACGCTGATATAGAGAGAGAGAGAGAGAGAGAGAGAGAGCCAAGCTCTCTGTTCAGTCAAAGAAAAGCAAAAAGGAGGAGGAAGGAAAGGGAGGGGTGTGGGGGACAACCCCACGTGGGTTGTCTTCCTTGTCTTCCCAAGAATGGTTTTTTTTTTTTTAAAAAAAAAATTAATTTTTGTAATAATACCTCAAAATTTTATAATATAAATTACAAAATGATATAATTTTTCTCACCACAAAATATAACATTTTTGTACACCACAAAATATAATATTTTGCTCACTACGAAATATATAATTTTTCACCATATGGTACACACCATAAAATCAACTATCAAATATTTATTATAACCCCTATATAATAAATAATAACAACTCCCAAGGTGGTTACTACCAATCACATAATTAAAAAGGGCCAAACAGTTAAACATGAGTCATTAAACAAACTCAATTTAAATTAAATCTAAGTCATGGGTCCCATCTATAAGCCAAACGTGGTCCCAATTATATACCAAAATAGACCCAACAATTTATCTCAAATCATGATCCAACACCGAAAACTCAAATTTCAAATTTTGCTATAAATTAAACTGAACACCAATTAGTCTGCAAATTCTCATAAAATAAATACTCACCATTAAATTCTGAATTTTTTTTATCCAACATGCTAGACTCTTACAAGAACAACATAATAAAAAATTTCATAATTTTTGAGATCGAAAATTATATATATTTTTAAAAAAAAATTTATTACAAAAATTGAACTATTTTCGCACATAACTTTACACAAACACTCCAATCCAAATATTACTCAATTAATTTATATATTGACTATTTAAAAAAAATATTTTGGGTTATCACAAAATATAACCATCTATTATATGATAACCATTCAAACATATGACCAAAAACAACCGCCCATTACATGATAATCATCCAAACACATACTAAAAATTAATTTGGTAAAAAAAATAAAAAATAAAAAATGTAAAAGATTTATCATTTTTATATAATTTTATCTTTGGTAAGTAGAAATAATTTTTTGACATTTATTTTTGTCAAGCTAATTTATATTTTATCAAATTGACGACTTTGCCTCTTGAAATGGAGCAACAATGTCTTTAATTGTCCTTATTTGGAACGAGATGCAAAATTCAGAGTCAAATGTATCATAATTGAAAAGTCAAAGATCAAAATGACACAAGTCCTAAATTACAAAGACCATTAATGTAATTCACCCAAAAATATATTTATATATATTGTGGACTTCTCTCATTAGAGAGATGTTAACCTAAATATTTCTAAATTAAATTGCTTCTAGTTTTTATTTTTATTTTTCAGTATTTTCATGATGGGTTGAATGAAATTTGTTTATTTCATTATTCTTTATTCTTTTGGTTGTACTTTTTGGGACAAAATTCAACAATACTGAAGCAGTACCAAATTTGATTAAAGGATTTGGGGGAAAATGCATTGCAATGACACTCGCTAACCATTTCTTTATGTTGATTGAATATTTCAGCGAAAGAGATTAAACTACGGTAAGCATTGATTTTGGTGACCTAATTTTAATTGATTTATATAAATATATGAACTTCATATTTGTTATATGAATTCGATTACTTGCTTTTTTTTTTCTTTTTTTCTTTTTTGAACAACAATTACTTAGGTTGCGTTTGGTAGAGTTTTAGAATTATGATTTGAGAATAGAATTGTATTTTGAGTTTGTGAGTTTTGCAATTATGATTTGAAAAGAGAAAATTTGTTTGGTTATGAGTTTTGAAAAGATTTGTGATGACCGGGTTCTTTTCCTTTTTCTTCCTTTTTCTTTTCGTTTCCTTCTCCTTTGATCTTCGTTGGAATTGAAATGACCGAAAATAGTTCTCTAAATAGAGTCCTTGTTCTTGTTTTGTTTAATGTCGATTTTTCACTAGTTCCGAAGAGCGTGGGGTCAAGTTCAGAGTGCCCGGGAGCGAAGCAAAAATTTTCTGGGCTGCTGGGCTAGGGCCGCACATGCGGGGGGCCAGGGCTGCATGTGCGGGGTTGGGCCGTACGTGCGGGAGGCCAAGCCGCACGTGCGGAAAGAGGGTGTTTGGCTGGGGAGCACATTGCTTAAATTGCAGGTGCGGGCTGAGGTTCGGGAGGACCCCTGCACGTGTGGGGATGTAGGCCGCATGTGTGGGAAGGGGCGCTCCACACGTGCGGGCATGGGTGCCGCACGTGCGGCACTCTGGCAACCTGAAAACTCTATTTTTTATTATTATTTTGAGGCCGAAAATATCTCATTTTCTAACTCTTCTCTGTCACTCTAAAAGCCATTTTTCTCCTCTTTCTTTCTAAAAACCTTCACCAAACACCCAAAAACTTTGATTCCTTGCAATCCATGAGGCTTTGATCTACATTCTTTCACAAATCTTGGAAAGCAACACCAAAAGTTCACTTTGTACGGACGAGATTGAGATTGGGGCATTTTGATTTCTAGGGTTTCATCTTCTCATCTTCTCCAAAGCTTGAGGTAGGGATTTCTTGAGTTATATATGCATGTTTTGCTTTAATGTTCATAATTTAAAAGCTCTCTTGAAGTTATTGTGATGATTTTGTTTTTCTCCAAATGTAAAGAAAGTTTTGAGGAGATGGGTTTTGATCTCACTCCTCCTTCTAGCTATGAGGTTGTTCTTTTAAAAACAAATAAGAAAATATGATTTTTGTTGGGTTTCATCATGAATTGAGAGATGTTTGGTTTTGTTGAAAAACCCTAGAAATTGGGGATTTTGGAAAATGATATGGAAACATCCATGAAATTCTTCCTCCTTTGATTTAAATGGCAAATTGATGTAGAAATTATAATGGGGATTGTATGAATGAAAATCTCATTGATGTATCAATAATGGAAGGATTTATTGTCATTGTTCAGTGAATGATTATTAATGTGGGTAGTTTCATGTTGAATTATTTCGGGGCGTTACAAGATTTTTAAATTGAGTTTTGAATTTTTGATGTAACATATGAAATGAGAAATTTGTTTGGTTATGAATTTTGAAAAGAGTTTTCAGAACTTAATTTAAAAAGTTATAACTCATAACCAAACACACAACTCAAAACTTTATTGAAAATTCTATTCAGAACTCATAACCAAACCCTCTTTAAAATTCAATTCAAAAAAATAATTACTGAAAAAAATAATTTTTTTATTTAAAAAATTTAAAAAATTCTAAAAATATTTTTTAATTAAAAATATTAACAGGTGCCAATTCCCAAAAAAAAAAAATATTCCGATCAACTAGCCGGACGGCCAGCCGAACCTCCGGGAGACGACCGGATAGACCCAAAAAATTTTGAAAACTGATTTGGAGGAGCTCTACCAAACGTGTTGTGAAAGGTGTTTTGAAATGTGAGGTTAGAATCAGTTTTTGAAAACTCCATCCAAATAAAGGGTTCACGTATAAGGGTGGAACTAGGATTCCAGAATTACACCAAACACAACCTTAGTTTTGTACCGTGACTAATCCACATTTTCAAAATTCTAACTAGTTGCTGTTGATGATGTTGAGTTATATAAACAAACTCATGGTTAGGCCAAAGCCAAATGCTTAGCTTCTATTTGGGAAGACAGGTTTGGGTTAAATTAGCCACTACCGTCCAAAAAAGGCCAATTTAGCCACTACCAGACAAAAGGCCTTCACATGGTTACACACAACCTAGGCCAGGGTGATTTTACCAAACTACCACCCTCTCACTATGCTTCACACCAGCACCGCCTTACGACACACACACACAACACCGAAATTTTGTAGGGCACACACAGGCACGCTGAAGCAAAGGAGGAGATTCGTCGACGCTGAATGGCGAAGACATCTCGCCAAGCTTGCCAAAGCCGAACGCCACCGGATTGCACATCTACGGTGTCAAAGAAGATCTCACCGTCTGCAAAACCCACCGATCGTCAAGTACTGAACGGTTTCTGTTTTGTTTCGGTTTTTTTTTTTTTTTGCGCGTAAATCTGTCTCCTTCAACTCGATCTGGTCGGTTCATCCGTCAAACCCATTCTTGTAGGTGATTACAAATTTTCCTCTTTGGTATGTCTATTTTTTGTTTGGCATCTAGGAAACCCACTGCTCTGTCATTGAAATTATGCCCAAAACCTCTCTGTTGTTTTTTTCTTTCTAACTACAATTTCTGGTAATCAATGGAGGCTATGCTTCTGATAAATGTTTTTGATGTGAAACTGAGGTTCATGTTTTTTTATTTTGTTTTTTCGTGAAACTAAAGATCTTATAATATTTTTTTTTGAATTTAGTTTTTTTGCATAACTGAGGTTCTGTAAATTCTTGTTTTTTTTTTTTTGGGTTTTTCGATTTTTTTTTGTTAAACTGAGGTTCTGATAACACATGTCCAAAATTTCTGAGATTGGGCAACCGAGGTTCATGTTTTTTTTTTTTTTTTTTTTTTTTTGCGGTGAAATCTTGAATTCCTGTTTTCTATTTTCTTATGCTGATGAAACGATGACAACAGAGTCCATTGGCCCTTTGAACATGAAGGAACAAGAAAAAGGAACAACACTGATGAATGTATTTTTCCTGTTACAATTAACCCTTTCAACCCACTAGAACAACACTGAATTTAAATAAAATTATTTTTTTCCCAAAATATATTTTTTGGCCAAAATTATTGTATTTCCTCAATTGTAAGGAACAACATGAACTAATTTTATGTTTTCCAACATGAATTCATATGATTTTGTTTAAGTTCACTCTCTACTCCATGGAAATGTTGGGTTAGGTTCTCCATTGTCTCTTTAATTTTGTGAAATTTGTAGTTTTTCTGTTGACTACTGTTATGGTTTGGATTAGGGTAATTCTCTTGCAAATGTTGGGTTGGGGTTTTTATTACATATTGCTCTTGGAACGTTTGGATTACGTTTTTTCTGACTTTGTTCCGTAGCAATGTTGGCTTAGCTTTTCGATTGTGAAATTTGTATTTATGTAAACTGTCATGGTTTCGATACGGGTTTTACCTTATGTGACATTTCTATTTTGTGAATTAAAATGTTTTTTACAAGCTCTCAATTAACAAGACAAAGTCAATTCATGTTGACGGTTTTTGTAAATCTCAATTGTAAAGGAAGAGGAACAGTACACCTTCGATTTAACACATGGAATTTAATAGAGACTTAAAGAATTGAACATATGGAATTTAGTTGCAAATATGTTATTTGCAAATTAGAGAATTTCACAATGTCAATTCAGGTTGAGGGTGTTTGTAAATATCAATTCATGTTATTTGTAAAATAGAGAATGTCATATGTTTTTTGTAAAATAGAGAATTTGACCAGGTCAATTCATGTTATCTTGCTTAATTAAGAATTGCTAACACATGGATTTTAGTTTCTAAAATAGAGGGAATAATTCATGCTGAGGGTTTTTGTAAATCTGAATTTGTATCTTTATTTCGAAGGATAGAACAAATTAATATGAATTGTACATTACTTCATAATTGGAAATAGAGACACGTGATCATTTATTTTATTTTAGTTTTATAGCAAAATGCTGAAATTTCACATTCGGAGATATTTCTAATTGACAACTTACATTTTGCCAATTGTAAAAGGCCATTTTTAAATAACAATTTGGGGACATTCCTAAATTTTCAACAATCTGATAATTTCCTGAACTGTGACTAATGTGCCACCTACATGTTACCATTCATGTTTCACTCGGTCAGCAAACATAGCATGGCTTCGTTTACCTCTACTGCAACTTCCAGTACATGGCCACGTCGGATGTGTGCATGTGGCTATGGCCACTATATTGTTAAGATATCTAGGTTGACCAAAAATCCAGGGCGTCCATACTTCGCATGTCCCCTGTGGTGAGTGCCCAATTCATTAATGGTCATACCTGCATTTCATGCCAACCAATTGACTAATACATGCGTCATTTTCGCTTGTCAGCCCTGTGTCAGTTGGATTGGTTGGTGCGAAGGACCAAGGAGGCAGAGCACGGATTTTGCCTCATCTAGTAACAACATTGTCATGCATTTGTGGGATTATGTCATACACATTCAACAGTCATTGTGTCTCCTTAAAACAATTGTTTCTGTGCTATGCATTGTGGTTGTCATTTTGTTGTTGCGTATATAGGGAAACTTAGAATGTTCTTAGGAAACGTGAGAGCAACGACTAACTTTGTCTTGCTTTAACTGACTAGTTTGGGGGACACATTAATGACTACTTGTATTTACTATTTGTATTCCACTGTTAAAATTCGTACGTTTATGTCTACTTTTATGAAATTGTAATGTTATGCTAATTAATGTGCAATGGTTATATACTGTCCAATCTAGCATCCATTTTCTGTGTTTATTGTGCAATGGCCATAAATTGTTCATGTGGCAACCAATTTAAATTCTTCTGCTATGGTCTAATATGTATGGATATAATAACAACCAAGATGGTGATGGTGATAATTTTGTCCTGTAAATTAGTTTCCTTAGCTGCTTGTGTGGTCCAAATGTTTTCCATATGTACTTCACCTTATACCCAAGAAAAAAACAAAGGCATATCTCTAGACAAGTCAAGTAGTGTGGAAGAGACATAGAAGCAGTTAAACCACAAGGCCTCTTGGGACAGTGACTCCATTTGAATTTTCTTGTAGCTGATTGCCAATGAAATTACAAAAGGAAATCGGTCATTCCTAGTCCTAAGCCAAGTTGGGTACAAGTCGAAGGTAAGGAAATTTTAGAAAAAAACTGGAAGAAAACATGGCCTCAAGCAGTTGAAGAATAAATACATGAGTCTGAAAAAAGAATGGAATGCTTGGAGGAAGTTGATGGATTCCAACTAAGGAGTGTCAGGGATTGGCTTTGACAACGAGACTGGTATGTTCCAAGCATCTAATGAGTGGTGGGACAAGATGGAATCGGTAAGTACAATGTAATTTCCATATGTTTGTTGCGTTTCATATTTGCCTCTTACCAATTATTTTTTCTTGTATTTGTTGTTAGTAAACAATTCACCTGTTGCATGTACTGAATGGTTTTTGTTTTCAATGTCAAATTTTGCAGACAAACAAGGCTTGTGCAAAGTTCAAGAAAAAAACATTGGAACATCGCGACTTGATGGAGACGGTCTTTATAGGGGCATCAGCTATTGGTAAGCACCATTGGACCCTGAGAGAGAAAGTTGCTAAAGCTGCCAACGTCTCCTCTGATTTTGTGGACAGTCTCGGCACCCAACCATTTGTTGATCCGACACCTGCATGCGCAGAGGACGTCAATTCAGATCCTTCACTCAAACCTGTGCCGACTATTAATGACAAAAGGAAACGGACTCCGTCAACAAGTTGTGGTCAGTCGAAGAAGGCCACAAGTGGAGCATCAGTTATTGTGGAAAGCATGAACAATTTGACAAACGTGGTGCGTACCCAGAATCAGCAAGTTACGGTCAGGCACCTCACAGGTAACGAATCACTTTACACAATTTCGGAGCGCATGCACCAGCTGAGGAACACTCCTGCCCTTCTCAGTACACCGCTATTCCATTTTGCCTCGAAATTGATGGATAACGCAGATTACTGGGAGGTGATGATGTGCCAGCTTGATGATGACCATATTATCGGCTGGCTCACACAGAAACAACTGCAGTGTAGTGCGGGGGCACCGTTTGCGAACCTGTTCGGGGCTCGACGGCTTTGATATAGCGGTGTCATGCTGAAGATGGGATCCCATTATCTAGCTTTGAAAAACTTTTACTTATGTTTATGTTGGACGTGTACTAAACAGGATGGTTGTGTGTGTTTTCTTCATTTCTTTTTTTTTTTTTAA
This sequence comes from Camellia granthamiana, assembly GCA_036172215.1. Taxonomy (NCBI): domain Eukaryota; kingdom Viridiplantae; phylum Streptophyta; class Magnoliopsida; order Ericales; family Theaceae; genus Camellia; species Camellia granthamiana. The sequence goes on from CM069910.1 coordinate 38,115,962, forward strand.
TATTTTCCCCAGTTTGGTGAAAAAATATTTGCAGGTTTGTCTATGTTTTTCGACGATTACAGTTTCGTTTGTGTATTTTCGTGCGGATGAAACAGGATGGTTGTGTTTTTATTTGTTATGGGAATTACATCCGCAATAGCGGGATGCCATGTTTTACCTGTTTATGGAGTTATTTATTTGTTTATTGGTATAAGTAATGTTTTCGTTGCTATGGTTGTGTTCGTAATGCAAATGATGTTTTATTGGTATAAGTAATGTTTCCATCCATGTGTGCAATAGGTAATTACAAGTTTTTATTACCTTTACCCCACTGCATCACGTGTAAACTGATTCAAACCATCCTACTATTATAAGTTTCGCTTGAATCGACGTGATAAATCCCGGGAACGAAAGCAACAATCAGGATTTAATTGAAATGCTTAACCAAATGGCCATACAGCGACAACAACAAAACAATTGGACAATTGTAGAAGCATGCCGATATGTGCAAGAGTGATATGAAAAACACGTGTCCAAAATGCCAGGTCGCACTTCAATTTTGACTGGGCATGCACAGATAACCGAACTATATATGGGCCATGTGGGTTGATTTCAGGAAAATGTGTGCATGCTGAAGGAAGTTTTTGCGGCTTTGTGTCACACATTAGTAACTGATTTTGGGTTACAAGTACCTCAACGCCCACATGGCTTAGCTGTTGAAAAAAGCGTTGTAATGTTTATCCACATGTTGCAAGGGTTCCAAAATCGGCAAATCCAAGAACGGTTCCAACATTCGGGGAGACTGTGTCCCTGCACGTGCATAATGTGTTAACGGTGATGAAAGAGTTCATTGTTGTACATTGCAGGCCCACATCTAGTCAGCATCTTATACATCCATACGTGCGGTCTAAACGGAAATACCTACCGTTCAAGGTACTAGTTAAAAACCTAAGTTAGTACATTTTATTGGACGTGACGTATGAAAACTAATGATTACTTGTACTCCTAGGAGTCACTTATTTTTTTGGGTTGTTTGCAGGATTGTATTGGAGCCATAGACGGAACACATGTAAGTGCATGGGTTACGTGGCCAGATGCCGCAACATATTTCGGTAGGAAATACTGTCACACGCAAAATATCATGGCCGCGTGCGATTTTGACATGTGTTTCATCTTCGTTTCACTTGGATGGGAAGGAAGTATGCACGATAGTCGTATCTTCAATGAGATAATAACAAATGACAATGTCCCATTTCTACATCCTGAAGAAGGTAACACAATAATTTGAAAATATTTGGCTACCTAATATCTGAGAAAACATCGTTAATTTAAAATTAAACACAATTGGGTGGTTTGTTTGAAAATATGGTATTTTCTGCAGGAAAATATTATCTTGTCGATGCTAGCTATCCGAACCGGGTAGGTTACCTAGCACCTTTCAAAGGCAGTCGTTACCACCAACAACAATTCCACATCAGTGAAGACAATAGGACAACAAGCACCCCTAGGGAATTATTTAACAAAGTTCACTCGTCGTTACTTAATGTGGTGGAACGGACTTTCGGTGCCTGGAAAAATTGATGGGGGTTTATTAGAGACATGCCTCGGTATGATTTTGAAAATGTGCAAGTTCAGTTAGTAGGTGCGTCGATGGCATTATATAATTATATACGTCGAAATACAGACAATCCAACAATTGTTAATCCCCATTTCAACGAAGAAGAGGCTATGGCTTTTGTAAATGCCATACCAAAAGTTGAACATGACGAGGATGGTTTAATGGTTGGGGATGAGAACCCACATATGGCATTGGTGCGACTTCACATACAGGACAAGTTAGTGTACATGCGTAATAACGGCTTGTAAGGAAATATATAATAGTTTACCTAATAATCGTAGGCGTATAACATTGGTAGGCTATGCGGAAGAGGTTGTATGTAAGTATATTATAATGTACAATATTGTGATAACCCGACTCGATAATATGCCTTAATCCTCTAAATGTATAGGTGATTATACGTTTGGTGTGAAATTGCATGTGTAATTATGTAAATGATATGATTTTGATTTTATATCTGTCAGTAATAGGAAAACCTGTTGAAGTTACAACTTTAAACTAAAAATTTAGGGCCCTAGAGGTGCCAGAAAACAAAACCGATTAAATATTTATGATTAGCATGACTTTTAGAGCTTAGTATGAAGTTTTGTAAAAATCTGATTCAGAATGAATTAAATTGATTTTATTAAGTATTATATCTTTTATTTATATATATATATATATTTATATCTTATATATATATAGATATGTAAGTGGACCTTAGTTGAAAGAGACTCAAATAAAGAAAAGAAAGGAAAATTCTGGAGAGAGAGAGAGAAGCAATAAAAAAACAAGAGAAAAAGAAGAAGAAACATGGGGGACATTGAAGGAATTGTAAAGGAATTCAAGAGATTGGTTGAAGGTATGTGTAAATCAACTAAAACTCTTGGAATACCTCTTCAATTGTGTAAAATCAAGACTTAAATTAGAGATTTCACACCTAATTGAGTTAGGGTTTGAAGTCTAAGGTTAATTGGTCTCTCTTCATGGAATTGAATTTTGATTTTTGGATTTGCTTGATTTAAGAGTCAATTTCCTTAAATTTGCTTGACTTGAGTTTGATTATGAGAAGTTGAGCCTTAATCTTTATCTTTTGAATGGTTTGAGATCATAAAATCATAGACAAGATGAAGATCTATGTGAATTTGGAAGAAGAAGTTTTGAAAAAGTTTGAAAAAGAACTAAAACAAGCATTTTGATCTTTCTTGCTTGAAGATTCGGTGTATTTTTGATGTTTAGATTTGGAAAACAATCATAATCTCATGTTTTCTATTAGTTTTACATGTTTTTGAGTTATTTGGGTTGAAACCTAGCTTGGAAAATGAAAGAACAAGTGATAGAACCAACATATATTTTTGGCAGCAGGATTTTGCCCAGAACCGCACATGCGGAAGTTTATTTTCAGCAACATGTTGTATTATGAAATAATTGCACATGCCCCCGCACGTGCCCTGGCTTTCCCGCACGTGCGGAACTCCCCTATTTCAGCCCAACTTCGAATAGGCATATCTCCCTCATCCGGACTCCATTTTAGGTGATTCTTGAACCTAAATTCAAGCCCCGAAAGTCTAGTTTTCAATGGTGGTAGTCTCACATCAAAATTCTAAGTACACACCTAGATATGCTGAAATTAGTGAAGGTTGTTCATTTTCTCTTTAACCATTTCATGCCATTTCTTACCCTAACTTAGTTTCCTTTCACTTATTGCTATTTCCTTAAACACATGAGAGGAATTAAAGACTGATTAGAAATGATTGAATGGATACGTAAGGAATAAATCGATTGAGTAAATTGAAGGCAATGTGTTTTGAAATGTTATGCTTGGCTATGTTTCTGCAGGTTGAGCCGTTAAGGTGGATCGTCCGACCAAGCACTGTGAGTAACAATCTCGTAAAGATATGTTTAATTATAAGTATTTTTTGACTTATGCTATACTCTGTTTCTGAAATGGTGCTTTTTGTTTAAATGAATGATCGTCATATTTTTATGAATTGTATTCATGGCATCTTTGGCATCTGTTTATTGTTACTGTCACACAGATCTCTATCAGTTCTAATTCTTGAAACTTCTGTCTACTGTATTAATGGCCATCATATGTGATTGTTCGGTTTTCGTGACCGTCTGTACTATTTTGCTATTGGATGTACCACATATAACTACTATGCTTTCTGTATGAGACATGTATCTGCTAAGCATATGCTTCTGATTTTTTGTTTACTGCTCAAATTGACAGATTGGGATTACAATAAGAACATCATTCATAACCTCTTTACGTTGTTGTTATTCACTAGGCTTTGGCTCACTGTATATGTATATGTATATAGGTGATCAAGCGCGGGACCAGGCTTAGAGATGCTAGCCTGGAATATGTTGTTGTCAGCCAACTTATGTGAATCCTATGGAGGTTCCGGATATGTCAAGTGCCAAGGCTATATGATTAAAGTTTAAGTTTTTGTTTATTCTGTATATGGGGCTAAGTCTCTTTTGTCTTATCTGTATATATATACAAAAAGTTTAGACATTTGTTATCTCATGTAAGTCTGCACAACTCAATGGACGATATATATGTTTGTATTTTGTTTCCGCTAGGCCCTAATAGTATGCATATGTTTAAGAGCCCTTCAGTAATCTTAGGATTATTGGCTGGTCATGATGCTAAACCTATAGGGGCGGGTTTGGACCATGACAAATACGTATCTTTGTATACGGTAAATAAAATCGAAATTAGCATTGTCCACGTCATTTAAAAAAAAGAATTGGAAAAAAGCCTTTTTCGGAAAATAGGGAAAAATAAAAAACCGAAATTATCATTGTCCACGTCATTTGAGAAAAAAAACACAAAAAGCCTTTTCCAACCCCCCCCCCTCCCAAAAAAAACAAATAAAAAAAAAACACAAAAAAAAGACATTAATGAAACCGAAATTAGCATTTTTGTGCATAAAATAAAAAAATTAAAAAAATTGAAACAAATTAGTTAACAAAATAAGAAATATTGAAACAAATTAATAAAAAAAATATAAAATATTGAAACAAAACCAAGAAACAAATTAATAATAAAAAAAATAAAATAGAAACAAATTAATGACGCCTTTTTCGAAAACCAAGAAAATTAATAAAGAACTATGAAGAAAAAAAGACAACAAAATAATGCCATTGTGAATTCATTTTCCACGTAATTTAAAAAAAAACAAAACCTAAAAAGCCCTACCAGACAAAAGAATAAACAAATTGAAAAAAAAAATATTAAAACGAAACACTAGGTTGACATGTTTGTTAGCCGTTTGTGCAGTTTGGAACTTTCACCTCAAGGGCATTTGGGTCATTTCACATGTGCCCACCTCACAAAAAAGTCAAAAAGCCTATCCCAAACCAAGCTTTTTAGCCCCAGGCTAAAATAGTCAAAAAAGTCAAAAAGCAAAAAAGCCAACCCACTTCCCAAACGAAACCTTAGTATTTATTGTTGTGCTAGACAATTGTATTGTTTCCACATTTTATGATTTTTCATCTTGGAAATTTTCCCTTTTCAATTAGTTTTTGTAGAACACTATGTACACCTTATAATTAATATATATATATATATAGGGTTGCGAATGAACAGAGCCGTTCATGAACAGGCTCGAGCTCGGCTCGGTAAGAGCTCTTTCAAACTCGGTTCGTTAATTTTTTTTTTGCGTTCGAGCTTGAGCTCGTTAATTTTTTAATAAACAAGCCCAAACATTCTAAAGCTCGGCTCGTTGGGTAGCTCATTTAATATTTATTATTTATATATTAAATAATATAAAAATATGTATAAAAAATAAGAGAAATATGCTATTTATATATTTAAAAAATATAAATGTAAATAATAGTTAACTATAGATAGTACATTTATATAATAGTGGTAGTAGATATTATTATTTTAGTAAAATATGAACTTTTTTTTAGTATGTTTATATATATTGTATATATAATTGTATAATCAAAGTTTTAATTGTAACTTTAGTCTCACATGCAAGTATGAATTTATAAATTTTTTGGCTCGTTAAGGCTCGTGAACAGGCTCGAGCTCAAGTCAAGCCTAAGCCAACTCAGCTGGAGCTCGGTTTGTTAAATTTTTATTCAGCTCGAGCTCGAGCTCGAGCTCGAGCTCGTTAAAATCTTAATAAATAAGCCCAAACATACTAAAGCTCGGTTTGGCTCGGCTCGGTTTGGCTCGTTTGCAACCCTATATATATATATGACTTTATATCTTTTAAGTTATAACTAAAAAAAATATTATAATTAAACATAACATGAGGTATAATTAAAAAATTTATGAGTCATAACTAAAATAATATCATAATTAAAAAAAAATTACATAAGTAGAAGTATACTAGAATTTCCCAGTTTTTGCATATCTTAGACCATCTCCAACATTGCACCTTTTGTTTCATCAAATTTAAAATTTGATGAAAAGAGGAGTCTTTTATTGCTCCAACGCTTTCACCAAACAAGTATCAAATCTAAGATATGTTAAAGTTTTCATCAAATTGAGAATGACTATACCTTTCATCAAGTTATTGTTTATAAGCGTTTGAGCTGCAGGTCGTACAGCACCACTGGACTATTGGCCAGATGTCCACATGATCATATTAAGCAAAATCAGTGTATCATTGTTTCTAGATGTTGTTCATGCTTTGATACAATTGTTAATATATATATATATATATTTTTACAGGAAAATCCTCACTTTCTTGTAGGTTCAAGGTAGCGCCCCTTGCAGAGATCACCGAGGTGTCCAGTTGTCCGTTCCGAGTTAGGAGACTATAACCTGAGAACTTGCCTTGACCTTCCCTGTAGGTTCAAGGCAGTGCCCCTTGCAGAGATTACTAAGGTATCCTGTTGTCCGTTCTGAGTTAGGAGACTATAACCTGAGAATTTTCCCTAACCTCCCAAGACAAGTTCTGCTTAAGTCAGGACTCGCACAATGAGGGAGCATTGAACCCACACCAAGTGCTGTGGTAGCAACAACTTGAGACTAACCTCCTAACTAACTGTGCTACGCCCAGGATGTTGGCCTAAGGAGTTTTGAACTTGAGACGTAGGATCTTAACCCCTAGGCCTTTACCAAGTTGCCGCACCCTTGGGTTATATTTGTTTTGTTTTTGGTAAGGCTGTAGCAACTGTTTTCATTGTCTATTGAAAAATCCAACCAGACAATAGCGCTTGGACTTGACTGATTTCACCACTTCTTTCTCTTTTAATATTTAATTTGTTATTTTTTTTAATTATTTTTTATTCCTTTTGGATTGAGAGAATGAGATTTGTTATCGCTTTATTTGAATAATTAATGAGGTGAGTAATTATGAGAAACACAAATAACAATAAAATTTTTGTTTATCACCAAAAATGGTGACATTTGATGAGAAATAAAAAATAATCTTTATAAAAAAATAAAATAAAAAAACTAAAATACCTAAACTACCCCTCTAAATACAAACAAATAAAATAAAAAGACACACGTATCCTTTTTTTGTCATTGTCCATCCAAACAAGAAGGTTCAAGAAATCATAATTATTTCTTGGGAATGGCTTCCCTCTAGTCCATAATTGGACTGGAGGGTACTGTTGGGCCCTTGGAGGCCCACCACGGGTCCCATTTCAATAATCCGAACTGTTCAATATGTAGAACTCGTCGAGTACTATATGCCTATAAAAAACGTTGATCGGATATCGATAGCTATGTGATCATATTAGTTTTGTATTGAAAAAAATGAACGGTGAAAAATAAACGGCTTACAAAAATCTGATTTGATCACATAACTATCGATATTCGATCAACGTGATTTTTTACAAGCATATAGTACTCAATGAGTTCTACACATTGAACGGTTCAAATTATCGAAACGAGACCCGTGGTGGGTCCCCATGGGCCTAACAATGCCCTCCAGTCCGATCACGAACTGGAGGGAAGCCATTCCCTATTTCTTTTATTTTCTCACCCAGGTGAGAAACTCTAATAATTTTCTTTCTATTCTCATCTCCCGATCCAAACGGAGAGTATAATGCGGCCTTTTTTTTGGTCTTTTCATTTCAAGCCGAAGCATCAATAGCTCATAATTATAAAAATATCATTGCCACGTGATCCTGGATGGGCTTTATTTATACAATTATGTTTCTCCAGAATGTTTCAGTTTATGCTTCTAGCTATTATCTGGATATACCAAGAAAGATGTACGGTCTAATAAGGCCACTATGAAATATTTACTCATGAGTGAGGCAAGCTCTTCTATTCTGGTTCATGGTTTCTCTTGGCGTGGACTGCTAGGTCCAATTTTGAGTTCCATTCTTGCAGATAAGTTGATGAGCATATATATGATGCATTCTTTGCAACGAGTAATAGATAACCCACTAAAGAACTTCATTCGTTGGCCAAAGCCGGCTCACTTCATTCCTCATAGAGGAGAAAACTCTAACTCTTCCCTTTACACTTTGTCCTAGAAGCTCGAGACTAGCATTAATCGAGTATTTCTTCATTTTAATTTTGCCAATTTGGTAATTCAAATCTTTTAGCATTATAACTTGTTTTATTAGGACTATCATTTATTCATCTTCATTACAAAATTAGCTTGCTTACAAATTAGAAAATAAAAAAAGTAGCGGATAAGTTTTCTTTAGGTGTTGCAGTTTGCCATGAAGTAGTGGATAATTTTTTTTTTATTTATCAAAAAAAATGTACAGAAGTAGATGAACAAGAGAGTCTTTAACTAGAAGAGGAAAAGATATTAAACAATTAATAATCTAATTGACGAAGTTATATTTGGAATCATCTCTTGAAGGCAAGAAGAGAATAATCATGGAAACTGGCAACTTTGCCTAGCATGGAATATATATATATATATATCTCATAAGAGTATAAAGAACTTGTTATTTTCATTAAGGGTGCGATGCAATGAATAGTTTAAATAACCCATTCTTGTTGAATAAAAAAAATAGGTAAAATAGGATTTTTTTTGTTCAAGTCTTTTTGTTTTCTATTTGAGATAATCTTATATTTTTCATTTACTGTTTTGGTGTCAATCTAGTAAACATAAAATAAACAAATAAAACAAGGTTTAGTTTAAATAATTTGTGACCCTATCCAGTTGACTAAAAAATATGTAAAATAGGATTTTGGAGTTAATATAAGTCTTTTTGTTTTCTATTTGAGATGATCGAAAATTTTCATTTACTATTTTGTAGTCAATCTAATAAATAAACATAAAAAAAGGTATAGTATTTTTAAACTGGAGAAATGGGTTTGAGTTTAAATAAAACCATTCATTTGACTCCAATAATGGAATCCTCTGAAAAACAAGGGGAAAAAACTTTTAGATTAGGATGAATAAAATAAAATAGATTAGGATGATTAGAAAGAAATAAAGGATAGAAAGTGAAAATGACAGAAAGCAAAATGAAAGAAAATAAAATAAATTTTTTATATGAATTTGATTAGGATGAAAATTTTATAAGAAAATAGGAATTTTTATTATAAATAATTACTTTTACAAGAAAATCTATATTTTCTTGATTTGCTAAGCTTTATTTTCCCTCTCTGTCTCTTAATGCTTTTGCTCAATTCATTTTCTGTCTATGATTGGAAATTTGTGGTTCCTAGGAATTTGAATGTATTTACTCTGTCTGGTTGGTGGGAGCAAGATAGTGCTCCAACTTTCGATTGTGATTTATATTTTCATATGCATTCTCATGATCGGAACACAATATCTGAAATTTTTTGGTTAATTTTGTAAGTGGAATTTCTTATGGGCGGGGAAAGTCACTGTAGTTTTAAAGGTTTGAAAAATGCAAGAAGAAAAATTCGAAGTTTTTCAATCATAAAGTTCAGTATCAGTGACTGAATAAGATGGAAACCTCTCCACTAGGCCTAGCAAGATTGTGGTTAATTATCTGATCAATTTAAAATTGTGTTGAGTTTATGCAGCCTGTTAAAAATCAAAACAATATAGAGAATTGAAAGTTTGGTGGTGGGAATTGGCCCAAACTACGGTCACAATCCGCAGAATAAAAAAATAATCTACTGAAAGTAAAATAAAGCAATCAAACCAACTACCACAGGTCTGTTCAAAAAAAAAAAAAAAAAACCAACTACCACAGGAACACACAGATTTACATGGAAACCTTGAAGAAAACTATCTCTGCAGTAAAACGGTGGGCACCTTTTTTTTTTTTTTTTTTTTGATCAGCAAAGAAAAATTTCATTAATTAACATGAAATTAAAGGTATAGGAAGATGAAATGCACTGAGAGAGATTCGGAAAGTACAAAATACTCCTACTACTGCTACTCGCAACCATACAACCAATCCCTCGGCCACACGATTTTTTATTTTTTTTAAAAACAAAAAAAGTTAAGGAGGATGAAAAATCTAGAAACCTCCTAGATGTTGATTTGTGATTATATATCAATTTTAAGCAGAATATAAAAACCCAATCAAGCAATCAAGAGAAAGAGACACAAAGATTTTACGTGGAAAAACCACAATTGGACACCTTCCAATTGTGATAAAAAAAACCACGGGCCACAGCCACCAGAACAATCCACTAAGAAGATATAAAGGAATTACACAGGTATCACTCTCAATTATCTAGCGAATCCACAACGCCTAATTGAACCAACCTCTATGTGCCTCTTCCAACCCCATCTTCACCACGGAATTGTCTTTCTGATGAGCCACTCCGGATTCCACCACCGAAGCTTCAGACCGAATTCTTCAGAATCCACAACTGAAGAACAACTTTGATGAGCCACTCCAGAATTCACAACTGAAGCTTCAGGCTCGAATTCTTCAGAATCCACAACTGAAGAACAACTCTCTCTTTTGTGTAACAAACAAAACCTTTGATGTAGCCTTTTCAGATCATGAGTTGAATACTCAATAAGACATCAAAGAAAAATAAAATATCCCCAGATATAAACCTTTAAGAACCAAAAAGAAAGATCTGGAGGATTCAATGAATGAATCAATGAATAGCCTAGATTTGGGAGAAACCCAACTATTTATAGAAAATCAAAGCAATCCTAGTTGGGAAAGAAAACCAACTTCTTGTAGAGAACCAACTTCTTGTAGAACTCCAAAGTAATCCTGTTTTTGAAGGAAACCAACTTCTTAAAGAACTCTTGTTACAACCTTGGTTTTGATCCATGGAATTTGACAACAAAAAGTCCTAACAATCTCCCCCTTTGTCAAATCCTGGATAAAACCAATCTAAAACAAATTTCCTAACAAAATCTCTAAAACAATTTTCCAATCAAAACAAGAACAACACCACCAACTAGGAATCAGCACTTATAACCAAATCTCTCTCAAGGTCATGATCTGCAAAACAGTTATTAGTGCCACAATCTCCAAAACAAATATTAGTCCCACAAGAGTATATGAAAAAACAATATAAGACTATCTTGAAACATGAGATGGAAAACATGAATAACATGAATAGATGCAACTTGAAGATTTTAAGAACATGTAGCATGAAAACCTGAAACACATGAAAAACAACTTTCTCCCCTTAAACAACAAAAGCAAGATCATAAACCACACAAGCATGATATGATGATATAAATATCAGGACATGCAAGAATGCAAGCAACAAAAGCCAATCTTCCTTATCAAACAAATCAAAGTAATCATGCGAACAAACTTTTGTAACAATAAACCAAACTCCCCCTCACTAAAAACAACCACACACACTAAAAACAGTGAACAAAAAACACGACAAAAAAAATATGGTGAAGCAAGCAAAGAATTTTTGATTTGTACCTTGAAACACACAAGATTATCCAAGAAGCACAATTACTTGAAAATACAATGTGCACAGCCTCTAGAAAATTCCTCATAAAAGAAAGTGATGCATTATGTGAAAAGCATAGATCCCATGATAAAGGTGTGTGTGTGACTCTTGGAGTTCGACAAACACAAGATTCAAATCCTAGTAGTGATATGAAAGCTGGACCTCCGACAAGAGAATCTAAGCACAACTAAGGAAAGTCAAACCACTAGGAATCAAGGGGTATTTGGTGAGTAAAGGCGGAGGCTCCCCCTCAATCAATGAATCCTTTTTTTTCACATTTTTTTTTCTTTCTTTTGCACATATTTTTTTTTTCTTTCTTTTCTTACTTGTGCACATTTTTTTTTTTTTTTTTCTTTTCTTTTGCACACTCATCGGCGGCTGACACGCTCAAGAGTATGGAAACCGAACCAGATAAGCATGGATATATTAAGGATGGCCTGGTTGGTGACTCTGAGGTAGCCTTTTCCTCATGGCTGGACTACAAAAAATAGAGGGGAAAGCCATGGAGATGCAAAAAGATGGAAGGTGGTTAAGAGACTCAACATCACCCATGATATGCTAGTATAGGTCAATTCCTCTAGAAAAGCAAAAGATACAATGCCAGAAGTCCATAGAGAAAAATAATCACTAAGGCGGAAGACTCCAAAATTTGCTAATCCAAAAGTGTGTACAGAATGAGACATACTAATCAAAGAACACACACTTCATAATGAGTAATGACCATAGAAAGCACACACATATTAACATGTAATGTTTATTCTCATCAATTCCAATATGCATCAAGGACATCTCAAAAAATTCAAACTTGCAAAACCATACTAAGAAAATCTTTTTGGTTTTTTTTTTTTTTTTTCAACAATAAAGCAAGAAAAAAAAACATGCACACAAATCAAACAAGATCTCGTTCTAAAAGATTTTTTTTTTAAAAAAAATAGAGCTTTCTAAAAGAATTTTTTTTTTTTTTATAAAAAAAAATAGAACGACCCGCTCTGATACCAATTGAAAAATCTAGAAACCTCCTAGATGTTGATTTGTGATTATATATCAATTTTAAGCAGAATATAAAAACCCAATCAAGCAATCAAGAGAAAGAGACACAAAGATTTTACGTAGAAAAACCACAATTGGACACCTTCCAATTGTGATAAAAAAAACCACGGGCCACAGCCACCAGAACAATCCACTAAGAAGATATAAAGGAATTACACAGGTATCACTCTCAATTATCTAGCGAATCCACAACGCCTAATTGAACCAACCTCTATGTGCCTCTTCCAACCCCATCTTCACCACGGAATTGTCTTTCTGATGAGCCACTCCGGATTCCACCACCGAAGCTTCAGACCGAATTCTTCAGAATCCACAACTGAAGAACAACTTTGATGAGCCACTCCAGAATTCACAACTGAAGCTTCAGGCTCGAATTCTTCAGAATCCACAACTGAAGAACAACTCTCTCTTTTGTGTAACAAACAAAACCTTTGATGTAGCCTTTTCAGATCATGAGTTGAATACTCAATAAGACATCAAAGAAAAAAATAAAATATCCCCAGATATAAACCTTTAAGAACCAAAAAGAAAGATCTGGAGGATTCAATGAATGAATCAATGAATAGCCTAGATTTGGGAGAAACCCAACTATTTATAGAAAATCAAAGCAATCCTAGTTGGGAAAGAAAACCAACTTCTTGTAGAGAACCAACTTCTTGTAGAACTCCAAAGTAATCCTGTTTTTGAAGGAAACCAACTTCTTAAAGAACTCTTGTTACAACCTTGGTTTTGATCCATGGAATTTGACAACAAAAAGTCCTAACAGAGGACTTAACAGAAAATAAAATAGGCAAGGAGTCCATCCACTATTTTTTTGAATAGGCAAGGAGTCTCGAACTTGAGTATATTTGAGGAATGTGACCAAAACCGTTACAGTTTTCACTAGGGAGTGACAAGTCAATCCACTATAATAAGTGATATTACAAGACTTGTAAATTGACTTATACCTAACCTCAGGCACTCTTCTTCTATCCATGAACACTTGTTTGATCTCCACTCCAGTAGTTGCTCCAACCTACCCGTAAGTTTTGGCTATAGAAATTGCCATCCTAAATCTGGTAACAAGAATAAACATGTCTACATCTTACAATATTTTCATTTCCTTGGTCTTTTCCTGCAATCAAACGAGGGGTTAGGGGTTATTACAATCTTGTCAACAATGAAAAGATACTTGTGTCTGATAGCTCATTTGAACCTCAAAGGTTCTCTATAGGTGAAGCCATACATAGGCTGAAGAATGAAGGTTAAATTGAATGAAGCTCAGCAAGGTAAATATTTTAAAGATTGACTTAACAGTGACTGTTGATACAAAGTTCTTCACCTGGACGACAAAGTTTATGAGATTTCACTCATAGTTCAAAATGTTTTTGTAGGCTTTCATTTGTTAGAGGAAGGTGAATTGATTTTTTTTTCCTTGTGCTTTGTAGTGCTCATTCTTTTTTGGTTCTCTTGATGAATTTAGGTTTCTTTTCTTTTTGTAGAATATCTTGTATATGATAACATGCTTAATAGTGATGCCGCAAAATTCTCACGTGGATAATTTTTATTAATGATAAGGAAACAAAATTTATTAGATACTACTCATAGTTAGAATTTATGATTGATAAATGTAATCATTGAATGACTGCTTTTATTGCAGTGGATTTTGAGGTTGATAGTGATGCCAATGGTGAAGTGGTGGGTAATTCGGTTGATGTGGAATACAGAGCTGGTGATGAAAATGGAATGGGTGGAAATTCTGTTGAAGAGTTATTTCAACAAAATCAGGATGATAAGGTGACTCAAGTTCTTTCTGGGAAGGAAATGATTCCAGTTGATGAGCCCCAAGCTCCAGTAGACGAGCCCTATCTGAACCAGGAGTTTGAATCCGAAGCAGAAGCTCATGCATTTCATAATGCTTATGCAACAAGAGTGGGTTTCGTCATCCGTGTGAGCAAGCTCTCTCGATCAAGGCATGATGGATCTGCCATAGGTAGGGCACTTGTCTGTAATAAAGAGGGATTTCGCATGCCAGACAAGCGTGAAAAAATTGTACGACAAAGGACTGAAACAAGGGTTGGTTGCAGAGCAATGATTTTAGTTAGGAAAGTAAGCTCTGGGAAATGGATTGTTACGAAGTTTGTAAAGGAGCACAGTCATCCTTTGACTCCTGGAAAAGGTCGAAGGGACTTAGTCTATGATCAATGCCCGGTTAGTTCTTGCTTCTTCATTATAAAATTTTGTTCATAATATTGTTAAATTTTCTTTATATGACATTCAGTTTATCTTGCTGAAAATACTGTCATAAATCAGCTTTGAAGATTCACAATTATTGTGGTCATCTATGTGGAACTGGGGGAAACGTGGGTAAGCTCGTGCAAAGTTTCTTTAAAGGCCAGTATCTTCTGCGAAGATACACTATATAAATACAAGCAACAAACAAATCAAGAAGCTACTCTATGTAAAAAAAAAAATTAAAAATTAAAAATAAATAACAATTATAATAATCTATGAGAGAAAAACTTATACTATTTAATAACCTCCTAATTTGTCATTATCTGAAATTCCCAAGTGTTAAATAATCTCATGTTGAATGGCAAGGAGGAATTAAATTCTTTGTTTAATCGAGGTTTGCTCTTCAATTGTAATAACGTCAATCAATATTGTTGGCCTATATTTGTATTGCATCTTACTTTCTTGTGCATCTTGTTTTACAGAATGAACGCAATAAAATTCGGGAACTGTCCCAACAGCTGGCCATTGAGAAAAAGCGAGTTGCAACATATAAAAGGCACTTGGAGATGGTCTTTGAGCACATTGAAGAGCACAATCAGAGTCTCTCAAAGAAGATCCAAGGCATAGTAGACGGTGTAAGGGAGATGGAGTCCAAAGAACAATAAGTCATTGATAGTTTTCTACATTATTTAGGTTTTTGTTTTCGATTTTATTTTTATATGGTAAACAAAACAAGGAAAAAAACATGGGAAAGGCTATCGGATAAGGTGTACATTACTATGATCATGGTTTTGATTTTACTATTTTTCCAGCTTTGTTCTGGCTTTTGTTAGAGTGGAATCTCTGTATAATTATGCTCTTTTTAGGTAAATAGGTGGTAAATGTATATTCAATTGAGCTGATCCCGGCACCAATTGTTCCATGAAATTGGATAATTTACATGGTTTTTGATGGAAAAGTTGAAATAAGCCTTCCCAGTTCTTTTTCCCATTGTATTTACATGATTTTATTTGTTCTTAGTAGCTTTTCATATTCATTTAGGCAATGTTCTAAAGATTGTTGAATACACAAAGTTTTTTTCTTGTCTTTGTTTCTTTGGGTCTCTAAGAAAACCACACAGGTTGCTAGATTTTGCTCTTTAAAGTTGTTTTTGTTTCATATATATATATATGTTTGTATTCATCTTTGTTTCATATTTATTTATTTATTTTTGCTCTCAAATTCACAAGTTTCACTTTGCTGTGTAGAAACAGGGTTTGAAGACTTCTATATATTAGGAAAGAACTCAAAAATTGGACCTGCTGATTGGATCAATTTTTTAAAAAAAACTTTAAGAATACAAAAATTAACACCAATTGAATATAAGCTTTGTTACGTGAAGTGAGTCTTATGTTTTTATGAATTTCACACGCATGTGTGAAGAGGCTGTGTCCAATTGTGATTAATTTATGTGTAAATAGGATAATTGACTCTGTTCGGTGTGATTTTTAGAATTTATTTTTATTTTTTATTTTAAAATGATAAAAGAAAATTTGGTGAAAAAAAATAAAAAAAATGCCATATATGATTTTATTTTTTTGAGAGAGAAAACAATTTTAAAAATATTTTTTAATTTTTATTTTTGTAAAATTAACTTTTTTCTTAAAAAATTGAAAAAAAAAATTCTTTGTGAGTTTTTTTAAGGTTCCATTTGTTTCGACGTAAAATATATATATATATATATGTATATTTTCAGCATTTAGTTAACACTTGAAACTAAAAGAATTTATTGTCAAAAAGAAAAATTTTGATTCAATAAAGTGTCATTCATGACTTTTTAGTAAGTTAAGATATTTATTTCAAAATGCTAAATGTCTTGGAAAAGTAGTAACAGTCAACTTTGCAGAAATTGATTTAGAAATTTTTAAAGATAAGCCATTTTTGGAAAGATGATGTAAATTTAAAAAAAAAAAAATATTTTACTTAATTTTTGTTCAACCAAATAACAAAAAATGAGTAAAATAGTTTTGATCAAAACAAATTGTCAAAACAATCGGAGCCTTAGTTTTGAAAAATTCAAGCCGGAAGAGACTGTGGAAAACACTATGGTGTATGTGTGGTGTAACTAAAGAACTCATAGTGATAACTAAAATAATGTTATAATTAAATAAAAAAATTGATCATGACTATATGGTATACCCTTTTTAAATGGTGTGAGGAGCGAACCCAACAAGTTTAATACTCTATCCTTACCAAAATTTTAGGCAGCATTTGATAAAGTGTTAGAATTATGATTTGAGAATATAGTTGTATTTTGAGTTTGTAAGTTTTGAAATTATGATTTGAGTGTGAAAAATTTGTTTGGTTATGAGTTTTGAAAAAAGTTTTGAATTGAGTTTGGAATTTTTGATGTGACATATGATATTTAATTCAAAAACTTACAACTCATAATTAAATACATAATCCAAAATTCTATTCAAAGCTCATAATTTTTTTTTAAAAAAAGTTCAAAAATATTTGTTATTTGAAATATAAAAATAACCGGTGCTAAAAAAAAAAAAAACACTATTCCGGTCAACCGATCGGATGTTCGAGGGACGTTCGAGGGACGTCCGGGAGAATGACCAAGTAGACATATTTTCAAAAGTGGGTGTGGAATCAATATTTAAAAGGGGCGATGCTTCCGACCCCCAGTGGGGGTGACCACCAGTGGCACCCCCAGTAACGTGTCAGCCTCTCATTGGCTGAAAACAAAAAAAAGAAAAGAAAAAGAAAAACAATTTTTTTGGGCCAATCACAGCCGACCCCCAGCACCCCTACTGGGGGTCCGAAGCATTTTCGATTTAAAAATTCTAACCAAACACATCACTCAAACCAAAGTGCAGAATTAAGTTTTCAAAACTCCACCAAATACAGCCGGTCATTTGTAAGGAATTTAACTTTTTTTTTTTTTGAAGTACAATTATTATACTTCAAAAATATTAATTTATTTAAATTATCTCTGATTTTTTTTAAAGGATAAATTACAATTATACCTTCTGAGGTTTGGATTTAATACATATAATTCCTAACGTTTGGAAAATTACACTAACCCTCTTGTCATTGTAATTATTTAAATAGAATGAAGACATTGAACTCATGCATGCTCTCTTTTCTTGTTTTGCTTTACTTCTTTTGTTTTTTTTTTTTTTTCAATGTAATTTCCTTTATTTTTTTACTAAGAGTTGTTACCTTTTATATAAGTAGGGAATTTGTGAAATGAGACTATTAACTACAGGAGTGAGAATATAATTTTTAGAATGTCAAAGGTGAAATATAATTAGTCCAAACCTCATGGGGTGTTAGTGTAATTTATCCTTTTTGAAAATATCAATTGTCATAATTATATTTTTTGTGTATAAATTTAAAAAAATGATAAAATAAGAAATTTATGTTATTTTAATTATTAATTTAAAAAAAAACTAATATTTTAAGATAATAAAAAATACAACAGGTACTAATATTTTGAGAGGATGGAGTAACTCTTTGAATCCCAGCCGTCGATGCATGTTACCTCCTCTTTCGCGCCTCTCTCGAAGTCCATCACACAGCAGCAGCAGCACAGCATCTCCCTCGTCTCTGTCGTCAAACTTCACCCTAACCCTAACCTTAACCCCGCCTACACTCTCTTCTCCACCTCATCCTAGAAACCCTAACTCTCAAGCTCTCGGCGTCACTCTCACTCTCACTCGCACTCTCCGGTGATTACAGTGAGTTCACACTCCACATCCATATCAGCCTCAAGCTCAAGCTCTCAGGCAGTGATTGTCTCTCTCCATCTCCGTTGACTACAGTAAGTCCACACTCCACATCCATTGATTCATTCCCTCAAGGCCTTACCTGAATGAAACCCATAATTTCTTTAAAAACCAAAGTTTTTAGAAAAGCCTTAATTTTTTGAAACCCTAAGCTCAATTCTGTTTGTAAAATTTCCCCAGACTTATCCTCACGAATATATTAAGCAAAAATCAGTGTATAATTGTTTCCAGATGTTCACGTTTTGATTCAACTGTTGATATTTGTTTTGTTTTTGGTAGGTTTAGTTTTCATTGTCTATTGAAAAAACCAAACAGACCAAACCAAACCAATCAATTATACAACAAACGGTTGGATATAGTTTTTGAATAATGAAAACCGAAACCTTCCGTTCAGCTTTGATATTTTTGGTTAATTATAAAAATGCCTTTGCCACATGATTCAAATAATTTTCCTTTTAGAATTAGCTTGTTCACAAATTAGATAATAAAAAAAAGTAGTGGATAACCTTTTCTTTAGATGAACAACAGAATCTTTAAGAGGAAAAGAAATTAAACAATTCTTCATCTAATTGAAGAAGTTAGATTTAGAATCATCTCTGGGAGGCAAGTTCAGAATAACTGGCAACTCTGCCTAGCTTGGAACATATATCTCGTGCAAGAATGAAGAACTTGCTATTTCCATTAAGGGGTACCATGACATGTTTAAATAATTTTAGTAACCCAATCCTTTTCAATAAAAAATTATGTAAAATAGGATTTGTGTTCAATATAGTCTTTTTGTTTTCTATTTGAGATACTAAAATTTTCATTTACTGTTTTGAAGTCAATCTAGTATACATAAAATAAATAAAAAACAAGGTTTTGATTTAAATAATTTAAGTCACCCTATTCGGTTGAATAAAAACAAAGTCACCCTATTCAATTGAATAAAAACTATGTAAAATAGGATTTAGGGGTCAATATAGTCTTTGTTTTCTATTTGAGATAGTCTAAAATTTTTATTTTCTATTTTGGAGTCAATCTAATAAATAATCATTAAAAAAAAAGGTATAGTATTTTTAAATTGGAGAAATGGGTTTCAGTTTCAATAAAACCATTCATTTGACTCCAAAGATGGAGTCCTCTCAAAAATACGGGAAAAAAACATTTCAAATCTTTTAATTGACAATTGATGTTGACAGATTGAAGTTCAACCTTTTCTAAGAAATCATCTCAACAAAAGCCTCCTTTCACCGTACTTTTGATTCAATTTATTTCCAACATTGAGCCCATTTTATTTTTTTCCACTACAATGCTATTATTGTCTACGTTCATGTTACAACTTCATAATCACTACTGGCACCTCCAATCGTGCAACACACGATGCCTTGCTACTAGTATATATATCTAGTCGTGACAGAGTCTCTTAACTATGTATTTTTTCTTCCCAGATAACAGGAATACATAATTTCAGTTGAAGTCATCAACCTAATTTGCAGACATTGTTGGATTTGAGTCGGGCATATTATTCTTAAAGATGAAGAAGATGATAGCTCTAGGGTTTGAGGGGTCAGCCAATAAGATTGGTGTTGGGGTTGTGACCCTTGATGGCTCAATTTTATCAAACCCAAGACACACCTATGTTACCCCACCAGGGCAGGGATTCCTTCCCCGAGAAACTGCCCAACACCATTTCCAACACATCCTGCCGATTATCAAATCTGCTCTCAAGATTGCCCAGATAACCCCAAATGACATTGACTGTCTTTGTTACACTAAAGGACCAGGCATGGGTGCGCCATTACAGGTTGCCGCTGTTGCTGTTCGGGTTCTTTCACAGCTTTGGAAGAAACCCATTGTTTCAGTAAATCATTGTGTTGCTCATATTGAGATGGGAAGGGTTGTCACTGGAGCAGATGACCCTGTTGTGCTATATGTAAGTGGTGGGAACACACAGGTGATTGCATATAGCGAGGGGCGGTATCGGATTTTTGGTGAGACTATAGATATTGCTGTTGGGAATTGCTTGGACCGGTTTGCAAGGGTTCTAACTCTGTCTAATGATCCAAACCCTGGGTACAACATTGAGCAGGTATGCAATTGGAAGCAAGTTTCCTTCACCTATATCAGTGGTACATTGACACATAGACTGACCATTAATAGTCATATCTTTTATAGGTTATTGTGTTGAAATGTCTTCAAACTTGGGGAAGACAAAAAAATAAATTGAGCTGCTATTTGTTGTTTTACTTGTTTAACTGTAGAAGTTTGCTGATTTTTTTTTTATAGATCTGTTCTCTGCCGACTGGTTGAGAAAACTTTATTTCTTACTCTGATTTAGTTTTGCATTGTGTTCTAAGAAGCACGAACACAGATATGTGTCACGGCATGGATACGCATGGACATGCCGACACGTCAATTTTTCAAAAATGTAAGACACAACACGTGGAAGATATGCACAAAATATATAAGTATATATATTTATTATATGTCATATATATGAACTAGAAATAACCCGTGCCTGAAGGCATGGTCAACAATTTTTTTGGTGTCACATCTAGGCACGGTCAACAATTTTTTTGGTATCACATCTGTTATGGAATTCAATTGTAATAAATTAATTCAAAATAATAATATTTTTTCAATTTATAACCTCACAGATAAGAAGTTGAAATTGTTTTTACACATTGAATTGATAAAAATATTCATATATCTCAAATAGCAAACTTCAAAAATAAAGTCCAAATAATGACTTCTATATTTTAGTGTAGCATAAGCAAAAGAGTAATCAATTTCAGCTTTAAAAAAAACAACCCTAGCTTTAAAAAAAAAAAGAGATTAATCATCCGGTTTAGAATGAAAGAGCCAACTATCAACACAGAGAAACAACACAATTCCAACATTTGTAAGGGGGATTAGTCACCTGCAATAAAATCACTCGAATGCTTAAATTCACTTTTAAGAAATCAATTAAAAAAAATCGTAACAGGAAAAATCATATTACCTTTGAAAAACAAAAAAACCAATAACTATGAATTAACAGGAATTGAACATATGATCAAGCACCTTTCAATTTAGTTCCCAAGTCTCTTGATTAGCGTATATTATGACTTGTGAGTTCACATGTTGCTGCTTAATGAATATGAATATGAATTGTATCGGAAAAAAAAAAATGAATATGAATTGCTAAGTATAACTCTTCTTTCTTTTCTTTTTCAATTTAGCACGAAGAATTTAACAATTTAGATAATACACGAAAACAAATGAAAATAAATAATTACATCTAATTTGGAATTCCATTAAAGGCAGGCTCAGGGCAATGGCAAAAAGTTTTGCCCAGTTAATTATTATACAACAATTTACTCAAGATTCTCACTATCATTGTTTTTCTTCAATATACTCATCATAGCAAAAGAATGCGTAATGAGAAACCCAATAAAAAAATCTAAATACAAAGATGTTACCTTTTACAATATCATGGACAATTGTCACTTTTATACACCTGAAATTTGAAGGAATAAACAAATTTAAAAGTCAAAGTCAAATTATATCACTCTAATTGAGTGCCAAGGATTCACAAAAAACAAAACAATTACAAGATCGAACAATTTATGTGTAATAAATTTTTATATTACAATTTATTAGGTAGTGCCGAATGAAACGATTAGGAGGCTTTTTTAAATTCAACAATTAGAAGGCTTAACCATAAAGTAAAAATTACCATCACCTCAATAAGATAAAAAAAAATTGGAATGATTGAAGAGATCGTACTTGAGTGCTCAAAGTTGTGATTTAAAACATTCTCTACAAAAACCATGCACGTTGTGTAAAAAAAACTTGAATGTGTTTCTTTTTTTTTTTTAAACTTGGGGTGCCATAGGCACAGGTGGTCCTTTTTCGATGAAATGTGGTTATTTTATGATGAAATCATGAAACTGTCCTATTTATACTCAAAAGACAGTATAAGTTGATTTTACTATTACCCAATACTATCAATTTAACTGAATTGAATCAATCTGACAAAGACATGAGTTATTGCACATTGTTTTCCTATGCATTTTGTTAGTTTCTTTAGACCAAGAATCAAACCATCTAATTCAAGCAGTCAATCAAAACCACACAATAATATAAAATTCTAAACATGTCAATATCAATAATATAAAATTTAAGCTAAAGATGCACTGTTTTATGTTAATATCAATAACCTGCTAATCAATAATACCAAGAACAAAAAGAGATTAGATTCCACAATAAACATAGCTAAATCATTACATTATGAAAAAAATAGAATTTGAAAGTAGACTAACAAATAGAAGGCTTCTCTGGTAAACCAACTGATAATGATGAAATTATAAACAACCAATTAAAGGATTCTATGTAAATAAAAAGACTTTTGTTAATGGGATTAATCAAAGATTGAATAGGATGATACTATAAATCCAAATAATTAAGTTATGAAATTCAAAACCAATTAATTGAAAAAAAAATTCAAATATCTATCATTAATACAAAGAAGCCATGAATTTGAATCTTAGTGAATAAAAACTCCGACTCTACTTCTATAAGTCAAACAAATTAACTCATGAATTTACCTTTTATGTCAATAACTCATGCCAATTAAACAATATCAATAACTCAATAAACCAAAATTTTATAGATATTGAATTTACAGTTGGTTTATTGAATTTACCGTCTTGCTTATATTGGTAAAGTTTCGAATTCCTTGGAAATTGAATACATTTGTACCAATTAAACGAAACCAAAATTTTAATTGAGATAGGGGGTGGGAGTGAGTGGGAATCATTCTATTGTGAATCTTCAGCCTAAACAAAATCCAAACACACGTGGGTTGAACTGGTGGTGTATGATGAGATTACAAATATACATTAAATTTTGAGGGGAAAAAACAAAGGTTACACATTGTTTTCCTATGCATTTTGTTAGTTCTTTGGACCAGGAATCAAATCATCTAATTCAAGCAATCAATTAAAACCACACACATAATAATATAAAATTCTAAACCTGCTAATATCAATAACATAAAATTTAAGCTAGAGATGCACTATTTATGTCAATATCAATAACTTGCCGATCAATAATACTAAGAACAAAAAGAGATTAGATTCTACAATAAACATAGTTAAATCATTACACTATGAAAAAAATAGAATTTGAAAGTAGACTAACAAATAGAAGGTTTCTCTGTTAAACAAAGTGTTGATTCTATTCACAGATAAATTCAGCACTGAGTCACTGACAAAGTATCCTAATTCTTAAATTTTGGGCTGAAGTAGAACCTTATGAGGAATGAACAAATATAGTCATATTGAAGAAACAAATGTAGTCATAAGAGCTAACCTATTGAGCATTGAGAAACTGATGATTAAGGTCAAGAAAATCCTCTCCTCCGATTTGTTGCCGCGATGTCGCTGATTTGGACCCATTGATCTAGCAAGGCTAGCACCCAATAGACCCACTGATCTAAGGATAACCCGTGCCTAAAGGCATTGAGAACAATTTTTTTTTGATATCATACGTGCTACGAAATTCAATTATAATGAATCAATTCAAAATGATAATATCACTCCAATTTAAAACTTCACATGGAAAGAGGAACAAAAGATATAAAGAAAATTGAAATAACCAATAAATTTCAAATATTTTATTTCCTAATGAATTTATCATGAATATAGGCTTCCCACCTCATTCACATAATTGGGGTGGTGCCTTCAAGAGTTCCCACCTAATTCTCTAACATATTTTCCAAATCAGCCCTATTTAAGGAATAGTTCAAATCAGTCTAATAAAACATCAAATATCAATAGGAATAGTTCAAATCCTTCGAACTTTTTCACAGTTTCAACTGACTACTTACAAATAAATGAAATAAAACTAACCCAAGTTACTTTGAAGACTAACGTTATTGTTGATACCAGAATATCATGGATGATACAACAAACCCAAGCTACTTTCACAATTAGCTGTGTTGGAATGTCAAAGATAAATGAATTCAGAAACAAACCATGAAAATAGTGCATCAAAATACACTGGTCTTTCTTAATCAAGAAACATAAAATTCATAACCATGATCAATGTGTTTTTTCTTGGGGGGAAATAACATCCTCCTCCTTCAATCCACTAATAAATTATTCTTTTTCGATGTAATTCTAACATCCTACACAATTGACACTAAATTTATACAAAAATCCATATCTAGCATGTGACTTATACCAAAATATGCAAACATACTAAATTAAATTGTTGTAATTAAATTTAGTGAATTTTCAAGGGCATTTTATAGTCCACACTCGATAACCATCCATAGGGTCCAATATTTTACATTGATAAGAGACTTTACAAAAATATTAGAAATCTATTGAAGTACATATCAGTAGGAAGCTTTACAAAAATGGTTAACATTAAGGATATACTTTACAAAATATTTGTCAAACTTTGCAAAATGTATGACATATAATGTCTTCAAACTTGTTTTTTTACAAAAAAGTACTTGGATGCCTCCAAAGCGCTTGGACGCCTTCAAACTCGTTTTCCATCACATTCTGAAATGTTCATGTATCAACTTCTGTGTACTTTTTCCAGTGAGGAGCATGCACAACAATCTAAAAAACAATAACATTAGCATATTGAAACAATACGAAAAATAGATATTGAAACAATATGGAGTAAGGATACCTTATTACAATTTCATCGGAGTAATGTAGTCTTATTTATCCTCTTGAGCTCCATAGGTTTTTCAACCCTATCCTACAAAAGTTTGTCCTGATCATAATTTAAAGAAAATTTTAATTAAAATACACTTTAAACTTTAGTTACTTCCCTCTTCTAATTGGAAAATTTTATATATCTTTGTAAAAGATCCTATATAATTTTTTCTAGTGTATTGTTTTTTAAGGATGCATAACTTAGTTTGGAAATTAGTAATATTAAGGATTAAAAGCACCATGCCCATCTTCACAAACTTTACAGTATAAAAAAAATTACACATAGATTATGCATGCTTTAAAATATTACATTCCCCCATGATTTTTTTTACACATGCTCCAAAACAAACTTGAAAATAACCATACCACTTGTGTATTTTTTATTCCCTTTCTTGAGTAGTTTTCTTTTCCTTTGCCTTTAAGCTTATCGTTTTCCTTTGCCTTTACCTTTGCCTTTGCCTTCGCCTTTCAAAAAATAAGCAAAAATTATTAAGGAAAAATATGAGAAACAAATAAGTTCGATTAGTGGGCTTACCCCACGAACACAGAGGACATTGAAGTCCCGTTAATTATGGATCACAACACTGACATTTTTGTTTTGAAGAAACTGAATCTGTGTATATATAGAAATGCATTTGAAAGGTAAAAAAAAATTATATAAAGGAATGTAGATTAAAAAAAAAAAAAAATTAAATATAGAGAGCTAATATTACTATTTTCTCTAACGTATCATCCACCTGTAAAGACTATTACAGAAACATTTGATTATGAGAAAAATTATAAATAATAAGTACGAAATTAAGTCTCGATTCATCAACTATAAACTAAACATACATAACCAAAAATATGAATGTTGTCCATGATTTGAATTAAAATGAACTCCACGGTTGTGGAAGAGGTTGAAACACCATAGACCTGTAGTGAAGAAATAACTTATTTAATAGTGCTATAAATAGATTGGGTTTAAATAAGAATGGGCTGTACAATGACTATTTGATTACTTATACCCCGTTTGGGGAGTGGCTAAATTAGCCAATTAGCCAAAAAGTTACATTTTTAGCCAAAAAGCCAACAACCCATACCAAAAAGTCAAAGATTCCCTTTTCTCTTTACTTTTTGCACATCTTTTCGTAATTAGTCAAAAAGTCATCCCAAACATACAAGTTTTTTTTACCAACCTTTTTAGCCAATTAGCCAAAAAGTTACTGAATTAGCCTGTTCCCAAACGAGGCTTAATTGTGCCATAAGTTAAGTACAATGGGTTATTTCTTTCTTACTGTAATTCTAATTTTTAACAATCATATAAAAACAAAAGATCACAGAACATTACTTTTCATGTTAAAAAAGAAAACTCAATTCACACATTTATCAAAATCACCCAAATCATTTATCACAACAGTGATCAGGTGACTTCAATCTCATTTATGCTTTATTTGGTTCATTGGAATGAGATGAAATGAAATGAAATCGTTATTCCTTACACTTCAAGTTGATAAGTTAGTTTGGTCTGCCACAAAATCAGGTGATGGATTGCCACTACGGAATAAATATATTATACATAACCTGATTAGAGAATAATAAATATTGTAGATTTAAATAAAAATAAAAATGTCCCATCAAGAATAAATATTGTAAATTTAAGCAAAAATCCCATCAAGAATAAAAAGTAGAGCTTACTTGGCTAGGGAAAAAGAGTAAAAGACATGAAAGAGAATGTGCTCAGACTTCACCATTCAAAAATCCATGCATAACACAATCCTAGTGAAACATAACATGACTAAAGATATAAAGGAAGACATCAGGGAAAGATAACCTGTTTATGGGTAAATGTTAGCACCAATTTACATAACCTGTTTGTGGGTAAATTTCATAACATAATCCTAGAGTATAATTAACACCAATGCAAAAATCCTAGGGAAAGAGAATGTTAGCACCAATTCAAAAATCCATGCATAACACAATCCTATTGTACATAACCAGTTTGTGGGTAAATGTTATCACCAATTTACAAAACTCATCAATGTCATAATGGGTATAATTAACCACTAATCAGAGAAAGATCCATGTAACAATGATATTGATAGTCAAATTAAACAAAATAGTATAGCAATTTATGTGTGTTACTGAGATAATAAACATGAAAACGATATTTCTAATTAGCCCCCGATAATAAGGACACATCAATGCTAATTGCAGGTATTCTACAGAGGCCTATTAAAATCTTTAGGTTCTTTTGCTTAAGGCCCTAAACACTAAATATTGGCCAGGGAAAAAGAATAAAAGACATGAAAGAAAATGTGGTCAGACTTCACCATTCAACAATCCATGTATAACACAATTCTAGTGAAACAAAACTCATTTACAAAACACAATCCTAGAGAAAGATATAAAAGAAGACATCACACCAAGGAAAGATACATGCCTTGTTTGTGTGTAAATGTTAGCACCAATTTACAAAACTCATCCATGTTATAATGGGTATAATTAACCACTAATTAGGGAAAGATACATGCCCTGTTCTTAAAATCTGATTATCTACAAAGGCCTCTTAAATGCTCAGATATGGAAAAACCCTCAAAACTAATATGGAAAATCCATTACTAGTATTGTAACCCATATGAAAAATAATTCAAATTTTGAACAATTTAAACTAAACAATCAACCAAAATTTCCCAAAATTTTAGCAATTTTTTAATAAAAAAAACACTCAAATTCTGAAACCTATTTTAAAAAGAACATATCAAATCCATCACCAAACTCAAACAAGAACCAAAAATACACATACAGTCCAAAATCTCTAAAACCCAATAAAAATCCTCAAAAAATCAACCAAAACCCATGAACAGTACTGTAACCCAAATCCAAGAGGAGAGAAACCCACAAAAATATTATGGATTGCAAATTTGTAAGTTGTAGTTTACCTCTGAATGGTTGTGATGTCGTCGCAAAAGGAGAGAGGCAAAACAGAAGGGCGAGAGAAGAGAGTCGGTTGTCGGTGGTCGAGAGAAGAGAGGACAGCAAGAGGTGAGAAGAGGTGGTCGGTAGTCGGTGAGTGGCGGTGTCATCGTGAGAGGAGAGGGAGAGAGAGAAGAGCATATGAAAGAGGGAGGATTTCTCTGAGGTGTTTATTTTTAATCTCAGGCGTGTTTGAGATGTAAGAGAGTGGCAGATGAAAGGGCTAAATTTGCACCAGCCAAAGTGAATAACACATTGATCTCAACCATTGAAATGTTCTTGTACAATATTTTCAAACTTTGCCTTGTTTTCAAACTCAACCATTGGATTGAATCAATTTGATGGTAGTGCATATTTTGACAAATAGACAAAAGTCCCATAAAAAATAAAAAACAGAGCTTCCTTTATATAGATTTTATATACAATTCAACTTTTGTGCTTCTTGTTCTATTGTGAGTTTGGTCAGTGAGCAGTAGATATTGGTGAATTTAGTGCAAGGTTCAATTAATTGTTAGTTCTTGTTTGATAAAGGTAATAGAAGCTTTATCTGTCTTTTTTTTTTTGGATGTTTCTCCTATATATTTAGTCTACCTTCATCTTATTTGATTAGTTCTTATTATCATATTTTAAAAATGTGTTTAACTATGGTCTTTTATTATATCTTCATCTCTTTGTTTTTGTTTTTCTATATTTTAGCAAAGCACTGCGTTGATATTACATGATTGATGTGTAGTTTTAGATTTTTTGGGTAAGTTGAGATTATGTCTTTGAGATTCATTACACCTCTCATTTATGAAGGTTCTCTCTGGGACTTTGGTTTGCTATTTTATGCTTATTTTTCACTCTGGAGATATTCTAAATTTTTCTTAGATAGCCTTTAGCTCCTGTCATGTTGTTATGTGCTATTTTTTTGCAAACAGAATGTTCTTGAAATAATGCAATAAATAAATGTTTTCTCCTTGATTTGCCTTTTTTATTTTTTCCCTTCTTCATCAGCTCGCGAAGAAAGGAGAAAAGTTTATAGATCTTCCCTATGTTGTCAAAGGAATGGATGTTTCGTTTAGTGGAATACTGAGTTATCTTGAAGCTACTGCTGAGGAAAAGCTAAAAAATAATGAATGCACCCCTGCAGATTTGTGCTATTCCCTTCAGGTAATCATTTGGAATGCTTCCAATATTTTTTGAAAAAAAATACATATTTTGTGGTGATAAAAAGGTTATGTAGTTGGTAATTTGGTATGGCTGCTTCTTGTAAATTGCAAGTATTAGTTAAATATTTACATGATCTAGTTGTGGCTCAATTTCTGCATTCAATTTAAATTGTTTTAGGAAACTGTGTTTCCGATGCTTGTGGAGATTACAGAACGGGCAATGGCACACTGTGACAAGAAAGATGTTCTCATTGTTGGTGGTGTGGGCTGCAATGAGCGCTTGCAAGAGATGATGAGAATCATGTGCTCTGAGAGGGGTGGAAGGTTGTTTGCAACTGATGACAGGTATTGTATTGACAATGGGGCAATGATTGCGTATACTGGTCTCCTAGCTTATGCTAATGGGATGTCAACTCCGCTGGAGGAATCGACATTCACACAGCGGTTCAGAACTGATGAAGTATTGGCAATCTGGAGAGAGAAAAAGGAATCGTCAAATGGTCTCGTGTAAAAAAGTGTCTAATTACCTATATGTTTCAAGGTATGTGTTTTTATTCTTTTCCCATCTTTTTTCGACAAGATCATGGATTAGTTGCTTCCTAATTTGTAGAAGGTATGAGGCCCTTCAGCAAATGATAAACAGGCAAGCTGTGGACAATCCATGGCCAATTTAATATCTCAAGGCAATTTGCTTTCTCTACCTATCTGCATGGAAGTCCTTGTATATCCAACCGGGCAAAGCTTCTGCCTATGAAATTTGGAGAGCTTCTATTTCCACACGCTAATTTTTCTCAGTGCATACACTTTTTTGGTTTGGATATCAACTTCCGAACAAAATTACATGGTTCGAAACCATTTAGTTTCATTTGGAAATTGATTTGTGGAAGAAAATTGGTGTGTGAATTGAGAGAAAGTGGTATGTGGAAATAGTAGCTCCTAGAATCAGCTTCTTGTATTGCTTGCAGAATCATGAATTGTGGGAACTAGGCTGGATCAGGGTTGGGATTTCGCATTCTGAAGTGCCTGGGTTTTCATGTTAGGAAGTTTGGGAGTTAAGGTAGGTTGAAACCGTATATGTAGTAGTTATATACAACAGTGTTATTCTGTAAAGAAATGTGTTCCTATGTATACTTCAGTACTCATCGAAAGGTTTTTAAGACCCATCAAAGTGCGAAGCCCGAAATTGATATGAGAAAGTAGTTGATATTTTGAGAATTTTCTTGATAATATTATATAAATATTTGTAATGAAACTAATGCTAAGAGGAATAAGTTATTTTTTTCCAAGTAGTAGTAGTTATACAACATCCATTCTTCCTCAAAGTGGAATTATGTGTGTTGGTCCAATTTTAATTTTCTTTAGTATTCTATTTTTATTATGTGAATCCTCTTGTTATTTAGTTGTTTCCTTTCCTTGCTCTATTTCTCTACTATTCCTTGTCCTGTTTGTTTTTTTATTTCAAATTTTAAATCATGAACTTATGAGTAATGAGTAGAGGTCACAACCGCTTGGTTGGGCAAGCTGGCTGGGTAACCCTTTCTCTAGTGATGATGGGACTAGGTATTACATGGAGTCATTTTGTGGATATGGTTTCTTAGTTCTTCAAATCAAATGCCGACTCTTCATTTCAAACAATCCTAGTATATGTTACGTGACCTTGTGGGATATCAGTTTAGGCATTTGGATTCCCAATGGGTTTCGGAATAAAAGGAAGTTCGTTGGCATGTGGCTTTGGATATTTTGGTCACCTAATGCATATTAGGGGTTGAGTTGGCTTCCGTAGACTCAAGAGGTCTGGCATGTGTACACCTTACCATGAGTCATATCCTCTTGACCTTATGTACTGAAAGATTTGGCCCGTTCACATTTACCAATAGTCAATGACAACCAAGTTTAAGAATGCGGACGCTAGGTTTTGTAATTCTAGTTTTGGTTTTCAATTTATTTGGTTGTTTGTCTTTAATCTGTATTTATTGATAATATATTTTACATCATTATTTTGGCTAAAAAGATTTGTTCTGTTCTCAGGGCATGCAAATGTAGGGTGGTTATTGGCAACATGGAGGGAATGATTTGCCAGGTAGCAAAGCAATACATCCAAGAGAGATTGATGAAGATCTATTGTGGGCTCTCCCTATGAGACAAGTTGTGTTGTATTGGTGAAATACTAAAATACTTGTTTCTAAGAAGTTGAATAGTTTTCCTTGGAAGACATTAGTAGAGACAACTCACACCATTAGTGAGAATTATCTATATAATTAATGGCCAGTTTTGTTTGGCCCAAAATATGTTTCCCGTCCGTCTCTTCTCTGAAAATATGTTTCCGTCCATCTCTCCTCTCTTCTTTCACTACTTCTCTCCTCTTTCATCATTCTCCTACTCTCTTTCTATCCACTACACAGGTTGCAACTCAAAGAAGTTTCCTAGCAGCTTCCTTGCACACAAAAATGCTACCCTTGCCCAAAGTTTCTTAGCACCTTCCTTGCACACTAAATAAGTTTTGAATTTCAATTTTGTAAAAATTATTTTCAATATATACACTCAAATAAAATTTCAAGTTTGAAAATCAAAACTAAACCAATTATGTATTTATATTTTGACCTCAAATTTTCTTTTTTCAACAAATTAAATAAATTACGTTTTAACTTAACAATTTTATATTTAATTATAATTTTTTTACAACGATTTGTTTGGCCAATATGTTTTCTGCCCATCTCTTCTTTCTACTCTCACCACTTCTCTCCTCTTTCATCATTCCACTACTTACTCTCTCTCTCTCTCCACTACACACAGGTTACAATACAAAGAAGTTATAACAAATTGAATAAATTACGTTTTAACTTAACAATTTAATATTTATTTGTAATTTTTTTACAACGATTTGTTTGGGCCAAATATGTTTTCTGCCCATCTCTTCTTTCTACTCTCCCCACTTCTCTCTTTCATCATTCCACTACTTACACACACTCTCTCTCTCTCTCTCCACTACACACAGGTTGCAATACAAAGAAGTTATCTAGCAACTTCCTCGCAGCAGATTTGCCTCATCACTCAGAAGTTTCCTAGGGGCTTTTCCCATATTAAGCCAATTTACTATCTTAATTTTCAAATTAGGCCTAGTTTAGACGGAATTCTGAAATTAGGCTAAAGCGCTATTACAAATCACATTTTCACTGTTTGGAGCTAAAAATTTGATGAATAGTGAAAGCGCTATTACAAACTACGCTTTTAATTAAGAAATCGTGGTTACAAACCACGCTTTTAAGATAAGTTTATTTTCTGAAGAAAACGTGATTCCAAATCACGCTTTCACTGTGTATATATTTTCTGAAGAAAACGTGATTCCAAACCACGCTTTCAACACTGCCCCAAACACACAAACACTACACTCACAAACACTCTCTCTCTCTCTCTCTCTCTGACACAAATACAAACAAACACAAATACTACTTACACACACACTCACACTCAATATATATATAAATTTTAATATACATTTATAATTTAATATATATATATAAATTTTATTTCATAAAATTGAAATCAATATTAAATATATATAATAATTTATAATAGCAAATAACAAATAATAATCAACTATATAAAATGATTACTTTTTTATTTTAATTCTTAATTTTTTTATTTTACTGTTTAGGGATAAAATTTATTTTTTTTTATTTTAGGGTTTAGGATTTAGGGTTTAGGATTTATAAAAAAGATAAATTTTAAGAATTAAACTATAAATTCTAAATTCTAAATCCTAAACCCTAAAATAAAAATAAATAAATTTTAAGAATTAAACCCTAAACCCTAAAAAAAAAAAATAATTTTATCCCTAAATAGTAAAATAAAAAAAATTAAGAATTAAAATAAAAAAGTAATCATTTTATATAGTTGACTATTATTTGTTATTATAAATTATTATATATATTTAATATTGATTTCAATTTTATGAAATAAAATTTATATATATATTAAATTATAAATATATATTAAAATTTATATATATATTGAGTGCGAGTGTGTGTGTGAGTCGTGCTTGTGTTTGTTTGTATTTGTCTCAGAGTGAGAGAGAGAGAGAGTGTGTGTTTGTGAGTGTAGTGTTTGTGTGTTTGGGGCAGTGTTGAAAGCGTGATTTCTAACCGCGCTTTCTTCACAACACAGTGAAAGCGTGGTTTGGAACCACGTTTTCTTCAGAAAATATATGCACAGTGAAAACGTGATTTGAAACCACGTTTTCTTCATAAAACAAACTTACCTTAAAAGCGTAGTTTGTAATCACGCTTTCTTAATTAAAAGCGTGGTTTGTAATAGCACTTTCACTATTCATCAAATTTTGAGCTCTAAACAGTGAAAGCGTGATTTGTAATAGCGCTTTAGCCTAGTTTGAGAATTCCGTCAAAACTAGGCCTAGTTTGGGAAATAAGTTACTAATTTGGCTTAATTTGGGAAAAGCCCCAGTTTCCTAGCACCTTCCTTGCACGCTAAATAAGTTTTGAATGTTAAATTTGTAAAAATTATTTTCAAAATATACTCTAAAATAAAATTTCAAGTTTGAAAATCAAAATCAAACCGACCATCTATTTATATTTCGACTTCAATTTTTTTTATAATAATAAATTGAATAAATTATATTTTAACTTAATAATTTTATATTTAATTATATTTTAATCTCAACATTGTTTCCATTGTGCCTTTAGTTATGGATATACACAAATATATATATATATATATAATCTCGAGTATTATTTTCTTGTTTCACTAAAATATGTCTGCCAAACAAGGGGCCAAAGATAAGTTCTTGGACATGAAATATGCTGGTGTGACTCGTCGGATTGGCATATTTATCTAAAGATGACTCAAGTGAGTGTAATTTCTCATCTTCACTTGGTCAATTTTGGGGTCTTTGGGGCAGCTTATTGTAAGCTAAAAGTTAATAATCAGAAAGTAGAAATCAGAAGCATTCATTTTCTAACTTCTAAATAATCAGTTTTTCTCAGCTTATTTAAGCTATTTCTACCTAAAAAGTTGTAAGCAAAAACTGAACTAAACAATCTAACACAAATTTCTAAATTAAAATAAATTATAATCACTCCTTATAATCTACCCCAAACACCCTTTTTATGATTCACTTCATAAGAAAACATCTCTTTTATGATTCACTTCATAAGAAAACATGTATATATCAACGGTTGAATGTAAATAGGGCCAACAATTTAGTGGAATGTAGTCTTTAGTACCTTTTTTGTGGTGTGCAATTACGTGGAATGTGGGTAGTGGAAGTAGTGAGAGTGGTTGTGGTTGATGATAAGAAGGGGGGACACACTTTTTCCATACGCGTGATGATTTGCTTGCTTTTTCTTGTATTTTTGCTTTTGTCCTTTTAAAAGCAAGACTTCTGAGAGAAAAAAAATGCTTTTCTCCTTCCTCCTTTTAAATGCAGGTTCATGAGCTGAGTAGTCATTTTATTTTACTTTTTTTCTCCATATTATTCACCTTTTTTATAAAAAAAAATTGAAAAAAATAACTGTTTGGGTAATTATTATTATTTTTTGGTTATTTAAGTAAAAAAAAAAAAACGTTTGGCTATGGTTTTTTTAGCTAACAATTGAAATTTTTTATTTTATTTTGTTTATTTTTTACAAGATTCATTTATCTTTGGCAACTGCTAAAAATATATTTTTGTAGAATTTGTGTTTAGTGAAAATTTTTAAAATTTATATTTTTTTTAATAAAATTTTTGGGCCCTTCTAGTCTAGATTAATATAGAAGGTTAGAAAACAATTAAAAATTTCCAAATAAAAAACCCATTTTCTTAGAATTTGTTGAACATATCAACTTTTTTTAACATCAATTTTATCTTAAAAAATTACTAAAAAGGAAATTGTCAAATTCAATATATATATATTTTGAATTGAGTGATTTGATGGGAAATGATAAAAAAAAATTATGAGAAAAATAATTATTTTTCATGTTTAGTTTACAAATTAGGTAAAAAAATTTATGATATTAAAATTTTATAAGATAAAGAACTTGTAATATTTTTCACAGTAGTTGGGGTTTCTCAACATTTTTGCAAAGAAATTTCGACAAACAAAAATTTATATTCATAGAGATATTTTAACTTTTCAAATAGAAATTTTAGTTTCACAGAGAAATTTCAAAAAATTTATAGAGAAATTACAGCTCGTCACAAAGAACTGAAAATTTATTTGTAAAATATTATTGAGGGATCTTAACTAATAGAAAAAAATATATTGGACATCTCCTCCTATTAAAATTTAGAGATTGATATTTCATTTTTTTTTTTAAAAAAAAAATTGTGAGAAGTTGTGAAAAATAGAACACTCTAATAATGTCATATTCATTTCTCACAAAAAATAGAAAAAAAGAAAAGAAAAGAAGGAGATTTGGTGAGAAATTAACTAAAGGTTACAGAGTCGAGTTTGATATTTTTTAGGACTCAAAGTAGTAATAATTAATATGGAGCCTTGTATACATATTTAAAATATATATATTAAAAAAATATGATCAAAAGATTATGTCCAAAAAATTGTAATAGCCAATTGACTGTATATATATATTTTATAATACCAAAATTATTCATTAAAATATAAAATTAAAAAAAAAATCTCACTTATATTTCTCTTTCATTTTTTTCTTTTTTTTTCTTTCCTTTTTTTTTCGTTTTTTTTAACCATCTAAATAATAAAAAGAGAAAATCATGTCTTTTCTGTTGTCACCCTTCGTTTTCTTTTCTTATCTTTTTCCTCCTAAGATACCCAAGTCGTCTACAAAGTCAAGTATTTCTTCTACAAAAACGAAGCCTAATTCATTCATAGAGTGAAGCTTTTGCTGAAATCTGACAAAAGCGACAAAAGCAATTCCCAGGGTTTGGTTTAGGGATCTTCATATCCATTTCTTCTTTGCAGAGTTGCTCATCATCGATCTCTGCTTGGTTGATGGTATGTATGTTTCTACAACCCATTGCTATCTTTTTCTGTTTTGGATCATGATTTAAGTAACTCATCCACGAATCTCTACTCAAATCCATAAAGGATGATGTTATTGTGTTTGTATATCTTTTACACCGAAATAAATATGAGAAATGCTAGGTATCATGAAAAATGTTTCATGAAAATGATCATGAATGAATCTTCATCCTTGATTAGTGCGTAGTGTTTTATTAGAACAATGCTAAGTATCATGAAAAAACTGTCATGAAAATGATCATGAAATATTTATGATCCTTGGATTACACTTAAAATAAAGCACTACACACTAATCAAGGTAATCCAAGAATCATAAATCTTTCATGATCATTTTCATGAAATTTTTTTCATGATCCCTAGCTTTTCTCGTTTTATTATGTGTGTAATTCAAAGGTCAAAATTCATTTATGATCATTTTCATGAAATATTTTTCATGACCCCTAGCATTACTTTAAATGAATATATATCTATCTGTACTATATATGAAATGAACACCCTCCTCAACTTCTTATGCTGTCAAGTGTTCACTTTTTAATTTAAAACAAAAAAAATTGGATAAACGGTAATTGTGTCTACACCATTTGTATTAATTTCTTTTGCTTTAGCTTAGCTTTACTAAAAAAGAGTTGGTATAGTTATGTCAAATTTATAGAGTTTATAATTTTTTCAAACTCAGTCGAAATCAATGGGATTTATAGTAATTATTATTAATTTTTTAGCTTGACTGGACCATCTAATTACAAGGTCACATGGCCTGACTTGTTTCCTTAAATATGATTATATTAGATCGTGGGAATGTTGTCTGGTTGGTTTGGTTTGATTTGGTTTTCATAATTAATTTTCTGAACTTTTTCCAAACAAATTAAAATTAAAATAAAAATAATTTGGTGAAAAATTGGTGCGAAAAAAAAGGCATCAATGATAATAAAAATGTGGACCAATCATTTTTTTTTTTTATACTTTATAAATGACTTTACCATCTACTTTAGAGGACCCAAACTCCATCTAATTTCCTTTCTACGTGGACACAATCACACACTAAGCATAATTGGAACTAATCGTGATGGTGTGTTTAGTGCAGGGATATAAGTAATGGCAGAAAGAGCAGTGAGCTCTGTTATTCAATATTTGGCACCATTGTTAACTGGAGAAGTAAGGTTGTTGAAGGGTGTCCGCAAGGAAATTGTCAGTATCAAAGCTGAATTGGAGCGCATACACTCTTTCTTAGAAGATGCAGAATCAAGAGCAGAAAAGGGAGATAAAGGCGTGAAAACATGGATGAAACAAGTAAGGGAAGTTTCTTATCGGATAGAAGACGTTATCGATGAACACATTCTCTTTGTCTTGCCAAAACAACCTAGACTAGTTGGTTCCTTGCGTAAGGTTACTCGAATGATCACTAAGCTAAAGCCACGACATGAGATAGCTTCTCAAATCCAAGACATCAAGACTACAATCCGTGAGATCCAGGAAGGAGCTGTTCGATATGGATTCAGTACTAGTACTTCCTCAGAACATAGCAGCACCAGCACTAGTAGCATCACCAAAGACAACATGTGGCGTGACCCTCGACTGGCTTCCCTTTTCATAAGGGATGACGAAGTCGTTGGCATTGAATCTCCCAAATATGAACTGATAAGCAGATTGGTTGACCAAAATCAATCACAACGAGCAGTGATCTCGATGGTTGGGATGGGTGGAATTGGCAAGACCACTCTTGCCAAGAAAGTTTACGACAGCCAAGAAGTGGCTGCAAACTTCAACTACAAAGCGTGGATCACTGTCTCTCAATCATACAAGCCTGAGGAGCTCCTCAAAACAATGATAAAGCAGCTATCAGGAAATCATGCTTTACCTGATGAGGGAATTGATTCAATCATTGCCACACTAAGAGGATATTTATCCGAAAAGAGGTACATCATTGTGTTTGATGATGTATGGGAAACTGATTTTTGGCAATCCATAACACATGCTTTACCCAAGAATAGTAAAGGCAGTAGGGTAATCATCACCACACGCAACAGACAGGTTGCTAGTTTTTGCAAAGAAACTTCAGTGGATCATGTCCACGAGCATCAATCCTTATCTGAAGAGAAGGCTTGGGAACTCTTTTGCAAGAAAGCCTTCCAGTTGGACTATGGGGGTCATTGTCCCCTTGAGTTGAAGGAAATTTCACATGAAATTGTTAGAAAGTGTGAAGGATTGCCACTTGCAATTGTGGCAATAGGTGGTCTCTTGTCCACCAAAGACAAGGTTATATCCGAATGGCATAAATTCTATGGTAGCATGGGCACTGAGTTAGAAAGGAATCCTAATCTTACAAGCATCAGAAAAATTTTGTTGTTCAGTTATAATGATCTGCCTCACTACCTCAAATCTTGTTTCTTGTACTTTGGCATAATGCCGGAGGACTACTCCATCAATTGTGGAAGACTAATTCGGCTATGGATAGCTGAGGGTTTCGTTGAAAAGCAGAAGGGAAAAACAATGGAAGAAGTTGCGGAAGAATACTTGAATGAGCTGATCCATAGACGCTTAGTTCTAGTGTCAAGAACAAAATTTGATGGAAGAGTTACAGAGTGTCGGGTACATGATGTAGTGCGTGAGATTATTCTCTCAATGTCCGAGGAGTTTAGTTTGTGTCAAATTTTGGAAAAAGAGAATTCAAGTTTCAATGACACAACTCGGTGGCTATCTATGCATATGCGTTATTGCAACATGGATAAGGTTATGGAAAGCATTGGTAAATCCCCAGTTCATTCTGTTTTTCTTTTTCAAGAGGGAGATTTGCCAAAGAAGCCCTTACTGGGTACAATAGCTGCAAATTTCAAGCTTTTGAAAGTGCTGGATCTCGAGGCTGCTCCTTTGGATCAACTTGATGAAGAAGTGGGAAATTTATTTCTTTTGAGATACCTAAGCATAATAAGCACAAAAGTGAAGATAATTCCAAAGTCCATAGGCAAGTTGCAAAACTTACAGACTTTGGATCTGACACATTCCCTCGTGAGTGAGCTCCCATTTGATATTAGTAGGCTCCGTAAGTTGCGACATCTTCTTGCCTATTCTTATAACAATGTAGGAGGAATGAAGATACAAGGAGGGATTGGGGGTTTAGAGGAGCTGCAAAGTTTGTGGTATGTGGAGACAAATCATGGCCTAATTAAAGAGCTTGAGAAATTGAGGCAGCTAAAGAAGTTGGGAATTGCGAAATTGGAAAGAGAACATGGGAGGCCTCTATGTGCAGCCATTGAGAAGATGAAATACCTTCAAGATTTGAATGTAAAGGCCTCAAGTGGTGATGAGATTCTGGATTTACAGCATATATCATCATCATCTCCACCTCAATATCTTCAATATCTCCACTTGTGTGGACGTTTAGAGAAGTTGCCCGACTGGATCCCCAAACTTCAAAATCTAGTCAGATTATCTCTAACGGGTTCAGGTTTGACCAAGAATGATCCACTAAAAGCTCTTCAAGTCTTGCCTAGTTTAGTTTATCTTCATCTTTGGGATGCATATGATAGGGAACAATTGTATTTTGAGGTCGGAAGGTTTCAAAAACTTAAGCAACTAACTCTGGTAGGGTGCAAGGGATTGAATTCGATGATAATAGAGGAAGGAGCATTGCCTCTTCTTGAAGATCTAACGATTGAGCCTAGCCCACAACTAAAGGAGGTACCATCTGGCATCCACCATCTTAGAAACCTCAAAACTCTTCACTTTATTGGTATGCCAGAAGAATTCATAGATAGAATGGAACCCAAACCCAACCAAGGAAAAGACCATTGGATCGTCGAGCATATCCCTGATGTCTCGCTCTGGTCCCGAATCGAAAAACAAAATCATGTTACTCATATGGGCAGTCTTGAAGAATATTTCAATCGGAAGGTGGAAAACGCAAGGGTTAGGGAAGCTGAAAATGAATCACAAAGTTGAATGCTAATTCAATTAAGCTTCAGGTATGCTCTCAACTGAATTGTTGTGTTTGACTTTTTATGTAGTGAGTTTTAACTATTTTAGCTAGTACCCAAATCACTCACTTTATGAAATGTTTCTTTCTCTTGGCATATTTTAATTTAGGGAAAATTATAAAAAAGAAAAAAAAAAATCCTTTTTATCCTTGTAATCAAATAAATTATGTATTTTTAATTTTATCAATTTAAATATTAAAATTTTAATTTGTTTTCAATAGAAATCATCTATCTATTTCAATTAAGTAAAAATGAGGAAAAAAATGGTTTTTAATCATTAAAATCAACAGAAAAAAATATATTTTGACATTTTGTATACACCTACACTAGTTTAATGACTAAAGTATCATTTTTTCTTCAATTTTACTTTACGGAAATAGCCTTATGGTTTAACAAGTTTAGGTTTTAAATTGATAAATTTAAAAATATTTTTTTTTTTACAATTATCAAATTTTGAATTTTTTTTTTGTAATTTTTTCTTTAACTTAATGTCATAGATATATTTGATTTAGAGCCCATTTGCAACTTTATTTTTTGAATATTTTATTATTAGTCAAAACATCAATAAAAAGTTAAAAAGTCATTAAAAAAATAAAAAACTTAATAAATTGCTAAAAAATAAGAATTCACAACTTTCAATATAACTTAAAAAAATTCATTCTCATTAACATTTTTTCATCTCATAAAAAAGTTTTAAAAAAATACTTCAAAAAATCATTAAAAAACGATTTTTGGGTTTGAAATTTGGACCATTTTATATAAAGGAAAAAAAAAAACACTAAAAAGATATGCTCCTTAAAGGAGAACCTATGGAATTATTATTTCTTTTCATCACATCTCATAACCAAATATAATATTAAGTTTTAGGATAGTGTTATGGTACAGACCCCTCAAAAGGTGTGTATCACATGCACTTTTGTTACGTATTTTTGTAACAAATATTACGTATTTTCTTGATAGAGTTACGATAATTTATGATTCAAAAATCAAGTTACACATTTTGTGGTAGTATTATGCATTTTTGTGATTAAAATTTTTTTGGATAAACAAATGTGGCATTATTACAAAATGCATAATTTCATTTTTAAATCAAAAATTATTGTAACACTATCAAAACAATATATAATATTTACCACAAAAATACATAACAAACATCATAAAAATACATGACATGGTGCATATGATACACACCCTTGAGGGGATGTGTACCGTAAAAATTTCCTAAGTTTTAACAATCTTTATTTAAAGTCTAAAAAGTTATACTCCTCATTTAAATGTTAAAATAAATAAATAAATGAATAATCTTTTTTATTTTGATATCAGGAAAAAGATCATTGTTAAAAACCTTCAATGGTAGATACTAAAAACATACTTCTTATCAAAGGCTTGTAAGAACGTTTGGACCAAGAACCCATAAAAAACTCTTTTGATTACACAAAATTTAATTAGTATTATTAAAATATAAAAATGATTTTATTGAGATTTTATTTTAGGCCTTATTGAAAGTTTGGCCAGCCTTATCACCGCTTACCATCTACACTATTAATATCACTACTTCTGTTACAATCACTGCCACCACTACACCTCCGCTCACTTTCCCACCTCCTAGGCTACACCACTATCACAACCACTAACATACCATCATTTTTAAGTTCAGAATCACAAAAAATAATTTTTTTTATCAAAACAAAATAAGTCTAAATCACTTGTACATTTAGTACTCATATTGTTCATTGATATGTTGCATCTTCTTACATTTAGTATATGTTTGTAATTGTTAGGTCTTTTGCTGCAGGCGCTTATCGTGGAAGGAAATTCAATTGCAGAGGCAACCACAAACAAACAAAGATTGTCAGCTCTGCCAACATGGACATGTTTATTATGGTATTTTACTTTTTTTATTTTTTATATGTTG
Source organism: Camellia granthamiana (assembly GCA_036172215.1). Lineage (NCBI taxonomy): Eukaryota > Viridiplantae > Streptophyta > Magnoliopsida > Ericales > Theaceae > Camellia > Camellia granthamiana. The sequence goes on from CM069910.1 coordinate 38,158,068, forward strand.
TTGTTTGCCAAGACAATGTATTGGATTTCTGTCATCAAGACTTATTTCATGATAACCACAACTACGTAACTTTAATTTAGACAAACTTATGGTCATACATTCCTTCTTGTTGTATCTCTAATCTAAATTTTGTTTTTGTTTTTTTCTTTCTACTTTTTTTTATTCTTCATTATGTAATATAGAGCTAAGGTTTTGCATAAGAATGTAGTAACATCACTGAACTTTTATTGACTACTGTATTTTTAGGGAAGAATTATTTCCCAGATATCATACGACTTGGCAGTTCAGGCATACTTTGGCCACCTCATGCGTTGCCTATTCCATCTCTTTATTTATTCATATCTATATCTAAATCTATGTTGATGCTGAATAAATTATATCTATGGTCTCTAAAATATGTATTATGTGTCACTTGGTCTTCAAAAAATTTATTTTGTCAATTTTGTTCCTAAAGTTTTCAATTTGAGTCAAATTTATTTAGTTTCAAATTCAATGGAATGATATTAAAATACATCCAAAAGTGAATCTCAGTGTCGATTCCAACCAAATTGCAAGGTGTGTATTTCAGAGTTCATTTACGTAAAAGTACCAGCTTTAAAATTTAAAATTAATTTTCATGCTGTTATGAAAGGGGAGAAATGAGCGACACCGAAATTTTAAATAGCATTTATAGATACAGACATTTTGCTTTATATTGGTGATTTCGGTTGCTGTTTTTATTATACCCAGCATATGAATGATGCAACTACCTTCTCAGATGTTTTAGGCCACATAAAATTCTGTGTCCAGTTCAGTGATCTATTTTGGTGTGAAGCATTATTGTATGCCCTGATCATAAGTTTAATTGATTCAATTAAGTTGAAACCTATTGCCTCATGTGTTCTCCTCTATACATTATTTCTTTTTTTCTTTCCGGATTTTATGTTTATGTTATGTGGAACTATATTTTCATTTAAATTATCACTCTGTTTCGTTCAATTTTCAAGTACCTTTACATTCATATATAGTTCTAAATTTCTAGGTAACATCAAAATTCTGTCTCCATCCACCCATATACATAATCCATTCCATCAGAAGAATGGTTACTTGCCCCTCCATCAAACTCAAAGACATTGTTTCAATAAAAAGAATATAAGAAGTTTGTTAGCCAAGAAAAAACTATTATGGAGTGTTAGGTTAATTGGAATGAAATAGAAATTTAGTGGAATGAGTACTTCTTTATAATGATGAATGATGATTCTATTTATTACACATCTATTTTTCGTCATTTTTTAGTGAATCAAATGTGAAAACAAACATTATAATGGAATAATCATTGTATTTTGTTTTCATGAACCAAACAGAGTATTAGTATTTGTTGATAATTAAGATGACACAAGGAAGCTGAATACAACTTAGAAATGCTTGCTTCTGTGTATTCACGGAAGAATGATATAATGTCCCCTCCATGAAAACTCAAAGCACATATATGGATTCCCTTAAGAATATAAGTAGTTTGTTAGCCACAAGCACAAGCAAGGTTTCTCCATTAGTGTTTGTTGATAATAAGACACAAAGGAAGCTAAAGTATGCATTCTGTATCACTTTGTCTTTAAAAATTTTATTTTCGCAATGTCATTCCTAAAGTATACAATTTGAGTAAAAAAAATTCAGTTTCAAATTTAATGGAATGATAATAAAATACATTCGAAAGTGAATCTCAGTGTTGATTCGAACCAAATTGCAAGGTGTATATTTCAGAGTTTATTTACATAAAAGTACAAGTTTTAAAATTAATTTTCATGCTACTCAACTGCTCACTTTATGAAAGACTTCCCCTAGAATATTTTTAATGTCATAGATGAACATTATTTAGTAACTTTTAATTAATTTTCGGAGAAAAAATCTTAAGCATGGTTTTTCGATTTGAAATTTCAATCATCTTAGTATTATTGATCAAAAAAAAAAGAAAACATTTCTTCAGATAACATCCAACTCTGCTTTAACAAAGCTCTATATCTCTGTCACAACGTTCATCAGTGTCCACTGTCCCTCTCAGAAACCAGTGTCAACAACTTTGATAGTAGCTTCGGCGTCATTCATTTCTCCTCACAGATTCGTTCAACAATTTAGAACAGTAAAGAATATTTTAAAAATAAAACTGAACAGGCTTCTTTTGGTGTTTGATTTTTAGTACATCATGATTTAGATGAGACGGGACCTCCACAAAATGCAGAACAAATAATATCACTAGATTTTTGCTTCTGACTAAACCTATATCAATCCCAAATTGGTCATTTCTGTAAGGATTTTATACTGGAAAAAACCCTAAGTTGAAATTAAATATTTTGGGACCTTAAATCATAATCTACATCTCATCCCAACAACCTAATCTAAGGGGAAAAAACAATGCAATCTAAACTTTTGGTTACTGAACTAAAATTGTCTCCATCCACCCATATAATACCCTCCATTGAAGAATGGTTACTGTCCCCTCCATCAAACTCAAAAGGAAAAGGAAAGCTTCTCTATTAATATTATGGAGTGTTTGGTCAATTAGAATGAAATAGAAATGTAGTGGGATGAGTATTCTGTTGAAGTGATTAATGATGATTTCATTTGTGATATTTTTTTAATCATTTTTTAGTGAATGATCATTGCATTGGTGAACCAAACAAAGCATTAGCGTTTGTTGATAAATTAAGACGATGCTGGGAAGCTGAAAACAACTTAGAAACAATACAAAGAATAAATCATTATGAAGGAAGCTTTCTCTATTTTACTATTTGATCTTCAAGAACACTGAAGAGGAACAGTACAATGCATTACCTTCAATTGAAACCCCACTTCTAAATCTAAAAGCCTTCTCCATAGTCAAGCATTTGCTGGAATCTGACAAAGGGACAAAGCTGCTCCGAAGGATTTGGAACTTCATATCATTTTTTGGAGTTGCACAGGAATCAGGTAATGTTTCTACAAAACACACATTTTTGTCAGTCACTTTTTTTTCTATAAATATAATTGAGAATTCTAGCTATTGACAACAATAGTTCCATGATTAGGGTCTCACATCTTGAATAGCCTTTTTTTAATCCACTATACAATCACACACAAACATGAATATTCTACTTAAAACATATGACATACCCCTATTGGATCGAGGTACAATACATGAATTACAAACCATGGCATTGAGCTATGATGTAAAAGGGGAAGTGGATAAAAAAAAACCCCGGAATCTTCACCTAGGTATGTGCTAAATCCATTAGGATTCCTTAGAATTCATTAGGGTTTCCCTGAATTCCTTAGAATATTTATAGCACAAGTGAGGACAGAGACAAGAAATGAATAACTGATTGAATTAGAATATAATATGAGTCAGCTATCTAATCGCTGGAGGGGACAAACTTAACTTGAGAAGGTGCATTATGAGCTTGCATCAAAGGATCAACAAGGGGAAGACACTGATGCAGCTTTTACTTCAAGACAGTTGTTCTGTTTTTTGTCTTTGTTTTGCTGCTGTGGATGCCTTTTTAAGTTGTGCTGATGGGTTAGTGAAGGTGTCTTGTTTTTCATCTTCTGTTTTTGGCTGGGTTTTGGCTTAGCATGTGATTAGGCTTTGGAACAAGTGCCAACATAGTTTTTATTTAATAGGCAAAAAGGACATACAATGATGTATAACAAATGAATACAAAGAGAGCACATTAAAGACATATCAATAACAGGGCCAAGGAAAAATACATCATTGCAAAAATTTATATAAGTTGACATATACTAAATGCTCTAATCTAGTGCATATCCAAAGGCCATAAAAACACTAAAAAATGGCAAGATGCCACCAAAACTCCTACATAAAAAAGCTGAACTTCTAAATCAAAGCAATTAAAACTGCCAATCCAAATCAATACTAAAACCACTAAACACCCAATCTGCAAAAAAAGACCAGCTTTCAAACACCACAAAAAGCAGAGTAACGTACTAAACCCTCTTCATAATTCAATTGATTTTTCAGCTTCAAAATGTACATTCTCATCTTCCTCAAGTAGCTCTGCCACTGTCTTTATTGAAATGTTCCATCTTAGTCTCATAGATGGTAGCAAGAAATCGATCTTCCTTTCAGCCACCACCACTTAAGTCTCACCGTTGTTTTCTTCTCCCTCTTCACTTGACCTCTGACATTCCATGATAATAGCTTCACTGATAGAATGAAAAACCCCTTTTAATCTTAGGCAAGAACAAATGAACTGCTCATATACTTAGATTGGACTCACAATTTCATTGTCCCCCTCCTACATAGCTTAATCCCAGATTCCCAATAACTTTCCAAATTTCCAAACCATCTCAGCTTCATTTAGCAGAATCTTGTTGCGATTAAGAATGCCTTCTGTGGAAACAGATAAAGCAGCAGCAATGACAGTGGCCCTTAATGAAGCCCCTTTGCGTACCTGTGATAAACCATCTCAGGAGTGATTGTTTTAGCACTCCTGTGATTTCTTTTTCCTCTTCTTAGTATATCTCTGTTGTACGCTCTTCACCACATATGTTGAATGCGAAGGTAAAATAGGATTGTTCTCTTCCCTGTATTGTACTGTTGACACAGAGCTTGCACTACACCAAAAGACCTTGGAATATCCTTCGAATTGCTTATGAATGCAATCCAAGCAAATGGTTAATCCATGCTTCTAAAATCCTTCAATTTAATAGTTTGCACTACTTCAAAGTCACACAAGAAATTGTTGATGGAAAAACAATCACTCCTGATTTTAGATTTCACCCACAAAGCTGTCTTTACTTTGATCAGCTCCAAAACCTTGCCCAATAAACCTTATGATCCTTGAAAACAATCTTGTTCCTTGTCAGCCATAACGACCATTGTCACAAAAAAATAATGATTCCTAAATTTGCTTCATAAAATCATCAAAACCTGAATCAAACCATCATGTGAAGAAGGAGAACATGCTACAAAAGGATATGATTAGCATATTCTTTTGCTTGTATCTCATTTACACCAATATATATATACATGTTATCATCGATCATAGTTGTGTCTACATCAATGGCGATAAAAATGTTGACCAATCAATTTTTTTACTTTATAAATGACTTCACCATTTAGAGGACCCAGAATCCATCTAATTTCCTTTCTATGTGGACACAATCACACACTACGCATAATTGGAACTAATCGTGATGGTGTGTTCAGTGCAGGGATAAGTAATGGCAGAAACAGCAATGAGCTCTGTTATTCAATATTTGGGACCATTGTTAGCCGGAGAAGTAGAGTTGTTGAGGGGTGTCAGCAAGCAAATTGTTATCAAAGCTGAATTGGAGCATATACAGTCTTTCTTAAAAAATGCAGAATCAAGAGCAGAAACTGGAGATAAAGGAGTGAAAATATGGGTGAAACAAGTAAGGGAAGTTGCTTATCGAATACAAAACATTATCGATGAACACATTCTCTTGATTTCTCCCAAACAATCTCCATGATTCAGTTGCTTGCGTAAAGTCACTCGAACGATCACTAAGCTGAAGTCAAGACATGAGATAGCTTCTCAAATCCAAGACATCAAGACTACAATCAGTGAGATCCAGGAAGGAGCTGGTCCATATAGATTCAGTACTACTACTTCCTCAGAACATAGCAGCAGCAGGAGGAAGGACAACATGTGGCGTGACCCTCGACTGGCTTCCCTTTTCATAGGGGATGACGAAGTCGTTGGCATTGAATCACCCAAATATGAACTGATAAGCAGATTGGTTGACCAAAATCAATCACAACGAGCTGTGATCTCTGCGGTTGGCATGGGTGGAATTGGCAAGGCCACTCTTGCCAAGAAAGTTTATGACAGCCAACAAGTGGCTGCACACTTCAACTACAAAGCGTGGATCACTGTGTCTCAATCATACAAGCCAGAGGAGCTCCTCAAAACAATGATAAAGCAGCTATCAGGAAACAACGTTCTACCTGATGAGGGAATTGATTACTCATTGCTAAGCTAAGAGGATATTTATACGAAAAGAGGTACGTCATTGTCTTTGATGATGTATGGCAAAGTGACTTTTGGGGATTCATAAGACATGCTTTACCCAAAAATAGCAAAGGCAGTAGGGTAATCATCACCACACGCAGTGAACAGGTTGCTGCATTTTGCAAAGAAACATCAGTGGATCAGGTCCATGAGCTTGGAGCCCTATCCGAAGAGAAGGCTTGGGAACTCTTTTGCAAGAAAGCCTTCCAGTTGGACTTTGGGGGTCATTGTCCCCTTGAGTTGGAGAAAATATCACATGAACTTGTAAGAAAATGTCAAGGATTGCCTCTTGCAATTGTGGCTATAGGTGGTCTCTTGTCCACCAAAAACAAGGCTATATCCGAATGGCAGAAATTCTATGATAGCATGGGCACTGAGTTAGAAAGGAATCCTAATCTTACAAGCATCAGAAAAATTTTGTTATTTAGTTATAATGATCTGCGTCACCACCTCAAGTCATGTTTCTTGTACTTTGGCATAATACCAAAGGACTACTCTATCCAATGTGGAAGACTAATTCGGGTATGAATAGCTGAGGGTTTCGTTGAAGAGAAGAAGGGAAAAATAATGGAAGAAGTTGCAGAAAAATACTTGAATGAGTTGATCCATAGACGCTTAGTTCTAGTGTCAACAACAAAATCTGACGGAAGAGTTAGAGAGTGTCAGGTACATGACGTAGTGCGTGAGATTATTCTCTCCATGTTTGAGAAGTTCCGTTTTTTTTCAAATTTTAGAAGAGAATTCAAGTTTCAATGACACAACTCGCTGGCTATCTATGTATACGCGTTATTGCAACATGGATAAGGTTATGGAAAGCATTGGTAAATCCCCAGTTCATTTTGTTTTTCTTTTTCAAGAGGGAGAGCTGCCAAAGAAGCCCATACTGGGTACACTAGCTGCAAATTTCAAGCTTTTGAAAGTGCTGGATCTTCAGTATACTCCTTTGGATCAACTTCATAAAGAAGTGAGAAATCTATTTCTTTTGAGATACCTAAGCATAAGGAGTACAGAAGTGAAAATAATTCCAAAGTCCATAGGTAAGTTACACAACCTAGAGACTTTGGATCTGAAAGATTCCCTTGTAAGAGAGCTCCCATTTGATATTAGTAGGCTCAGTAAGTTGCGACATCTTCTTGCCTATTAGAATGCAACCCAATCAAGGCAAAGACTACTGGATCATTGAGCGTATGCCTCATGTATCAATCTGGTCCCAGTTCGAAAACATTGGAAATTACCAAATCTGCAATCTTCAAGAATGTTTCGATGAGAAGGTGGCAAATCAAAGGGTCACTGAAGCTGAAAACGAATCTCAGAGTTGAATGCCAATTCAATGCAATTCAATTCCAGGTTTGTCCCCAATTTATCGTTTTGTCAAAATTTGATGCAAAAGAAAAGAAAAAATAAAAAATAAAAAATTCTATCTCTAATACTCCATCTTTTTAAATTTTTATCAAAATTCTCAATTTTGATACAAAAAATGTTTCTCCCTTAATTTGATGAACATTTGGAGGGAAATTCTATGCACCATTTTATGTATTTTTGTGGTATATATTATGTATTTTTGTGATATATGTTATATAGTTTTGTGATAAATATTACGTAATTTTTTAATAAAATTACGTCAATTTGTAATTCATAAATGAACTTATACATTTTGTGATAATGTTACATATTTTTTTATTAAAATATTTATTACCACAAAAATACATAACGTTATTACAAAATATATAATTTTATTTTTTGAATCACAAATTATCATAATTTTACCAAAGAATTACATAACATTTATCACAAAAATATATAACATATACTACAAAAATGTGTACCATAGCATTACCCAACATTTGATAAATAGATTGATTATAATTTTTCAGTAATGATAGAGACTCCCATAAAACACAACTCCCAAAATGATCTAGACCATTTATGTCACTGTCAGAAAAAAAAAATTCAAACACATCAATGATTAATACATCAGTGGGAGTCGTGGGGGTCATCCTCTGTGAATCCCAAACATTTTTCATAATTTTTGAACACTTTCTTTTATCAAATTTAAATTTGACAAAAATAAAAGTTACCAATTGGAGCTACTCTAATGTACCATTATTCCTAAGGTTTGTTACCACCACCACTACTCTCACTCTTCCATCAATTAGACCACCACTATTACAACTACTAACACACCATCATTTTTAGGGCCGGAATCAAATACAAAAAATATTTTTCTACCGAAACAAACAAATTTTAATACTTAACCTTCATTTGAGAAGACTTAATTTAGCCTGGTTTTTTAGCTAATTTTTAGAAAGAATTTTTAGCTTTTTTTTGGTTTGGATGTGATAATTGTGAGAGAGAGAGAAAAAAAAAGATGAAATAACTATAGTTTAAATGTGACATTTTGTCTTATTAACTTATTTAGCCTATTTTGTCTTTTTATGCTTATTTGCCTATTTTGGAAAGTGATTTTTTTTAACTTATTAGCTTTTTTCGAAAAAAAACGTACAAAGAAAATAGAGAGGTGATGTGATCCAAATAAATCAATGAGTCAATAAACTGAATTTTTTTCTCGTTGCCAAAATAGGCCAAATCAACTCCCTAAACATAGCTTTATATTGTTCACATTGATATGTTGCATCTCCTTACATTTATGCATTCTGTAATTATTAGGTATTTTCCTGCAAACACATACAGTTAGAGGAAATTTAATTGTAGAGACACCCATAATTCAAGTACTCGAAGCTGCTAATCACCTCAGGAATACGAAAATCCCTTTCTATTACCGTTGATTTTTATTTTTTTTTGGACTGCAAAAAAAATAAATAAAAAGTGTCATCTACCAATATGGACATGTTTATTATGTTTTTTTATTTTATTTATTATTGTTGTTTGCTAAGACAGTATATTGGATTTATGTTATTAAGACTTATTTCATGATAACCACAACTATGTAACTTTAATCGAGACAAACATATGATCATACATTCTTTCTTGTTGTATATCTGCTCTAAGCTTCATTTTTGTTTTTTTGTTTTTATTCTTTAGAGCTAATATTATGCATAAGAAATGTAGTAATCAAGTTTCAATAAAGCTATACATACCAATTGGTAATGACTTATTGTTGTGTTAATTATAGTTCATTATGATGTTGATCATGACAATATTTTGATTATGACCTAAGAGATTTTTGATTATACAACGGTGTTTGGTTATAATTTTTTTTTTTTTTTTCTTTCTTTAGTTACGACTCCATGTGATTGAGTTATGACAGTGGTAAGAATCAAATTCACAAATTTCATAACTTGCATGTTGTACGAGCATGAAATAATCTTCACTCGTATAATCTTGTTGATCAAGCTTGCGCTCCTCCAAATGTCATCGCAATACCTAAAATTACAAACGTGAGCTAGCCTGTAGGTGTGTGCAAGAAACCCCTCCGATGCCTAAGTCAACAAGTAGACTAAGGAAGCAAAAGCTTTGTGAATTCAAGAGTAAGAATTGCATTTAGGATTTGGTTTGAGGTTTTATAAGTTTCGCATGGCACAATCTTAATAGGACTCTAACTCTCATTTATAGAGTCCTCCTAGGAATCACATTCCTAAAGGATAATGCTTATCCTTTAACACCCTCCTCACTGCAAGCAAAGTGAAATGGCATAACTCTTTGCTCGGCTTCCCACCGATCAGCCGAGCTAGCTTTGCTCTGTCCGCCACTGACTTAGCCGTGCAACACACAGCACTGTGCAGGGTCAACGTGGCGTGCCGCCATGCTGACGTTGCGCGGATCTCCCCTAGCTTGGTCAAAGTTTGTTCATCAATTCAATTTAACCGCCTTCCATGTAGCTTGGTCAAGGCATTGACTGCCATTATGAAGTATCCAAGAATATGGGCATTTGGTAGTCCAATCAAACCTTTTTGACCGGTTTGGCCTCTGTACAGTTCAAATCAAGCTCTCTCACAAGTCATAGTTTGGCCTATCACGCGGCCTAAGCCTTGAAGCCACTTCTACCTAGCTCGGCCCAATTTGGTCTCACAAATTATTCTCTCACATATTGTACATACATTTGAGGGTTTGTACCATAATAATACCCTAATTAAAGGGATTATGCTATGGTACACCAGTATGTACCATATGCAAGTTAAGACATTTGTGGGGTTAATAGTCATAAATGTCATTACTCAATCGTCTCGAGTAACTAAAAAATATAGTCATAACCCATAAGTGTAATTAAAGATGTTTTGAATCATTATCAAAATAATATCATAACAAACATTATAATAAGTAAGATCACAATGTGTATAATCAAGTCATAACTAACACTACAATAAGTCATAATTAAATACTAGCAGGCATTCGTCGGGCCGGGTCAAGTTCAGACTAGGTCAGCACTACATAATAAAAGATTTTGTGTTTGTCCAAACTCGGCCCAGCTCTAACATCAGGCCTCTACATCTGCCCAAGTCCAGCTCCAAAAATAATTATAAATCCAAAATTTACCTATTGGGCTATATGTTAAAAAAAAAAATTAATACATTCCATAATTGTAGACACCTCATTTTTAACCGTCCTCAAGACTTGGACGTCATCACTTGTGCATTTGATGATTGTGGTTGCATGTGTTCGTTTTGAGCGCCTGAAGTCCTCAGCGGAACGCCCTGCCTTTGAGCCTTTGGACCTTGTCCTTTCTGTGCCTTGTTTTGGAACAAAACTTGGTGCTTGGAAGTTGTGGTGACCTGTCGGCCACCACTAGAGGCTGTCAGCCATGGCTTGTGCTTGTCGGCCATTGGTGTGGCCGGTCGGCCACCAGTCTCTTTTTCCAGATATTTCGAAATATTTGTTGACAACTATGCCAGCTGTTAGCACATTGAGCTGCATCTCCCTACACATGTATGGTGGGATATTTCTAAGCTCAAGCATGTTTTTCTATATATAGGGGGGTTCCTCCTACATTTTTTAGGGTTAGAAAATTCAGAGCAAAAATCTCTCTCTCTCTCTCTCTCTCTCTCTCTTACAATTTTGTGCCTAAGTGCTTGTTTTCTCTACACATTTGTATACACATCCTAAATCAAATCCTCTTACCTCTGAGCTGAGGATACTTGGGGTCTTCTTGGAGCTCTTGAAAGTGGTTTTAGCTTGGTTTTGTGCCTAGAATTGCCTTTTGCTTCAAGAGGTAGTTTACTTGCCTTGTTTACTCTGTTTTGCAAGCTTGTTTTACCATCTTTTCTTACTGTTATGGGGATGGTTTTGAACTGAAAAAAAACTCTGTTTTTGTGACCTAAAAGTGCTAGTTTGGGCTTCTTTTTTGGTTAGGGAGTGGTTCACCCTTCTTGCTTATTAGTTTGTAAAGCTTTTGTGCCTTTTTTCATCACTTTCAAATCAACTTTTTTGGGCCTTTTAACCACTGAATTTCAGAGGTTTTTCAGTGGCAAAAAACTTGTTTTGAGATCCAAAATTGGAGGGGTTAGCCTCCCCTTCTTGTGTCTTGTTTGCATGCCTAGTTAGCTTTACATGTTAGCATGTTTTTTTAGCTTAACTTAGCTTAAGTCCAGCATGTTTTACACTATATTTAGGGTTTTTTTGCCTCTATTTTTGGTTATTTGTTTCATTTGAGCCTCGTATGGCATTGTTGTAGTGTTAATTCCTTCACTAGCTTAGTGTTTTAAGGCTTTAACTATCATTGGTTTGAGTTGGTTGCATGTTTTAGTGCTTTTATCATTCATTTCTAGCACTTCATAATCTCTACAATCTCCCTCATTTCTTCACTTTTTGGTTTTGCTTTGAAAGTGGTTTCAAACCACTTGTTTGCCTAAGTGTGAAATGGAGGTGATACACCTAATGGTTTAATCCCTTAGGGGGTTCATTACCAACAGTGTAATGCCTCTTTCATGCCCAAAACAACTTGTGGTTTGAGCCCTCATTCCATTAGAGGACACTCACCAATGGGCTTAATAGATTAATGAATGATTTGGTAATTAAAATGAGTAAACAAAATTAGTAAGTAAAAGATGCAAGATAAGCATCTCTTTGTGTTGCATTGCATGTGTTCAAATCGGACGTTAATTTGATCACAAGGAAAATGGAACATTTCATACTCAAAAGTGATGAAATGTGCTATTTTCCTTGGTCTCCATTGCCCTTGATCATGCATGATAGGGTGATGGACATTTTGGTCTTGTTGCGCATTTATTGAACTTGCATAATTGGTTTCACAAGCCATCATACAATGAAATTGTTTAATTGATAGTTTGTGAACCAAAGTTTGTCCCTCCTTTGATTTCCCCATGAAAAGGAGAGGCAAAGTGTGTAAACAACCCTTGAGAAATACATTGTTTTGCTCTCTGTTGCAACAAGAAAGTTCAAACCAGTAGTGGCCGACAGCCATCACCAGTGGCCGACCGGCCATCAATGGTAGCCGACCGGCCACCATTAGTAGCCGACCGGCCCCCAGTCGGCCATCAATGAAATTTACACTGTGTATTGGTAAGATGGAGCAGAGGTATTCTGGAAGTGGGCAGCGTTGTTGGTGTTCATATGTGCAAACAGAGGCTTTCGGCAGCAAGGCAGTGGCTTTTCGGGTGAAAAATCGAGCATGCATGCATCCCTCGCTTCCCGGAATTAGCTAATTAGTTTAAGTTAGCAATAGATCAAATATATGTTGTAATTAATTAGTTGTAGCTAATTAAGAGTTGTAAATAATTAGTTAGTTTAACTAGTTATTCGATTTCGGTTTGTAATAATTAGTTAACTAGAATAGTTAATTAGTTTCGAGTTTTATAATAATTAGTTAGCTTAATTAGCATAGCTAGTTAGTTCTTATTCATGCGGACCCTCCTTCGCGAGGGTGTAATGTTGTAATAAGTGTGCGTGCGTGCGTGTGTGTGTGTTTTCCAACCTCACGTTTTTCTCCCTTTTATTTAATCGCTTTTGATGGTTAGATTAGGGGCACATTTCAATTAGCATACCTTATGTTTGGATCCACTCATCTTGTCTTGCATGCACCGAAGCTCGGTGCATCATTCAAACTGCATTGCTATTTCAATATCTTATTTGAATACGTGTTTAATCGCATGTTGTTCAAATCGATTCATATTCCATATTAGTAACCGAGCCTATTAATTGCATATTGCTTGTGTTGCATTAGACATCTTGTATAGTTAGGAATCTTGCATTATTTTCTAACTCATATCTTTGTAGCTTAGAGTACTAGGTGAATTTTTTCGCTTTAGCATATTTGCATGAGTGTGAATGTTGCCAGGATTAGCATGCTTGCCATGAGGCTACATGCTTAAATGCTAAACTGCTTGAATGCCTGTGGATGAAGGCTTGTTATTTGAATTGGAACGATTTAACAAATGCGCATTTTAAACCCACTTTGTTGAGTGGCAAATCATGTTTTAAGCCCCCTATGTTTGGTGGCAAATCCGCACACTTTAAGCCCACTTGAGGTGGTAAATTCAAACCATTTTCGCAAACAAACATGAGTTGAATTGTTCCAAGTCTTGCAAATTAGTCTATACTTGCTTGTGCGTATCACATAGTAAAGCTAGTTTAATAACCGGAATAAGAACGTATAATGTTTATAAAAACTCATATTATGATTAGTAGAGGGCCGATCTTTGATCGGGCGAGTGGGGGTGCTCAATTTATGACATTCCCCTCTTGTACCTAAGTTCCCGAGCCGAGGCAACTTTGGTGATGACAGACACTTGGCCTTCGACATAAGTTATGGTTTCCTAAATTTCTCCAAAAACAAAATATTTAGGTGGCGACTCTATATCTGGCAAAGCAGTCTAATTTTGGCATTATTTGATTTAAAATCGATTTTCCAAAACGATTTGTCGGACTTGGACTCTTTGGTGTTTATTAGTTTCACATTGCATTTGTGAGATTAGATTCAGAACTGCAGGAGTACGAACTGTGAGGCCTTTTCTTTTCAAACCTTTCGAAAGGGGGCGCAGAAAAAGGGCGGTCTACAATAATTAAATTCAATTACACATTATATTGACATCATTATAAATTAAAGAATTTTGTGTCTAATGTTGGAGCCTTTATTATAGATCATATATGAAGAAAAAAAATTATATATTGATTTTAGTTATATAATTTTATCGTACTTATTTTTAAAAAAATAGTAGTGATATATTTTTAAATATAATGTTATACCAATAGAACTTATATAATTTTAAGAAGTCATATAAAAAGTCAAAAAAAATTATATTATCAACAACAATAATATATATCATCACCACAAATGTGAATTTCAATAAAATTAACAAAGATAAAGTCTAGATCTCAACAAAAAATATATATTTCAATAATTAATTTAATAGCGGTCAGATGTGGACGCTATACCTTTTTGGGTATAAGGCACGTTTCCACACTATGTTGTACAAACTCGCTTTCCTACATTGATAGAGTCGCCAAATAATTTTTATAGGGAATTAAGAAACCTTTAGTAATGAAAACTGTTATGACCCAAACTTGCCCTTATAGATTTAGTACCGTAACCGGCTAGTAATCCGCGATTACCGAAGGCCTAACTGAACAAAGCAAATAAACGGGGCTAGCGGAAGCTTGTATGCAAGAAAACAAAACGTCCAATGAGCTGTGAATTTACATGAGACAAAGGACATCGCTATATATATACACATATATACATGCAGTAACACAATGCGTTATTACAAGTTTGTCTAAAAGACAATCAAAAGGGGAAGTTACTCCCATCAACAACAATTATAATGCCAGTGACAACCAACCAAAACAAAACACATGAGTGAGTTACAAAAGGGTGGACACTGGCCACTTCAAAACTCTATTAGATGGGAACCTCATGGTGAGGCACGGTGGTGAGCTTGACAAAACCAGAACAAGACCGTTGCCACTACATCCTTTCCGGAGCTGGATCACCTATATGATATGCCAAAATGTAAGCTAGGGCCTAGTGAATAACAACTGAATAAAGAGATTTTGAACGACAATTACCACATAAAATAAAACATAAACTGAGCAGGTTCATACGGCATTTGAGAAGCATAACATTTCGTGTAGTAAAGTCAAAAACAATAAATACAGGTGGTCTAGAAGACCGAATAGACGGTCATGAGGATTGGACAGGTGGTCGGGAAGACCGAACAGGCAGTCATTGTCACGACCCAAACCCGCCCCTTTAGGTTTAGCGTCGTAACCGGCCAGTAATCCGTGGATTACCAAAGGCCTCTAAGGATATTAACAAATATTAAGGGGCTGCGGAAGCAATAATGTAAAATAAGCAAGGTCTAATGAGCTGTGAAGACATGCATGGGACAGAGGATTATAAAACTTATTTATATACATAAACATGCCAGTCAAGTACACCATTATGTACAAAATATTTACAACTTGTATTCCCAAGATCTAACATTGCCAAAACATAAACATTGACTAGCATGAAACAAAACAGCCATGGCGTTAGGCTTCGACCGGAACCTCCTCGGGAGGCACAACAGTTGGCTGACAAAAAGGAACAGAAGGCCCTTAACTCTGGCCCTGGTCATGTACCGGCTCACCTACATATATATAATAAACTGTGAGCGAAAGCCCAGTGAATAATAAACAGAGTAAAGGGGTTTCAATGAATGAGTCCATACAGATTTCAGAAATCAATTCATATTGTATCAAAATCATGCTTGATCAGATTGAAATCATAATTCAGCTTTTTCAAATTCATACTTGATCAGATCATATATAGGCAGAAATCATAAGTCATGGTTACATTTACGTGATACATCCATTAGCATAACTAAACAGAACGCGCAATTCGTAAGGTTATGAATAACCTCCTTAGTTCCCGCGAAGGAACCTCCGGATCCGGGTAACAAGACAGCTAAGCCCCTATGGCGGGCCTCCGGTACGGGTAACAGTGCACAACCAAGACGCATAAAGCGTAACATAACAAGACGCATAAAGCGTAACACAACAAGACGCATAAAGCGTAGTTCCACTAAGGAACCTCCGATACCGGGTCACGGCTGTAGATCTCACATGGTACTAAGGATGTCACGGATACATATCAGAAATTGGACAATCATTCATTGTACAAAACATATCATTTTAGAAAACATATCTCATTTTGTTACACAGAACATAAGTACAGTTGAACATATCTTTACTAAGTTATTACTCACAGTGGGCGTTGAAACAGGTAGGTGGAGCCAAACGGTCAAACAGAATGCGGCACATGACCTACATAACACATCACGGATACACACTTGAAACACGCAATCCAACTGTACAAAACGCACGTTAATGATCCTAAGTGCGTACCTAACCTCTTATCCTAAATATGGAGCCTTAAGCATGGCCTAGGAATGACTAGGATGGAATGAGGATGCAAAAATGCCTTAGAAAACATTTTTCAAAAGTTGCTGAAAATAGGGGTCTCGCTCGAGCGAGCCTTCCTTCGCTCGAGCGAGCTTGCAAAATCAAAGGGTTCGCTCGATCGAGGAATCCTTCGCTCGAGCGATCTGCAAAGATGAAAAAGTACTGGTTGCTAATTTTTTACGCTCGATGCTCGCTCGAGCGTGAGACACAGCCCCTCGCTCGAGCGTAGGTCTCTTCGCTCGAGCGTGCGTCTGCGTGCACCAAAATCTGAGAGCTTGAAATTTACGCTCGAGCCACCATTTGTTCGCTCGAGCAGAGCCCTGAACAAACAATGGTCGCTCGAGCAAGAAATACCTCGCTCGAGCAAGGAAGCCAAATTCTGGAATTTCCAAATTTGCCTTCCAAGTTCGAACCAAGCATTTACCAACCCAAAACTCAACCTCTTGAGCCCAAATTCTGGAAAAACAATCAAAACTCATAGTATATCAAGTTCCAAAACTCAATTTGAAAAATTAAAGCTCAAGGATGAGTCAATTTGAACACAAACTCCATAAATCTTCAAGAACAAAGTTTAAACAAACATGCATGAGTCCAATTGAATTTCAAAGCTCTAAAACATGATCCAAAGCAAAGTTAACCTTGGAATTTTGATGAATTCAAGGACCTTAGTAAAAATATGGCCATACATATGAAGATTTGATACTAAACAACTTCAAATAGCATGATATGAGCATGCATGCATAAATTAAGCTTAAATTCAACATGTTAAACCCCTTCCTAACTTTAATCACCAAATTAGCCAAGAAACATGCAAGAAGAACTCAAATTCTAGTTCAAGAAAATGAAATCTCTACCTTAAGTTCTCAATTTCAAGTATGTGAGCTCAATCTTGCAATTCTCCTACAATTTCTTCTAGCAATCCTTGTTGAAACCAAGCTCCCCTCACACTCCCTCTCTCTAGCCGTTTGGTCTCACAAGGTGATGAACACAATGTTCTAAGACTAAGTTCCATGGTTGTCTTAGATAGTGGGCTTCAATGGCACTATTGTAAATAATTGAACTCATAATTTAATGTTATTTAATCTAATTTGATCGCACCGAATCGAATTTTAATGGAACCCACCATAAAATTACATAAATTCTAACTAGTCTAAAACACTAATCAATTTCGGAATCAGGTGCCGATAAGGCTTTCAAATTGCAGTTTAAAGTTTTCAAACACGAACAGATATTTCGACACCGAACAGATAGAAACATATAATTCATGCAATACACATGCAAATTAATTCCAGATTTCCTTTTAATTACTATTAGGCATAATTAAGTTCCAATTAGCGTTAATCGGGGTCGGGGTTATTACAGTCATGAAGACCGAAGATCAGACATGATAGTTACTGCCATATTAATCAGAAGTTCCATAAAATGGAACTGACATAGCTGTACTCATATGATGAGGGGCCAGGGTCATCATAGTAAATAATGAAAACTGATATAGAGTTGTCATTCATACACATAAGAAACATATCGGGGTAACGCATAAGTTGAAGTAGAGAAAAGATAATCTAAATCAAATATATTTTTACAGCAGTGTTACTCACAGTCAGTTCTGTGTTGCAGGTGGTTGGAATGAGGCGTTTGACGTGCACAGACAAATACAAGCATCGTTTCCTTAATTCACCAAACACCCTATTAGTTAATTCTATAACTTAGTTTACTCTTGTTAAATGTTCATGCAATGCAAATAGACATCAATTACGGGTGTGACACGTGCTAACGGAGTTCCGAGAGTGGTGTAAATGACACAGAAAAAGTGAATCCGAGGCAGCCAAACAGCCGCACATGCGGAGTTCCTTCGCTGTACGTGCGGGACCCTCTTTGCACGTGCGCCATCAGATGCTTTTTAAGCAAAATGCTCACCAACACTCCCAAGTTCTCTGCACGTGCGGGCCTACCCGCCACACATGCGCCAACGCACTTTCGCACGTGCAGGCTCCCTTGCTGCACGTGCGGTTATGGGTGTTTCAGAACCGAGTTTTTCCCCTATTTTTGGAACTTTAACCCACCAAAAGTCAAACTCAAATTCACTCAAATTAAAGGCCAAAACTCAACAAACACGATGTACAAACAATTTTCAAATTCAACTCATGAATAGGCTCAAATTCGAACTTAAGTTCTACAAACTCATCAACAACTTCAAATTTAGATGGAAACTCTATGTTTCAACAACATTATGGACATCTAATTTAAATCAAGCAAGGTCCAATAGATGAGCTTTATTTATATCAAGATTTGAAGAATTCCCCTTACTAGGGTTTGTAACTGTAACAACCCTCATACTGATTACCGATTAATTACCGATTACTGATTAATCACTGACCACTGATTTATTACCGATTACTGTGAAATGGAGACTGCTTATGACTGATAATTGAAGCAACTGAAATATTGAACAGACTGATTGAAAAATGGAACTGAATTGATTGAGTGTGCCTATTGTATTGCATTTTCATCCGTTCGACTGTTTAATTATCTGTTCGTGTGTTTACGTTTAAACTGCTAATTGAAGGCCTTATCGGCGGCCAAACTGAAAATTGTTTAGTGTTTCATGATTACCATAATTTATGTGGTTTTATGGTATATTTAATTGAAAATCGATTTGGTATGATTAAATCAGATTAAAACAAGCTAAATTACATAGTTGACGTAATTACCGTTTTGCCATTGTTAGTGGGCCTTTATTATATCATATTTGAGCATTGATATACCTTAGGCAAACACTTTTCCTCAGCCATTTCATGTCTCTAAACCGACCAAGAAGAGACTTAGAGAGAGAGTGTGAGAGTTTGGCTTGTTCTTGAGTTTTGGCTAGGAAGCTTGAAGATTTGAAGTGTAGATTTCATAATATAGCTTCCTCACCTTGTAATTAAAACTCTAGGTAAGGAACTCATCTTCTTATTGTTGTCTTTGAACTGGTTCTTGCATGTTTCAAGTTAAATTGTTGAGCTAAGTCATGTTTAAGCTTAGCATGTAAGATTGGAGCTCAATTGTAGCATGCATGTTAACATTGTTAAGTTTTGAGGTCATAGCTCATGATTTCATTACATGCATGTCCATATTTTGAAAGAAGACCATGAAATCATCTTGTTTCTGAGGTTTTGAGCTCATTAGAACATGAAATTGAAGCTTTGATTTGAGTTAAATGCATGCATGTCATGTTTGAAGTTTGTTCATGAAAATGGGTTTGATTTTGGATTAAATTGACTCACCATTGGGCTTTGAATTCTCAAATTAAGCTTTTGAACTTGTTGTATATTGAATTAAGATGTGTTTTGCAGAATTTGGGCCTAAGAGGTCGAGTATAGAGTGGTAGAATGCTTGGTTTGAGCTTGGAAGGCAAATCTGGAAATTCCAGATTTGGCTTCTTCGCTCGAGCGAAGGATTCCTCGCTCGAGCGACCAACGTTTACTCTGAGCCACGCTCGAGCGAAGGATTGGTGGCTCGAGCGTAAAATTCGAACATCCAGTACTTTTGCATTTTTACAGACCGCTCGAGCGAAGGATTCCTCGCTCGAGCGAGGCATTTGATTTTGGCAGCTCGCTCGAGCGAAGAAAGGCTCGCTCGAGCGATGAGTCTATTTTCAGCATATTGTGCAAAATGTTTTCTAAGTGCTTCTTTGCATCCTCATTCCATTCTAGGCATTCTTAGGCCTAGTTTAAGACATCTTAATGAGGATATAGATGTAGAACACACCGAGGCAAATTAGGGATTAAGTTATTGATCTTTTCCAACTGTATAGCTTAGTGTGTGTTCATCCTGTATACTGTGTAGGGTTGGCTTTCGAGGGGACGCTCTAGCTTACTGCAGCCCAGAACTCTGTGAGTAACAATTGTGTAAAGATATGTTCAAAAATGATTATCTTCTGAATTGTTTACTGAACTGAACTGAACTGTTTACTGAACTGAACTGTTTTCTGAACTGATATTGTTAACTGAATGAATGTATGTCCTATATTCTGAATTGTACTGTGGCATCCTTAGCATTACTGTTACTGACTATCTACTGTTACAGAGATCTCTGTCGGTTCCCTTGTTGGAACCACTACTGTTTACTGGTTGATTGGCCATCAACGACTGTTCGGTCTTTTAGACCCACTGTTTACTGTACTGTTATGCTTATGGATGTACCACATATGACTGTTTACTGTACTGAACAACTGATAACTGTTTGAAATGACTGTTTTCAATATACTGTAAGGACATCCATTCTAACCCCTTTACGCATTGTGTTATTCACTGGGTTTTAGCTCACTGCTCATATATATTTGTAGGTGTCCAGGCACCAGACCGTTGCTAGAGGCGTTGAGGTATCTCCAGTTTTGTCAAGCCAACCACTGTGCCTCACTGCGAGGTTCCGAGTATAATCAAGCTTAGACTGCTTTTGGGGCGTCTTAGCTTCACCCAACTGTCATTGTACTGTATAGACTGTTACTGTACTGTATGGACTGATAACACTGTACTGCACCGTTTACTGTAATGTTAATAGGGACTAGGTCCCTGTACTGAATGTTTGTAGATGTTATGCATACTGTTCTGTACTGAAAGTATAAATGTATGGAAAATCTTTTTGCATACAGACTGTCACAGCTCATTGGACATTGTTTATTTACTGTATTGGCTTCTGCCATGCCCCTGTACTCTGTATTACTGTTCTACTGTTAAGCAGGCCTTCGGTAATCTCGGATTACTGGCCGGTTACGGTGCTAAACCCATAGAGGCGGGTTTGGGTCGTGACAGTAACACAATATTCTACCTAAGCCTCTCATTTCTCCTTATATTCTATGAATTCAAGGTGGAAATTAGTTCTTATGCAAGAGATTAGAAAGAATTTGTACCTCCAGAAGCTAGTTTAGTCAAGTTGCCTCAAGCCTTTACCTCCTTCACTTCTCTTCTTGTTTCCTAGAACTCTCTCTCATACTCTCTTTTCTCTCCCCTTCCTTGAGTTTAACACACACACATATATATAGAGAGAAAAAGGTATAAGAACCTATTTCTAATTTACTTAATTATTTTAATTACATTAGCAATACACCCATCAAATGTTAACTGAACCCTTCCTTTTCTAACTATGGCGAATTAGGTGCTCATCACCTAGTCTACTAGTTACTACGTAACCTTACGATTTAACGAGTCAGACAGGTCTTTTTCATAAAAGAGCATATTTGTTAACTGACATAACACACACAAATAAGTATATAAAGCACAGATAAAGACATAATTAAACTTAACCATAAAAGTAATAAGTAGGTGAGAGGCAGGTGTTGCAAAAACTAAGCAAAAGATCTGATCCATCAAAGTAAGTAATCAATGTTCGGGAACTAAGGTACGAACAGAGAAGGTTTTTGAATGACTTTCACCCAATAAAGTGATTAGCCTCTACTAATATTTTATTCTATGAGATTTAATGATTAATTATTTCACAAAATTCATTATTAAACCCTAAAACCTTTACTAATCCTAAACTAAATGATTTGAACAAATAAATATCCCCTAACTTGGATTTAAAAGAATAAAGCCATATTATTATAAAATAAAGATTTTTCAACAAAAAATGATTTTTAACATAGCATGGCCATAAACTCAACCCAAACTAAGAAATATTTATGAAAACATCCAAAAAAATCAATTTTGCATGAAAAAATGTATAACTTTGGATTATTGAAAAAATGTACCAAAACAAGCAATAAGCTATGAAGAGTAAGAAAACTCACCAAATTCCACTACCAAGCGTCCAACATGCAAAACATGAATTAAATAAAGTCTATATGACCTAAACATGCTACTATACATATAATATGCAATCTAAGCCCAATTTAAAAGTACTAACATGATTTTATGCAAATAAAGCAACTATCACATAAACAACACTAACTACTATACAATGAGGCTCAAACCGGACTACATACAAGATGATTACATGATTACACTAACCTTAACATGCTTGTTTACTTAAACAAAACATGCAAAATCAAACGAAAAATATGCAAGTTAATTAACTTACATGATACTTTATGCTAAACTAACACCCTAACATGATTATATAAGGAAAAATAGACTAGAAGCTACTGAAATATAAAGAAAAGAGGACTTACTCGCTGGTTTTGATCACAAACCGAAGAAAACATGGAGAAAAGTCGAGTTTCCTTACTTGCAAGCTTCCCTCAAGCTTTGGTGCTGATTCGGTTCAAGTTTCTCAAACCCTGAATACACTTTTAGTTGCTAAAGCTGTTGTAGGATTTGTATTTTTTAATTCTAGGGTTTAGGGTAGAAGGAGGCAAGTCTTTTTCTCTTAAAACTCACTCAAAATTGCTAAAAACTTGGATCTCTCAAAGAGGGGATGAGGGGTTGTATTTATAGGCAAGTATGACACTTGGGGAACACCCTAGGTTGTCCTATAGTTGCCCTATCGCATTCCCCTTGTGCCTCCTGAAGAAAATGCACCAACATCCGCTTTCAAAACAAAATTGGGTGTCAGTGGATTGTACGACTGCATGACTTATGTGTAGCCACACATACCTCTTGGATATGTGTGCCGTTCATGCATGCACAGGTACGTGATTTCATGCCTTTGTACCCTCTCATGACTTAAGTAGGTCCGTTTGGCTTCAAATTGACTTTTTACGCAAAATAGATCAATGGTTTTGAAAATATTCATTAATTCAAACTCAATCGAACTTTTTCCTCTAAGTGGAACCAAAAAGTTAGGTTTTGGCTAAAATGAGTTCAGGGGTAAAATGATCATTTTTATAAAAATATGGTTTTGATTAAAAATAGGGTAACACAACAACTCATAACAACCTTAAGCATTTCTAGTGATGAAGTAATTACCATTTCATCACCGGGAAGCTTACATGCGCCTGAAGTCTTACGGTTCGTAAAAAATGGGTATGTACACCAGGCCAGGTTGGGTCAGGCTGTTATAAATCCCAGATTTAGCCCATTAATATATCGGACTGAAAATGATGGCTTTACTCGGCCCTATGGGCTAAAATAACATTTCTAAACCCTATAAAATATGGTCGGACCGAGTAGGTTGGGCAGGTCGATACCCACCTTACTAAATACTACAAACTTAGTAATTGGGGCATATAGAGACATTTTTCAAGAAGAGAAATGTTACATCTATTTAAAATCTTACTAACAATTCTACTAAAAGTATCCATGTCCAAATATTATTGGAGGTGTAAAAATTATTATTTTTTTGACAATTAATCACATTTGACCATTTGTATTTTTAGTACAATTGATAGAGCATCTCTAACGATTTACTAAATGGGATGATGCTAAAGGCAAACTATAGTAGGTGTAGAAAAATATAGTGCTTTAATGGTCTACTATTAGAATTGCTAAAAATAACAATTGCTATCTCTTGTGTCAAATTTGGCACAAATTTCACACATAGTTAAAGTTGCCAACACAACAAATAAAAAGAGAGACAATAAATTTTGAATGACCGTCCAGACAACCACCCGAATGACCATCGAATGTTTGTTAAAGTTTCCAATTTGGATGATAGGCCGAACAACTACCCGAAAGTTAGTTAAACTAAAAAAGGTGAATTACACTAACAGTCCTGTGACAACCCTCACCTCTGATTAGCGTCAATTTGTGATTAAGCATGATAAGTAATTGATTAAGATCAAATCCTAAATTGATTACATGCGTGTGTTGTTTAGATTGTATTTCTATCTGTTCGTTACAGAACGATCTGTTCATATTTTAATTTTGAATTGCGAATTGAAAGCCTTATCGGCGACCGATTCATAAATTGATTTGTGTTATATGCTAATTAGGATTTATATGATTTTATGGTAGGTTTAATTTAAATTCGATTTGGGATGATTAAATTAGAATAAATAATGTTAAATTACATTAGTTTGAGTTTATTACACAATTGCCATTAGTGGGCCATTACAAGGCCATTTGTTTGATTTCTTTTGTTGACACCATTTTCCATCCTCAAGACCCAAACCGTGAGAGAGGGAGAATAGGGGAAAATTGAATTCAACAAGGGTATTGCTTGAATTTGATAGGAAATTGAAGGAGTTTTGGAGATTAGTTCATCTAGCTCAAGATTTTAGTGTCCTAAGCCCAATTGAACATCTAATGTAAGGAAAGCAAGTCCCTAGTCTTGAGTTTAAGTTGAATCACCTATGATATCAAGTGAATTGAATTATGAGATATGAGATTTAAGCTTAAGAAACATCAATTCATGCATGCATGTCTATATCATAGAGTTTGAAGCTATTTTGCATAAAGTTCTTCCATGCATGTTCATATTATAGTTGTAATCTCAGGATTCATCATGTTTTTGGAAAGAATGGCTCATTTGATCATGTGTTAGAAGCTATGAATTCAAATTGACACATGCATGGCATAATTACATTATGTTCTTTTATTTGAAGTTGAATTGGTATTCAATTGTCATACTTTTGGGCTTTGATTTTATGAAATGATCTTTAAAACATGAGGTATTATGAGTTTCTAAGTATTTTCCAGAAAATTGGTCCAAAATGATGAGTTTTGAAATGTTTGATTCATGGTTTGAGCTTTGGGAGCAAATCTGGAAAACCCAGAATTTGGCTTCCTTGCTCGAGCGAAGGATTCCACGCTCGAGCGACCACCTTTGTTTTCAGAATTCTGCTCGAGCGACGGAGTGCTGGCTCGAGCGTAAATTGCAGGCTCTCAGGTTTTTGCATGGGCAGACGTACGCTCGAGCGACGAGACCTATACTCGAGCGAGGAACTGTGTCTCACGCTCGAGCGAGCATCGAGCAAGCATCGAGCGGAGAATTTCAGTAACCAGTACTTTTCACACTTTTGTAGATCGCTCAAGTGAGGGAGTCTACACTCGAGCGACCTCTCTCGTTTGGTAAGCTCGCTCGAGCGAAGAAAGCCACGCTCGAGCGAGACCCCTGTTTTCAGCAAGTTTTGAAAAATGTTGTTAAGTACATTTTTGCATCATCATTCCATCCTAGGCATTCCTAGGCCATGTTTAAGACATCATAATGAGGATAATGTTATAGAACCACACCAAGTCAAGTTAGGGGCTAAGTTATTAATCCCGAGTGTGTAATTTAGTGTATGTTTGTTCTGCAACTGTGTAGGGTTGGCACCCAAGGACGCTGGTTAGCCTGCCTATAGCCCAGTAATCTGTGAGTAACCATGTTGTAAAGATATGTTCAACTATAATTATTTTCTGAACAATCGACTGTACTGCTTTCTGAAGTGACATTGTTTACTGAATGAATGTTTGTCCTATTTTATGAACTGTACTCGTGGCATCTATAGCAGCTTACTATTACTGTTACTGTTACTGCTACTATACTGTTACTGCTACTGTTACAGAAATCTCTGTTAGTTCCAATGTTTGGAACCAATACTGTTTACTGTTTTGATGGCCATCAACTGACTATTCGGTCTATTAAGACCTACTGTACTGTTCTGCTATTGGATGTACCACGTATGACTGCTATGACTACTATATGATTGATATGACATGAAATATGAGACACTGATTGAATAAATAATCTACTGATGCAATTGACTGTTTTAATTACTGAAAGGACATTCATTCTTAACCCCTTTACACATTTGTTATTCACTAGGTTTTAGCTCACAGTTTATATATGTATGTAGGTGGCCAGGCATCGGACCAAAGCTAGAAGCGTCGAGTTAAGTTCATGTTTTGTCCAGCCAACTGTTGTGCCTCACTTCGAGGTTCCGAGTCTACTCAAGCCAAGGCTATTTTTGGGGTGTTTCAGATTCACCATTTTGTCTCTGTTATGTATCGAATGTTTAAGACTTGATTGTACAGTTATGGTGAAGGGATTGGATCCCTAACCTGCATACTATGTGTATCTGATGTGTATATATATATGGTTATGAATGTGGATTAGTCCATAAAAGCTTTTTCCCATTTAGGTTTTCACAGCTCATTGGACACCTCGTTATTACTGTTTGACTTCTGCCAGCCCCTTTTATACTGTAATACTATTTTACTGTTTTTCAGGCCATTGGTAATCACGGATTACTGGCCGGTTATGATGCTAAACCCTTAGGGGTGGGTTTGGGTCGTGACAAGTCCCTATAGTTTGGGGCTCGTGTCACTTTGGTCCCTAACTTTTCAATTGTGACACATTTGACGCTAAATTTTGAATCTTATTTCAAATAAGAACAATTGAAGATACCATTACTCAATTTTAAGGACAAAGTCGTCAATTTGATAAAATATAAACTAATTTGACAAAAATAAATGTCAAAAAAATATTCTTGAATTTTTAAAAATAATTTTTACCCACCAAAATAAAATTATGTAAAATTGATTAATCTTTTAGACATTTATTTATTTATTTATTTTATGAAATTAATTTTTATTATATGTTTGGATGATAATCATGTAATGGATGGTTGTTAGGCTTTTAATATGTAATCAATATATTTAATATATGAAATGTTTTTAATTTTTAATTTTTTTATTTAATAGATTGATTTAACAATAATATCAAATTTCTGATCATATTTGACTTTTGAAAAAATAGAAACTAATTTAATAAAAATAAAAACAACCACCCATTAAATGATCATCATCCAAACATATAATTAACATTAATTTGGTAAAAAAATATTTAAAAGATTTATCAATTTTACATAATTTATCTTTAGTAGATAGAAATAATTTTAAAAAATTAAAAAATATTTTTTTGGCATTTGTTTTTGTCAAATTAGTTTATATTTTATTAAATTGACAAATTTACCCTTAAATTAAGCAATAATATCTTCAATTATCCTTATTTAGAATAAGATTCAAAATTCAGGATCACATGTGTCACAATTAAAAAGTCATGAATCAAAGTGACACAAGATCCAAATTATAGAGACCGTTAGTGTAATTCGCTCAACTAAAAAATAACAATTTAACTATTAGAGCAGTGTGTTTGGTTTCAGTTTTCTGAATTAAATTTTTTGAAAATTGACTTTTTTGGTTTTCGTGTTTTTTTTGTTTTTAGTGAATATTTTTTAAATTTTAAACATTTTTTTTTACTTTTTTAGATGCACCTTACTTAGATATATCTAAAAAGTAAAAAATTTGTGAAAAAATATTTTAAAAAATTAATAAATACATAAAAATACAAAAAATGTACTGAATTCTTGTATTTTTTTTGTATTCTTAGTATTTAATGAATTTTTAAAAGATTTTTTTTATAATTTTTTTACTTTTTAGGTGTATTTATGTTAGGTGTGTCTAAAAAGTAAAAAAATTGCTTAAAATATTAGAAAAATTCAGTAAAAACAAAAAAATATGGAAAATAAAAAGTAGAATTTTCTGAAAATTGTTTTTTGAAAAGTGGAAACAAGCAAGGTATTCTATTTGTTATTTTACACTATTCATTTCTATTTATTTTATCTATTTATTTGTTTGGTAACGTTTACGTTTTCAGTTTATATTTACAAAAATTTTATAAACTGGTTTTTGTTTATTTTTAGAAAAAAATAAACTACAAACGCGTTTGGTAATTGACAAAATATTTTAAAAAATTTAAAAATATAAAAAAGAATGAGAAATGGCAAGTGGTGGCAAGTGGCGGCGGAAGACAGTGGTGGAAAGTGGTGACGGTGGGTGGTGGGTAGCAGGTGGTGGTGGGTGGTGGTGCGGGGGTGGTAGGTGAGTAGGTGGGTGACGATGGCGGGTGGTAGCGAGTGAATGGTGGTGGTGGTGGTGGTGGCGGGTGGTGGGTGGTAGTGGCAGGTGGGTGGCGGATGGTGGGTGGTGGTAGGTGGGTGGTAGCGAGTGGGTGGTGGTGGTGGTGGTAGCGGGTGGTGGGTGGCGAGTGGTGAGTGGCGGTGGCAGGTGGATGGCGGATGCCGGTTGGGTGGTGGTGGTAAGTGGGTGGCAAGTGGTGATGGTCGGTGACGGTGGCGGGTGGTAACGAGTGGGTGGTGGTGGTGGTGGTGGTGGTGGCGGTGGCGGGTGGTGAGTGGTGGGTGGTAGTGGTAGGTGGGTGGCAGATGATGGGTGGTGGTGGGTGGTGGCGGGTGGGTGGTGGTAGTGGGCAGGTGACGGGTGGTGATGGTGGGTGGGTGGGTGGGTGACGGTGGCGGGTGGTAGGTGGTTGCGAGTGGGTGGTGGTGGTGGTGGTGGTGGCGGGTGGTGGGTAGTGGTGGCAGGTAGGTGGCGGATGGCGGGTAGAGTGGTGGGTAGGTGGGTGACGGTGGCGGGTGATGGGTAGTAGCGAGTGGGTGGTGGTGGTAGCGGGTGGGTGGTAGGTGGCTGGTGGTGGTGGGTGGCTGGTGGTGACGGGTGGTGGATGGTGGTGGCAGGTGACTGGTGAGTGGTGGTGGCGCGTGGTGGATGGTGGTGGCAGGTGGCTGGTGAGTGGTGGTGGCGGGCGGTGGATGGTGGTGGTGGGTGGTGGGTGGTGGTGGGCAGCGGTGGTGGTGGTGGTGGTGGTAGTAGCGAGGGGTGGGTGGTGGTGGCGAGTGGGTGGCAGGTGGGTGGTGGCTGGTGGTGGCTTGTGAGTGGTGGTGGCAGGTGGGCGGTGAGCGGTGGTGGTAGGTGGTGGTGGTGGAGGGTGGGTGGTGGGTGGTAATGGCAGAAGACGGTGGTGGAAAATAGTGGCGAGTGGTGGCTAATGTTAGGTGGTAAAAAAAAAAATTGAAAACTTAAAACGGAAACACATTTTTTGAGTTTATATTTTTTGGCCAAATTTATAAATTGATACCACTGATTTATAAATAAAAAATTTGCCAAACAAGTTTTTATTTAAGTTTTTAAAATTTTTGTAAATATAAACAAAAAACTGAAAACGTAAATGTTACCGAACGGCATCTTAGTATTTGCAAAATTAGTCTTTGAAAAATGAAAGACATTTCTGATGTGATCAAGGGTTTAACCTATGGAAAGACAACACGTGTCCTGTACAGGAAAAATGTTTTCAAACTTTAATTTTTGAGTTCTAAAATTAAAGTTAACTCTAATAAATTCACAGTGAACTTTGATGATCTTGATTTAATTTTTTATATTTTTTTTCTCCTTATCATGCGAATAATAATAGAACACCAAAATTAGTGCAAATCATTTGTTGACCCTAGAGAGGACGTCAGAATTTGCATTTTATTTCACCGTACGACGGAGACGCGTATAGTTCCATACTTCCAAGTCGTCCCTCCCCTCTTGCATCAAAAATCATCTTACCACTCAATTTTAAGTCTCAAAGCTTCACTCCGACAATTCAACTCCAAATCAACCCTCAAAACCCAAGCTTCGATTTCAGTAACTATCTCTCTTTCTCTCTTTCTCTAAATGTATATATATGATGTGTATATGTGTGCAATTTGTTTTTGAAGATCAAGACGACATTTCTGTCATTCAAACCGTAGAATTCAATCAATTCGAGCTGTTTGTTCTGCATTTGGTTTAAATTTTCAGAAATTTTGATGAACTTTTTATTTTTATTTTGTCAATTCTGGGCTTTGGGCATGGGAAATTAACTGTGCTTTTCTTTCAGGCAGTGCCCCGATTGCTTTGTTCTTGGTCTTTTTTAGTTTTAGATCTAGTTTGGTTGCTAAGAAAATGTTAGTTTTGAATCATATACTTATGAAGCACCCCTGAGATTATTTTTAAGTAGAAGCAACAGATAAATAGGTGCGAACAAACAATTTTACTGTCACTGAGCCTTACACAACCTTTTGGCTTAATTTGTTTGATATTTATTTTTTTTGGTAGCAAAATAAATCAATAAATTAAAATGCTAATCGTTTTTTTTTTAATTTTTTTTTTGTAGTATTTTCATGATGGGTTACATGGGTAACTCAAATTTGTTTATTTCATTGTTCTTTTGGTTGTGCTTTTTGGGACAAAATTCAACAATTCTGAAGCAGTACCAAATTTGATTAAAGGATTCGGGAAACAATGCATTGCAATGACACTTAATAACCATTTCTTTATGTTGATGGAATATGTTCAGTAAATGGGATTAAACAAGGTAATGGTCTTGGTGACCTAATTTTAATCGATTTATATAACTATATGAACTTCACATTGTTATATGAATTCGATTACTTACTTGGTACCTTGACTAATCCACATTACATTCAAAATTCTATCTAGTTGCTATTGATGATGTTGAGTTATATAATAAGCAAACTCATTGTTAGGCCAAAGCCAAATGGTTAGTATTTATTGTTGTGCTAGATGATTGCATTGTTTTTACATTTTATGATTTTTCATCATGGAAATTTTCCCTTGTCAGTCAGTTTTTGCCTGTCTTTGCTGCTTGTTTACATGCTTATGAGAAATTGTCTGGTGGTTTGCACAAGATTAACTGGCTAGTGGTTGTCATGGGCAACTCTGGTATAATTTAATGTTATTTATAGCTATCTTTTCATTGATGTTGTCGCCTCCCAGTTACATTTATCTGAAATTAGAAGCCACTCTTCTCTTAATCTTGATTTACAAATTGTTATTTCAATCAAATCAGTTTAAAAAAAAAGTACGTAATGTACAATAGTTTCCATTTTTCATTTCCTTTTTTGGTAAAGATTTCATAACTGTTAATGTTGAGTGTCGTGGATGGGCAGGCAGACCCAAATGGACCATGGTGCTAGGAGGATAGAAACTTCTGTAGGAGGGGAACTAAGTTCATGTGGATCTGATAGAAATCAAGAACCATAAGAGGGGATGCTATTTGAGTCGGAAGAAGCTGCGAGAACATTCTATGATGAATATGCCACTCATGTAGGATTTGTAACTCGTGTTTTATCTTCCTGAAAGTCAGAGCGTGATGGGTCAGTTATTTCACGTGGACTTGGATGTCGAGCAAGTCCTGATAATAAAAAATTAGAGAGAGTTACACTTCAAAAGCGAGACAGGCGACGAGAATGTTGTACGGCAATGATTTCAGTGAAAAGAGAGAAACTTGGAAGGTGGGTTGTCAGAAAATTTGTGAGGGACCACAATCATCCTCTGGTTGTTTCATTGCCAAATAGACGACCAACTCATGTGAGTTTTCAACACCTTGTGTAACTACATAGAAATGTTTGCCACACATAAAAGTTTTTAATATGCATTCTTTTGATTATTTTTTATTTCTAGGTAAATTTTTCTGTGATTAATTATTGTGTGTAGAGTTTAGCTTTATCCTTTCCTTTTTTTTTTGTTCTTTTTTTTGCTTTTTCAATTTTTGATAAATTAATATGCTATCCAATATGCTATCCTATTATTTAGTTTGTTTTCTGTCCAATTCTTGTCCATGTCATGATGTAAAAAATTCATCTGGTTTTTGGTCCACATATGATAGGGTTTGATGCACTAAAATAATGCATATTTTCTACATCTTTAACCAGAACTTTGACTTTTACAAAAACAGGAAACAAATACTTCAATTGAAAGGAAGGAATGTTGGCTGGAAGATCACATAATCAACCTAAAATGGAAAGGAAAAAGAGATTTAGAACCCATGCAAACTATGCAAACTACTATACAAAGTTCATGTTATATATTTGTTGTTCTCTTATTGGATCCGGCCTCTATTTTTGCAGGAATTGTCCTTTGTCTTAAAACATTTGAGGACCTATAGATAAATCAGTGATTTCAAGGGGAAGACCAACGTAAGTCACACCTTAAGAATCATAGGTGCTGTGTCGCAATGGGCTGATTTTCCAGCCCAATTTATTTTCCTTAGACTTGAGAACAGTACAGATGTTTGTTTAGTCTTAAGCTCTCCAAAGTCTCAATATACTAAGTTGTAAGAATGAAGATAAAGTTACTCAAACCTTTTTTTCTTAAGAAATTAGTTTTTGCTCGATCATTGGATTGCCCGGAGACAGCCATCCATCTTGATTGAACTTGACAACTCATTGGAGGAGGGTGCAAAAAGACATGATTAATGGTAGAAGAGCCAACTGTGTGCCTACAATGTCGTCATTTTTATTTTATTTTTTTAAAGAGAAAATAATTTTTAAAATTTGAAAATATATTTAATATTTATTTTTGTCAAATTAATTTTTATTTTTTTAGAAAAATTTTAAAAATAAAACTTTGTTTTTTTGTGTTCATTTTTTAGTTCTGTAAAATTCAAACTGGAAGGGACTAAACCGAACCAATTTAATAACTCTTTCAATCCCAGTTGTCGATACATATTACTGAGCGTTAATCTTAGTCGTCCATGCGCCAGTCATCACCTCGCATTGCTCCCTCTCTCTTTCGAGCCTCTCTTTTGCTACCTGAAGGAAACCCATAATTTTTTAAAGTCTAATTTCTTGAAAAACCACCTTGTTTGGTGTTGATTGATTTTCTAAAAATCGTTTTTCATGTTTTTTATTTTTAGTAAATGTTTTTAATATTTGAAGCAAATTTTTTACATGCCACCTAATATATGTACTTAAAATGTATAATATTGTGAAACAAATTTTTTAAAAAATTCACTAAATATCAAATATATATATATATAAGGGGAATTCTTTTTAAGGTCCCTCATATAAAGATTTTATAAGATAAAAGATATACAATATTTTCATAGTAGTTAAGATCCCTTAACATTTTTATAGAAAAAATTCGACTCAAAGAAATTTTGCCTAACTTAGAGAAATTTCTCTGAGTTGGACAAAATTTCTCTGAATCGAATTTTTTCTGTGAAAATATTGAGGGACCTTAGCTAATAATAATAATAATAAAATCTTGGACCTCTCCTACTACACAAAATTGGAGTGGGATATTTCACTAATTTTCCCTATATATAAATTCAGTTTATTTTCATATATTTATTAATTTTAAAAAATATTTTATCACAAATATTTTATTTATTTTATATTTTAGGTAGGCATATCTAAAAAGTAAAAAAATTACTAAATATTAAAAAAATAGTTTTTTTTCAAGGTCCCTAATATTGCAATTTTAGGAGATAAAGGACGTCCCAAACTTTTATACTACCTCATATCCCTCAAAAACATGCGCCTCTTCCCTTCAAAATTATTGGACCAAAATATCCTTGCATTTTACATTCAAATGTCTTTCACTTTTTGAAAATTTTCAAAACTTAAAAATTCAATAATTTTTTATTTAGATGTCCATTTCAACAAAAATTATATTTTTGGAATGCCCTTGTTGAGATCTATCAAATAAGATCCATGATGAATATGAAATTCAGGAAAAAAAAAATTGACTAAATTTCACTAAGCTAAAAATCAACATGAAAGTAAATTTCTCTGAATACATTTACATAGAAATTTCAGAGAAAATCAAATGTGTTGCAGAAAATCAATATGCAAGTAAATTTCTTTGACTACATTTGCAGAGAAATTTCAAAAAAAATCAAATGTATAGAGAAAATCAACATGCAAGTCAATTTCTCTTCCTACATTTGTAGAGAAATTTCAGAGAAAAATCAAATGTGTTAGTAAAAAATCAACATACAAGAAAATTTCTCTGACTACATTTGCAAAGAAAATCAACATGACGGAGAATTTTCAGATATAGGTCCAGTGAAATTTCATATTGCAAGTGTGTGATGGCCAAAGAAGATCAATATTATAGAGAAATTCTAGATATAGGGTCAAGTGAAATTTCTCTGGTATAAATCCAATGAAATTTCAAAAAAATTTCTCTTCACGAATAAATTTCTTTGGTACGAGTCTAGAGAAATTTCAGCAAGTCCTCCAAATTCTTTAGTATAGGTCCAGAGAAATTTCTGCCATAGGTCCAGTGAAATTTCTCTGGTAAGTCCAGAGAAATTTCAGCAGGTCCTCCAAATTCTCTAGAATAGGTCTAGAGAAATTTCAGCTGGTCCTCTAAATTCTCTGGTATAGGTCCAGAGAAAATTACCTGTATGTCTAGTGAAATTTCTATGGTATAGATTTAGAGAAATTTCAGCAGGTCCTTCAAATTCCTCAAGATCTATGAGTTTATTGTTGTCTATGATCACCCACTATTTATTCTTCAACAAATATATCAAGGACCCATCCTCATGGTAATGAATAAGGCCAATGGGGCGGACGTGGAAGCAAAGGTAGCGGAAGGGGTTCGGAACTTGGCGTCAAATACATAGACAAGGCCAATGGTGATGAAACGATCGTCGGAATGGAAGGAGTTGAAGGTGGCAGTGTCGAAGAATAAGGAGATGGTGGATTTGGGTGCTAAGGTATGGGAAGAGAAGATTGTGAAGTGGTGGAAAGATCCAAATCTGTAGAGACAGAAAATAGAGAAGATAAATGGAAAGATAATGCCGGAGTAGGAGCCAACTGTAGTAATGAAGCGGTCGTCGGAGTGGAAGGAGGCAGAGATGGCGGTGTGGGAGAGTGAGGAGATGGTGGATTTGGGTTTTAGAGTTTGGAAAGAGAGAGATCAGGGAGATGGATGAGAGAGAGAGAAGAGAGACCCAAATATGTAGAGAGAGAAGAGGGAAGAATGAGGGTAAAGTTGGTATTTTTTTTTTTGAATAAAATAGAAGTGTAGGATGTGAGAGACCTTACCTAACATAAAAAATAAATAAATAAATAAATTGTGGACCGCTTCTACTATCCAAAATTAGAGAGGGATGTTAGACTAATTTTCTCTAAAAAAAATCATTAAAAACAAAAAATAAAATACTTAATTTTTAGAAAATCAATAAAAAAAATAAAATTAGAAAAGCCTTAATTTTTTGAAACCCTGAGCCCAATTTTTTCCCTAAAATTTACGCAAACTTGTCCACGTGAGCATATATTAAGCCAAAATCAATGCATCATTGTTTTTAGATGTTGTTCATCTTTTGTTTTGATGCAACTATTGATATTTGTTTTGTTTTGTGGTAAGGTTGTAGCAATAGTTTTAAGAGTCCAGATCCTCTACAAGGTTTTCCTACAGCGCATCCTGCAGTGCAAGGCAAATGACGTCGTTTTGCCTCATTTTGCCTTTTTTTTTCGTTTTTTTTTTTTTCTCCTCTGCTTCTTTTCTTTTTACAAACCTAATCTCCAAAAGTCCCAAAACGAAAACCAGAGGACTGGAAGATGAATGGATGATTTTCTAAGAATTGCCTTAATCTTAGAGCTTTTGGTCTCGGGTTTCCTCTCAAAAGAAATCTGGATTGCATGGAAATACAAGGCATGGTGAAATTTAATGAAAATATTTTGATCTTAACACCCAAATAGGGCACCACCACCTTATTAGTGGCTTAACAATTGTTTGGGGGCTTGATATGCTCATTCATTGAATTCTATATTCTCTCTCTCTATATATATATATATAGAGAGAGAGAGAACATGAAAGAAAAGTCCTATTTTTTACAAAATTGCAATTAGGAAACTATGACAGTACATATTATATCATTATATGTGTGTATATATAGAAGAAGAAGAAGAAAATACATATATATAGAACCTATAACATATATATATAACTTGACACATATATGATATATATACATATATATAGAATCTGAGACATTTTGGGCCTTTGGTAGGACTTCGCGTTCATCTTTCTAGTCGTCGGTCCATCGCCGTTCATTGGTCCTCTATTCGTCTTCCTGCATTCGTCTTCCAGTCCTCCTCTGGTTTTCGATTTGGGTCTTTTGGGGATTAGGTCTCTCAAAAGAGAAGAAAGAGAAGTTGCAAAAAAAAAGAAAGAAAAGAAGACAAAACAAGGCAAAACGACGTTGTTTTCCTTGCATTGCAGGATGCGCTGCAGGAAAACCCTGCAGAGGATCTGGACTCATAGTTTTCATTGTCTGCTGGGAAAAACAACCAGACCAAATCAATCAATTAAGTGGGAATAATGAAGACCGAAACCTTCCATCAGGTGGGAATGAAGTAGCACTTGGATTGAACTGATTTCACCCCTAAATTCTCTTTTAATATGTAATTTGCTGTTTTTGGTTAATTATTTTTGTTTAGAATTGGACTTTTCTATTCTTTTTCTTTCTTTTTTTTTTCCAAGCCGAAGCATCCGTGGCTCATAATTATAAAAATGTCATTGCCACATTATTCTAGATGGGCTTTATTTATAAAAATTCTATTTTACAAATCATTTTCCTTTTAAAATTAGCTTGTTTACAAATTAGATAATAAAAATAAAAAGAAAAAGTTGCGGATAAGTTTTCTTTAGCAGTTGCAATTTACCATGTACGGAAGTAGATGAACAACATTCTTTAATTAGAAGAGGAAAAGAAATTAAATCAGCTTGTTTGATTTAGTTGTTCAGGATTCACTTTTCAAAAGATTAAAATTTTTTGTTTTTATTGAATTTTTTTAAATATTTTTAATATTTTTTAAAATTTTTAGATACATCTAATATAAAGACACTTAAAAAGTATAATATTTGTGAAAAAAAATCTTTAAAAATTCACTAAATATAAAAAATATAAAAAAAAATACAAAAATTTAGTATATTTTTGTATTCTTATATATATATTGATTTTTTAAACTATTTTTTTATAAATATTATACTTTTTAAATATATCTAAGTGAAAATTACTTAAAATTTTAGAAGTATTCACTAAAAAAGAAAAAATTCAATTTTCAAATAATTAAATCCAAAAAATTAAAACCCAACACAGTAAATAATTCTTAATCTAATTGAAAAAGTTAGATCTAGAATCATCTCTTGGGACAAATATTATTCTTAAAGATGAAGAAGATGATAACTCTGTCGAATGATCCAAACCCTGGTACAAAATTGAGCAGGTATGCAATTTGAAGCAAGTTTCCTTAACCTATATCAGTGGTAAATTGAAGCAGAGACTGTCCATTAATAGTCATATCTTGTATAGGTTATTGTGTTGAAATGTCTTCAAAATTGAGAAGGGGGGGGGGGGGGGGGGGTGGGGTGGGGAATTTGAGTTGCTATTTGGCGTTTTGCTTGTTTAACTATAGAAGTTTGCAGATTTTTTTTTATTGATCTGTTCTCTGTCGATTGTTTGAGAAAACTTTATTTCTTCCTATGAATCAGTTTTGCATTGTGTTTGAGATCAATACTTGTACGAGACCACCTTCTAATGTTATTTGACTAGCCTGCATTGTACTGGGAAAAGTGTTGGTTATGGCTTGCCAGTTTCTGATCTTTTAATGTTGTGTAGCTCGATTTTGGTATCCTCTCCCCCCTGCCTTCTCAAAAGTCAAAAGACGCACAAAGACAACAAATGAGGCTTTAAGACTCTGATGATTTTCTTAATCTTTAAAGAAGAGATTTTATTATTTACTTCCTTATGAACTAAAAACACAAATTAATGTGTACTAATTGGGCGTTGTTTACTTCCTTATGAACTCTGTTGAAGGTGGGAATTTGGTGGTTGTGAGGCCTAGGCCATTGTAGTCAACTATATAACACCCTTCTCTTCATTTGTAAATGATTAAATAAGCAGTTACTAGTTTTGATTTCTTTTTCTTTCCTTTCTGTTTAATAAGACAGATAAAGTGTGAGGTGATTTTTCCTTTCCCTCCCTTTCTTTTCTTTCTTTACTACATAATCCTTCCTCTCAATTTTTTCCCACTCCTCCCAAAGGAAGAATTAAATGTAAGTTGCTAAAGTATAAGAGAAAGGGAGGCCAAAATGAACATCAGCTGGGCCATTAGAAAGAAATAGTTGCCAAGGATTTATGAGAGGATATGCCTCTAGATGGAGTTGAATGAAGGCTAAAGATGAAACATACCTTAAATGGCTAGGATGCAGGCTTTGTTGGGTTGAGTTCTATTATTATATTTTTTTATATACAATTCACAACTTTTGTGCTTCTTTTTCTATTTTGAGTTTGGTCAGTGAGCAGTAGATATTGGTGAATTTAGTGCAAGGTTCAAGTTATTTTAAGTTCTTGTTCAATAAAGCTAATAGAAGCTTTATCTGTGGTTTTTTTGATGTTGTGAGATTTATCTTTCTCCAATATATTTAATCTACTTTCATCTTAGTTGATTAGTTCTTATTATCATTTTTTTAAAAAATATGTTTAATTACCATCTTTTATTATATCTTCATATCTTTGTTTATGTTTTTCTATATTTTAACAGCGCGTTGATATTACATGATTGATGTGTAATTTTAGATTTTTTGGTAACTTTACATTATGTCTTTGAGATTCATTACACATTTCATCACTTCTCATTTATGAAGATTCTCTCTGGGACTTTTGTTTGCTATATTATACTTATTTTTCATGTCGTTATATGACCATTGGTTCAATGGTTAAGACTTGGCCTCATAACCTTGAGGCTGTCTTGGGGCCATCACTTTGTGCTTTATGCCAAAAGTTAGGTATGTGCTTAATCTTTTGCCCCTCCCAAACACACATTAATGTGTACTAATTGGGCGTTGTTTTTTATCATGCCGTTATGTGCTATTTTTTTCGCAAACAAAATGTTCTTGAAATGATGCAATAAAGAAATGCTTTATGCTTGACTTGCCTTTTTTTATTTTTTCCCTTCTTCATCAGCTTGCAAAGAAAGGAGAAAAGTTTATAGACCTTCCCTATGTTGTCAAAGGAATGGATGTTTCTTTTAGTGGAATACTGAGTTATCTTGAAGCCACTGCTGAGGAAAAGATAAAAAATAATGAATGCACCCCTGTAGATTTGTGCTATTCCCTTCAGGTAATCATTTGAAATGCTTCCAATATTTAATAAAAATACATATTTTGTGGTAATAAAAAGTTATGTAGTTGGTAAACCCCAAGGGGTTGGCCTAGTGGCAAGGCCTTGGGCCTTGCCACTGTGCTCCCTCTAAGGTTCAAGGATCGAAACCTCTTAGGTGCTAACAAATCCTTGGGGCTATCAAACTAGGGGAAAACCCTTGAATTGACTGTGGTACACTTGTGGAAAACTCTTTACCGAGGGCCTACGCACTCTTTGGGATTAGTCAGGCTTTGATCCAGACACCCCAGTGCCAACAAAAAAAAAAAAAAAAAAGAAGTTATATAGTTGGTGATTTGGTATGGCTGATTCTTTTAAATTGCAAGTGTTAGTTGAATATTTACATGATCTAATTGTGGCTTAATTTCTGCATACAATTTAAATTTTTTAGGAAGTGTGTTTCCGATGCTTGTGGAGATTATAGAACGGGCAATGGCACACACTGACAAGAAAGATGTTCTCATTGTTGGTGGTGCGGGTTGCAGTGAGCCCTTGCAAGAGATGATGAGAATCATGTGCTCCGACAGGGGTGGAAGCTTGTTCACAACTGATGACATGTACTATGTTGACAATGGGGCAATGATTGTGTGTACTGATCTCTTAGCTTATGCTAATGGGATGTCAACTCCGCTGGAGGATTCAACATTCACACGGCGGTTCAGAACTGATGAAGTACTGGCAATCTGGAGAGAGAGAAAAAGGAATCTTCAAATGGTCTCACGGAAAAAAGTGTCTAATCACCTACATGTTTCAAGGTTTGTGTTTTCTATTCTTTTCCCATCTTTTTTTGGCAAGATCATGGATTAGTTGCTTCCTAATTTTATAGAAGGTATGAGGCCCTTCAACAAATGATAAAACCGTTAAGCTGTGGACAATCCACGGCCAATTTAATATTTTAAGGCAATTTGGTTTCTCTACCTATTTGCATGGAAGTTCCTGTGTAGTGAAAATCAATTGCGGATTGAAAATATTTAGTTATTTTTACTTTGTGGAGCCAGCTTTGTATTTATATGCTTTAAACCAGATATGGAGGCTTGAATCCAATTGGGCAAGCTTTTGCCCAATGGAGAGCTTCTATTTCCACACACTACTTTTTCTAAGTGGATACACTATTTTGATTCGGATATTAACTTTTGAACAAAATACATGGTTCAGAACCATGTATTTTTGTTTAGAAATTGATTTCCGAAAAAAATTTGATGTGTGAATTGAAAGAGAGTGCTATGTGGAAATAGAAGCTCCTAAAATCAGCTTCTTGCATTCTTTATCAGATTGTAAGCAGCCAATGCCTTGTAGAAGCATGAATTTTGGGAACTGGGCAGGAGCAGGGTTGGGATTTCACGTTCTGAAGTGCTTGGGTTTTCATGTTAGGAGGTTTGGGAGTTAAGCGAGCATTTCAAACCATTTATGTAGTTATATACAACATTGTTTTTTTTTTTTAAAGAAATGTTTTTCTATGTATCAGTATTCAGTACTCATCGAAAGGTTTTTGGAGACCCATCAAAGTGCAAAAGCCAGAAATTAAAATGAGAAAGTAGTTGAATGTCGAGAATTTTTTTGATAAAACTAATTCTAAGAGGAATAAGTTCTTTTTTCATATATAGTAGTAGTTATACAACGTCCATTCTTCCTCAACTTGGAATTATGCAAGTAGGTCCAATTTTAATTTTCTTGTTATTTAGCTGTTTTCTTTCCTTGCTCTATTTTTCTACTATTCTTGTCCTGTTTGTTTCCTATTTTAAATTTAAACCATGAACTTATGAGTAATGAGTAGAGAGGTCACAACTGCTTGGTTGGGCAAGATGGCCGGGTAAGTCTTTCCCATCTTGTATCTTAGCCCTGAACTGGGTTCTCCAGTGACGACGGGACTAGGTGTTGCATGGAGTCATTTTGCGAATATGGTTTCTTAGTTCTTCAAATCAAGTGGCGACTCTTCATTTCAAACAATCATAGAATGTATTATTATGTGAGCTTGTGGGATATCAGTTT
Source organism: Camellia granthamiana (assembly GCA_036172215.1). Taxonomy (NCBI): domain Eukaryota; kingdom Viridiplantae; phylum Streptophyta; class Magnoliopsida; order Ericales; family Theaceae; genus Camellia; species Camellia granthamiana. Next base: position 38,199,065 of record CM069910.1, read on the forward strand.
AGGCATTTCCCAATGGGTTTCGGAATAAAAGGAAATTCATTGGCACGTGGCTTTGGATATTTTGGTCATGTAATGCAAATTAGTTGTTTAGTGGGCTTCTGTAGGCTCAAGAGGTTTGGCGTGTGTGAGCCTTACTAATAATCCTATCCTGTTGACCCTATATACCAAAAAATTTGGCTTGCTTACATTAACAAATGGTCTAGAGTAATTACTGATTTTAATGACAACTGAGTTTGAGAATATGGATGCAAGAATTTGTAATCCTAGTTTTGGTTTTCAATTTGTTTGGTTGTTCATCTTTTATATTTATTTATTGATAATATATTTACATCATTATTTTGGCTAAAAAGATTTATTCTATTCTCAGGGCAAGCAAATATATCCAAGAGAGATTGATGAAGATCTATTGTGAGCTCTCACTATGAGACAAGTTGTGTTCTATTGGTGAAATACTAAAATGTGTTTCTAAGAAGTTGAATAGTTTTTCCTTGGAAGACATTAGTGGAGACAACTTACACCATTAGTAACAATTATATATATAATCTCGAGTACTATTATCTTGCTCGACTAAAACATATCTGTCAAACAGGGGCCAAAGATCAAGTTCTTGACATGAAATTTGCTGATCTGGTGTGACTCGTTGGATTGGCATATTTATCTGAAGATGACTCAGGTAAGTGTAGTTTCTCATCTTCACTCGGAGATTTTATGATTTGCTTCATAGAAAACATGAATATGTCAACAATAGTTTAATATACATACGGCCAACAATATGTTTTGACATTAATTGAGTTGCTTATTTTCTCTATTAAAGATATTTATTAATGTATTTGTAAGTTGGGTTGGGATTTATAATTTGATTGTAGTTGTTGTCATAAATTCAATTACATAGAGCATTGTAATGAATATTACATTGCATTCACTTAATTAAGGCCATCAATTGAGAACAATTGTGATGCTTCTCAAGAATAAAAAAGTGACAGCTCACAAACAGAAAATGGTGAATCTCCAAGGCCTTAATTGTTGAATTAATAAATCAAAAGTAACAACTAATTGTTCACAATTTTCTGATTTTAAATGGTCTAGGGTAATTACTGATTTTAATGACAACTGAGTTTAAGAATGCTGGTACAAGAATTTGTTATTCTAGTTTTGGTTTTCAATTGGCTTGGTTGTTTGTCATTTATCTTCATTTATTTATATATATTTTACATCATATTATTTTGGCTAAAAAAGATTTATTATATTCTCAGGGCATGCAAATATGGGGTGGTTATTGGAAGGCAACAAGGAGGGGGTAATTTGCCAAATAGCAAAGATTGATGAAGATCTATTGTGAGCTCTCACGACGAGACAAGTTTTGTGTTCAATTGGTGAAATAGTAAATATGTGTGTTTCCTAGGAGTTGAGTAGTTTTTCCTTTTTAGACATTAATGGAGAAAAAAGAAAGTGTAACATTGATTGGAGAACAATTTACCCCATTAGTACCAATTATATTTGTATATTTATAATCTTGATTACTTTTTATCTTGTTCATTTAAAACTTGTTTGTTAAACAGTGGCCAAAATCAAGTTGTTGAAATGAAATATGCTAATGTACTGCGTCTCATTGGATTGGCATATTTATTTGAAAGTGACTCAAATGAGTGTAGAGTCTTGAATTGGTATGACTTTAAACTAATTATTGGATTGGTAAGAATTTAAATTAAAAGTAATGTTTCGTCTTTGTGTCAATTTACTTACTGATATAGGTTAAGGAAACTCACTGCCAATTGCATATTTGCTCAATGTTGTACCCCGGGGCCTAGATCATTCGACAGAGTTAGAACCCTTGCAAATTGGTCCAACCGTGGCCAAAGATCAAGTTCTGGACATGAAATATGTTGGTTTAGTGGGACTTGCTGGATTGGCATGTTTATTTAAAGATGGGCCTTTGATGCTGAATATTCATATTAAATTTAGGACATTTTGAATCTCAAGATGTTCTGTGTTTTAATATTCAATGTTGAATCTTAAGTTATTTTGTTCTCTCTTATTCTTAGTCTACAATTTGATAGTCACTTAAATTTTTAATTGATACAAATTGTAATTATCAAATTGACTTAATTAATTTTTATCTAATACATTTCCATGTTCAAAAAAAAAGTTTGTTTGTTTGACACATTCTTATTTTTTTTACATTTATGATTTTTTAGAGTGATTAAAATTATCTTTTAATGAAAAATAAGTTTGCCAAATGAATTCAAAATTTTCTCCAGTAACATGATTTATAATATATTTTTATTTAACCAAGAAGTCAGAACCACGCGAAGCCAAAATGTGTTTCAGAAATTGTGCTTGAAGATGCTCGACAACCACTTGGAACTTGCTTGGACTCTTCCCCATTGATTTAAAAAAACGAGCCACTGGGCTGATTTTAGGCTTGGCTTCTGCTGAGGGAGGTTGTATTCTCAGGGATGGATCAGAGAGAAAGGCAACATGATATCAGTCAGGATCAAGACCCAAAACTGTATAACTCAAGAAGTCTTTCTACACAGTAGAGAGAGCTTTGGCTGAAATCTAACAAAGCAACAAAAGCAGTTCCCAAGATTTTTGTATAATCTGCAGGTATATGTTTCTACAAACACATATTTCTCATCTTTTTTGTTATGATTAAATTGGTTGAATGAATCTCATCGTTTCATCTATTTTCCTTACAGTAATAACACATCACATGTTTAGATCTTCACATCATTTCTTCTTGGAGTTGCACATCAATCTACTAGTATATTTCTCTACAAACATTTCACATCACTTTTTGATGTATGACATTGGGTTTACTATCTTATTTGTCATAATTACATTTGAACGATTTTCATCACTTGTAATAATACACCACACAATAAACCCAATATGATAACCATGACAACAATATTTTCATGATGGGGTCTCCATCTCTCTCACACATGTTGAACAGCTTTTCCTAAATCCACAACGCAAATCACTCAAGATTCTACTTAAGCATATATCTATATCTATATATCTTCTTTTCTTCTCTATTTTTTATTTTTTTATTTTTAATATTATTATTATTATTATTATTATTTTTTTTTTGTGATTGGCAAAAGAAATAAATTTTTATGTACAGTAAAATAAAAAAACCAAAACAGCTTCAATGCTAAAGGGCCTATCCCAAACAAGGTTGGCACAAACCAAAAGCAAATCTCAAGCTGCAAGACAGAATCACAAACAAACAGGTCTAAGTTAACAAACTTAGATAAACCAAACACAACAAAACCAACCCAAAAAACAAAATACAAAAACAGCAGCAACACCTATTCAGACGCACACCATCAAACCCAAAGAGCGAACAGAGTGAATGAAGGCAATGCACAGCTGGTCCAATCTGCTTAGCCGAAGCCTTGACGCCTTAGTTTCCTGCACTTCCAGCTCTTTACCCCATCTAAATGGAAAAATAAAATTGTTAACTGAATTTTCCGAAACATCCAATTTCCCCTTCACCCACAGAGCAGTACTAAATTTAACAATATCAACCACTTGGTTCCAATCTGGCTTCATGTTATTAAAGACTCAAAATCATTCCGAACCTTCCAAACTGTCCACAACACCGTCATTGGAAGGATAATCCAAATATGCAAAGCTAAAATCTTGAGTTTAAACAAAAATATGAACTTTGAAAGGAGCTGCACCACACGGCACCACACTACACCACACCACACAGAAGAAACTATGTCTCTACCACAATGACAAATTCTTTTTCTTAAGCCTTAATATTTGACCAAGCACTCCTCACTACAATGAAAATCCCAGTTAAGTTTGTCCTCATGAGTCACCACCAAAGTGAAAAATCCCTATAATAACTTGAGTGAAACTCCATAAACAAGAGATGAAAAGTCAAACACTAAACTTATTAAGGAACAGACAATAGAGCCCTACTGTACAGCTCTTTTAATGGTGCATCGCCCATCCATTTGTCCAACCAGAACCTAGTTACTCTGCCATTCCCAACTGAAATGAAACTGCAATTCCTCTTTTCAAACACTTGAAACAGAATGCTAGCTATTAGACTTATGAATGGAGCTTGAAACAGAAAGCTATTTGTATTTATTTATTCTATTAAATAAAACATACAGCTGAGTTGGTGTAAACATTATCAAATTTTATATCATTTTTCAATATTGCCCTTTCTATCAAGCGTCACATCCAATCTGGTAAATATATATACCTATATTTTTTCATTTATCAAACTGCCGAAAGCTGTTATTAGTTTTCCTAAATCATCATACTATCCAAAAATTTAAGCGTAATCCATTTGCACTCACTGCAGAATTCACTTGATGTGAACATCTGTGTGACAGTGTGCCACATTTTTTCACGTCCAAATTGCCCTATGTAACTGCCTAATCGTGATGGTGTGTTCAGTTTAGTGCAGGGAGAAGTAATGGCAGAAAGAGCAGTGATCTCAGTTATTCAACATTTGGGACCATTGTTAGCCGGAGAAGTAGAGTTGTTGAAGGGTGTCCGCAAGGAAATTATCAGGATCAAAGCTGAATTGGAGCGCATACACTCTTTCTTAGAAGATGCAGAAGCAAGAGCAGAAATGGGAGATAAAGGTGTGAAAATATGGGTGAAACAAGTAAGGCAAGTTGCTTATCGGATACAAGATGTTATTAATGAACACATTCTCTTGGTCTTGCCTGAACAACCTGGACTATTCAGTTCCTTGCGTAAAGTTACTCGAACGATCACTAAGCTAAAGCCACGACATGAGATAGCTTCTCAAATCCAAGACATCAAGACTACAATTCGTGAGATCAAGGAAGGAGCTGATCGATATGGATTCAGTACTAGTACTTCCTCAGAACATAGCAGCACCAGGACTAGCAGCATCACCAATGACAACATGTGGCGTGACCCTCGACTGGCTTCCCTTTTCATAGGGGATGACAAAGTCGTTGGCATTGAATCTGCCAAATATGAACTGCTTAGCAGATTGGTTGACCAAAATCAATCACAACGAGCAGTGATCTCGGTGGTTGGCATGGGTGGAATTGGCAAGACCACTCTTGCCAAGAAAGTTTATGACAGCCAAGAAGTGGTTGCACACTTCAATTGCAAAGTGTGGATCACTGTCTCTCAATCATACAAGCCAAAGGAGCTCCTTAAGACAATGATAAAGGGACTATCAGGAAACGATGTTCTACCTCTACCTGATGAGGGAATTGATTCACTCATTGACAAGTTAAGAGGATATTTATCCGAAAAGAGGTATGTCATTGTGTTTGATGATGTATGGGAAACTGATTTTTGGGGATCCATAAGACATGCTTTACCCAAAAATAGTGAAGGCAGTCGGGTAATCATCACCACACGCAGTGAACAGGTTGCTACATTTTGCAAAGAAACTTCAGTGGATCATGTCCACGAGCTTGAAGCCCTATCCGAAGAGAAGGCTTGGGAACTCTTTTGCAAGAAAGCCTTCCAATTGGACTATGAGGGTCATTGTCCCCCTGAGTTGGAGGAAGTATCACATGCAATTGTTAGAAAGTGTCAAGGTTTGCCACTTGCAATTGCAACTATAGGTGGTCTCTTGTCCACCAAAAACAAGGGTATATCTGAATGGCAAAAATTCTATGGTAGCATGAACTCTGAGTTGGAAAGGAATCCTGATCTTAAAAGCATTAGCAAAATTTTGTTGTTCAGTTATAATGATCTGCCTCACCACCTCAAATCTTGTTTCTTGTACTTTGGCATAATGCCAGAAGACTACTCTATCAAAGCTGAGAGACTAATTTGGCTATGGATAGCTGAGGGTTTTGTCGAAGAGCAGAACGGAAAAACATTGGAAGAAGTTGCAGAAGAATACTTGAATGAGCTGATCCATAGGCGCTTAGTTCTAGTGTCAAAAACAAAATTTGATGGAAGAGTTGGACGGTGTCAGGTACATGATGTAGTACGTGAGATTATTCTCTCAATGTCCAAGGAGTTTAGTTTGTGTCAAATCTTGGAAAAAGAGAATTCAAGTTTCAATGCCACAACTCGCCGGCTATCTATGCATATGCGTAATTGCAACATGGATAAGGTTATGAAAAGCATTAGTAAATCACCAGTTCGTTCTGTTTTTCTTTTTCAAAGGGGAGAGCTGCCAAAGAAGTCCTTATTGGGTATACTAGCTGCAAATTTCAAGCTTTTGAAAACACTGGATCTTGAGGATGCTCCTTTGGATCAACTTCATGAGGAAGTGGGAAATCTATTTCTTTTGAGATACCTAAGCATAGGGAGAACAAATGTGTGGATAATTCCAAAGTCCATAGGCAAGTTGCAAAACCTACAGACTTTGGATATGAAATATTCCTTTATGAGAGAGCTCCCATTTGATATCAGTAGGCTCCATAAGTTACGACATCTTCTTGCCTATTCTCATACATCTGGACCCTTGCCGGGTGACGAAGTAGGAGTGAAGATACAGGGAGGGATTGGGGGTTTAGAGAAGCTGCAAAGTTTGTGGTATGTGGAGACAAATGATGGCCTAATTAAAGAGCTTGAGAAATTGAGGCAGCTAAGGAAGTTGGGAATTAGGAAATTGGAAAGAGAACATGGGAGGGCTCTATGTGCAGCCATTGAGAAGATGAAATACCTTCAACGTTTGAGTGTATGGGTCAAAAGTAAAAATGAGATTTTGGATTTACAGCATATATCATCATCATCTCCACCTCAATATCTTCAACGTCTCGAGTTGACTGGACGTTTGTGCTGTGTTTGGTTGGGGGATTTGGGGAGGAATTTGGAAAGGGAAAGGAAAAAGGTGTGTGAAACTAGGTGAAATGTAAGTATATTTTATTCACATTTCACCTAACTTTTCATTTTTCCTTTCCAAATCCCTCCTCAAATCCTCCAACCAAACACAGCGTTAGAGAAGTTGCCCGACTGGATCCCAAACTTCAAAATCTAGTCGGATTATCTCTGGTGGGTTCAGGTTTGACCAAGAATGATCCAGTAAAAGCTCTTCAAGTCTTGCCTAGTTTAGTACATCTTGTTCTTTGGGATGCATATGATGGAGAGCAGTTGTATTTTGAGGTCGGAAGGTTTCAAAAACTTAAGGAACTAACTCTGGAAGCGTGGAAGCGATTGAATTCGGTGATAATAGAGGAAGGAGCATTGCCTCTTCTTGAAGTGCTTTCAATTGGGCGTAGCCCACACCTAAAGGAGGTACCATCTGGCATCCACCACCTCAGAAACCTCAAAACTCTTGAGTTTGTTGGTATGGCAGAAGAATTCATAGATAGAATGGAACCGAAACCCAACCAAGGAAAAGACTACTGGATTGTCGAGCATATCCGACTACTGGATTGTCGAGCATATCCCTTGTGTCGAGCTCTGGTGCCGAAACGAAGAACAAATTTCTCTTACTTACATCGGCAGGCTTGAAGAATATTTCAATTGGAAGGTGATAAACGCAAGGGTTAGGGAACGAATCTCAAAGTTGAATGCCAATTCAATTAACTTCAGGTTTGCCCCTAACTGAATTGCTATGTTTGTTTATTTCAAGAGTAGATAGAGGATAGGAGACGTCATTTTAATTTTTCATCCTAGTAATTTTATCATTTTATTTTTATTTTAATAATTAAAATGATAAAATTAAAATTTAAGGGATTAAAATTATATATAATGTATATTTTAGGGACTAAAAATATCTTTTATTCAGTAAATTTATATAAAGCACCACGTTTTAAAATAAATTATCATGGCTCCGTTTGATAGAAAGTAAAAATGACAGAAATTGAAGTGAAAGCAAAAAAAAGAAAAGGAAAATAAAATAAAATAAATTTTTTGTATGGATTTGATTAGAATGAAAATTTTACAAGAAAATAAAAAAATTTATTATAAATAACTACTTTTATAATAAATTTAATTTTCTTATATTTTCTTTGTTCCTTTCATGGTAAACAAACTCAGGAAAAAAAATATTTTTTTTTCTATTTATTTCCTTAATTTTTACCATTTCATCCTAATCAAACTTAACCTTAAGATTATTTTGAAAACTAATTATTTTAGTTAATTTTTTAATTTTTTATAAATAGAAAAGTAGAGACAATGACTTTTAACTACCTCTCAAACTTAGCCCTCAATAACTCACTTGATGAAATGTTTCTTTCTCTTAGCATATTTTAATTTAGGGAAAATTATAAAAATAAAAATAAAAATCATTTTTACCCTTGTAATCAAATAAATACTGATTTTTAATTTTATCAATTTAAATCATAAATTTTTAATTTACTTTCAATATAAATCATCTGTCTATTTCAATTAAGTAAAAACGAGAAAAAAAATAGTATTTTAATAGTTAAAATCAACGGAAAAAAATATATTTTGACATTTTGAGTTTAATGACTAACATATCGTTTTTTTATCAGTTTTACTTAATGAAAATAGCCTCATTGTTTAACAAGTTTAGAGTTTAAACTGATAAAATTAAAAATAAAAAATTTATTTAGTTACAATGATTAAATTTTGAATTTTTGTTTGTTTAATTTTCCCTTTAATTTAATGTCATAGATATATTTGATTAAGAGCCCATCTGGCAATTTTATTTTTTTGACTATTTTATTAGTCGAAACATCAATAAAAAAGTTAATTTTTTTTAAAAAAAGTCAAAAATTTAATAAATTGCTAAAAAAATAATAATTCACAACTTTCGATATAACTAAAAAAAAGTCATTCTCTTTAACTCTTTTTTCATCTCATAAAAAAATCAAAAAAATACTTTAAAAAAACCACTAAAAATGATTTCTGGGTTCGAAATTTGGACCATTTTATATAAAAGGAGAAAAAAAAAACACTAAAAAGATATACAGAACCTATGGAATAATTATTTCTTTTCATCACATCTCATTTTAAGGAACCAAATAAAATATTAAGTTTTAGGGTGGGGCTATGTAACATACTCCTCAAAAAGTGTGTATCACATACACCTTTGTTACGTATTTTTGTAGCAAATGTTACGTATTTTTCTGATAAAATTACAATAATTTGTGATTCAAAAATCAAGTTACACATTTTGTGTTAATATTATGCATTTTGTGGTTAAAAAAAATTTTGAATAAAAAAATATAACATTATTATAATATGCATAATTTCATTTTTGAAGCAAAAATTATTGTAACACTATCAAAACAATATATAACATTTACTACAAAAATACGTAACAAACAGTATAAAAATACATGACATGATGCATATACTACACATCTTTTTGAGGGAATGTGTACATAGAATTTTCCTAAGTTTTAACCAACTTTATTTAAAATCTAAAAAGTTATACTCCTCATTTAAATTTAAAATAAATAAATAAATAAATACTCCTTGTCTTTCTTGTCTTTGATATCAGCAAAAAGATCATTGTTAAAAATCTTCAATCATAGATACTAAAAACATACATCTTATCAAAGGCTTGTAATAAAACGTTTGGACTAAGAACCCATAAAAAACTCTCTTGATTACACAAAATTTAATTAGTATTATTAAAATATAAAAACGTCTTTATTTAGATTTTATTTTACACCTTATTGAAAGTTTGACCAACTTTATCACTACTTATTATCCACATTATCACTATCACTACTTCTATTACTGTCATCGCCACCACTACACCTCCGTCCACTTTCCCACCACCTACACTTACGTTGTGTTTAGTTGGAAGATTTAGAGAGAAATTTCAAAAGAAAAAGAAAAAAGGTGTGTGAAATTAGGTGAAATTTAGGTATATTTTATTCACATTTCACATATCTTTTCCATTTCTCTTTTCAAATCCCTCCTCAAATCTTCCAACCAAACACAATATTAAGGTTTTAAAAAGCGGTCACAACCATTACGTAACAGTTGTTATGATTTCTGCCACCTATTACGGCCGTTATAGCAGTGTGACGGAAATTTACATGTGTAATGATCGTTTCGGTGTTACGTAACAGCCGTAGCGGTACCGTAATGGTCTATTAGACACCATTACACCATTTTACAATATTCTTAATAGCTTCCTTTTCTCAAAAAATAAAAACAAAAACTTACAAAAAAAAGAACAAATATTCAAGTGATCCAAGCCCAAAGAAAAAATCTTATATGAATTTTTTTTCTTTATAATTTTTTTTAATTTATGGCACATTTTTTATTTTATAGTTCTTTTTTTTAATAATTGTGAATATTTTTTATTCAATTAGTTCTGATATTGATAAAAAATAATTTGTAGACATTTAAAAATAATTTGAGTCAAATTTATTCATCAGTTTCAAATTTAATGGAATGATATTAAAATACATCCAAAAGTGAATCTCAGTGTTGATTCCAACCAAATTGCAAGGTGTGTATTTCAGAAATTTAAAATTAATTAATTTTCATGCTGTTGTGAAAGGGGAGAAATGAGCGACACTAAAATCTTAATTAGCATCTATAGACACAGACATTTTCCTTTATATTGGTGATTTCGGTGATTGAAAATTGCAGTGATGGTAACAATGTGTTTTTATTATACCCAGCACATGAATGATGCAACTACCTCCTCTGATATTTTAGGCCACATAAAATTCTGGGTTCAGTTCAGTGATCTATTTTGGTGCAAGTAGCATTATTGTATGCCCTGATTATACTTCAAAGTAGTGTTTGTTAGGAGTGTAATTGATTCGATTAAGTTGAAACCTATCGCCTCATGTGTTCTCCTCTATGCATCATCTCTTTTTTCCTTTCCGGTTTTTATGTTTATCTTATGTGGAACTATATATATTTTCAGTTAAATTATCACTCTGTTTCGTTCAATTTTCAAGTACCATTACATTCATATATAATTCTAAATTTCTAGGTAAGATCAAAATTCTGTCTCCATCCACCCATATATATAATCCACTCCATCAGAAGAATGGTTACTTGCCCCTCCATCAAACTCAAAGACATGGTTTCAATAAAAAGAACATAAGAAGTTTGTTAGCCAAGAAAAAACTATTATGGAGTGTTAGGTTAATTGGAATGAAATAGAAATTTAGTGGAATGAGTATTCCCTATAATGATAAATGATGATTCTATTTATTATACATTTATTTTTCATCATTTTTTAGTGAATCAAATGTGAAAATAAACACTATAATGGAATAATCTTTACATTCTGTTTTAATGAACCAAACAAAGTAGTAGTATTTGTTGATAATTAAGATGACGCAAGGAAGCTGAATACAACTTAGAAACAATACAAAGAATAAATGCTTGCTTCTATGTATTCATAGAAGAATGATATAATGTCCCCTCCATGAAAACTCAAAAGACATATATGGATTCCCTTAAGAATATAAGAAGTTTGTTAGCCACAAGCACAAGGAAGGTTTCTCCATTAGTGTTTGTTGATAATAAGACACAAAGGAAGCTAAAGTATGTATTCTGTATCACTTTGTCTTTAAAAATTTTATTTTGGCTATGTCATTGTTATGCTGTGTTTGGTTGAGGGATTTGAGGAGGGATTTGGAAAGGGAAATGGAAATGGTAGGTGAAATGTAAAAAAAATATACCTACATTTCACATAGTTTCACACACCTTTTCCCTTTTCCTTTCCAAATCCCTCTCCAAATCCCCTAACCAAACACAGCGTTAAAGTATTCAATTTGAGTAAAAAAATTCAGTTTCAAATTTAATGGAATGATAATAAAATACATTAGAAAGGGAATCTCGGTGTTGATTCTAACCAAATTGCAAGGTGTATATTTCAGGGTTCATTTACATAAAAGTACTAGTTTTAAAATTAATTTTCATGCTAGTCAACTGCTCACTTGATGAAAGACTTCTCCTAGAATATTTTTAATGTCATAGATGAACATTATTTAGTAACTTCTAATTGATTTTTGGAGCAAAAATCGTAAGCATGGTTTTTGGGTTTGAAATTTGCAATCATCTTAGTATTATTGATCAAAAAGAAAGAAAACGTTTCTTCGGATAACATCCAACTTTGCTTTACCAAAGCTCTATATCTCTGTCACAACATTCATCAATGTCCACTGTCCATCTCAGAAACCGTTGTCAGCAACTTTGCTTATAGCTTTGGCATTATTCATTTCTCCTCACGGATTTGTTCAACAATGTAGAACAATAAAGAATATTTTAAAAATAAAATTGAACGGGCTTCTTTAGTGTTTGATTTTTAGTACATGATGATTTAGATGAGACGGGACCTCCACAAAATACAGAACAAATAATATCACTAGAATTTTGCTTCTAACTAAATCATCAATCCCAAATCGATCATTTCTGTAAGGATTTTATACTGGAAAAATCCCTAAGTTGAAATTAAATATTTTGGGACCTTAAATCATAAACTAAATCTACATCCCATCCCAACAACCTAATCTAAGGGAAAAAACAATGCAATCTAAACTTTTGGTTACTGAACTAAAATTCTGTCTACATCCACCCATATAATACCCCCCATTGAAGAATGGTTACCGCCCCCTCCATCAAACTCAAAACATGGTTTCAAGAAAAGAATATGAGAAGTTTTTTGTTAGCCACAACTCACATGCAAAAGGAAAGTTTCTCTATTACTATTATGGAGTGTTTGGTTAATTAGAATGAAATTGAAATGTAGTGGGATGAGTATTCTGTTGTAGTAATTAATGATAATTTCATTTGTGTTATATTTTTAATCATTTTTTAGTGAATCAAACGTTCGAATAAACATTATAAGGGAATGGACATGCATTTTATTTAGTGAACCAAACAAAGCATTAGCGTTTGTTGATAAATTAAGAAGATGCTGGGAAGCTGAAAACAACTTAGCAACAATTCAAAGAATAAATCATTATGAAGGAAGCTTTCTCTATTTCACTATTTGATCTTCAAGAATACTGAAGAGGAACAGTACAAGAATAAATGCTTGCTTCTATGTGTTCATAGAAGAATGTTATAATGTCCTCTCCATGAAAACGCAAAAGAAATATTTGGATTCCCATAAGAATATAAGAAGTTCGCTGGCCAAAAGTACAAGGAAGGTTTCTCTATTTGTGTTTGTTGATAATTAGACACAAAGGAAGTGGGATAACAATACAAAGAATACATTAAGGTTAATTATACAAGTGGTTTTTAAAATATGAGCTATTTTATATTTTAGTATTAAGATTTGTAATTTAAAAAATCAACAAAAATAAAAGTTCAATGACGAAAATGTAAGAAAGTATATATTTGGAAGCTAAAATAAAACAAAATACATAGTTTAGGAACTAAAATGTTATAAAATGCTTACTTTGAGACCATATTTGTATTTGGTTATTGTGATTTTGTTGTGGCTTCATGTAAAATTTTAAAAATACCCTTCATACCGTTACTAACTTTGAACGGCGATGATATCAAGTTTTAAAATATAACGAATTGCATGCTTTGAGACTAAACTGGAACAATTAAAAAATTAGGGACTAAAATGTAATGAACATATACCTTTGGGGCCAGACGTATAATTATCCCAAGAATAAATTATAAAAGAAGGTTTCTCTATTTACACTTTGATCTTCAAGAAATCTAAAGAGGAACAACACAAGAATAATTGGCAATCCATGTAAACTGAAAGTGAAGTATGAAGTTAAGTAAGAAGCAAGCGAAGTAAAGAATAATAATACAAGTACAAGAATGGGAAATCTGCCAAAGCAACAAAACAGTTCATGAGTTTGAGCCATTTTTTAAAATTTTATTTTCTTTATTAGACAACACTTACCTCTCTCGTTGGACCGACTGAAACAATGCATTACCTTCAATTGAAACCCCAATTCTAAATCTAAAAGCCTTCTCCATAGTCAAGCATTTGCTGGAATCTGACAAAGGGGCAAAGCTGCTCTGAATGATTTGGAACTTCATATCATTTTTTGGAGTTGCACAGGAATCAGGTAATGTTTCTACAAAACACACATTTTTGTCGTCACGTTTTGCTATAAATATAATTGAGAATTCTAGCTATTGACAACAATAATTCCATGATTAGGGTCTCACATCTTGAATAGCTTTTTTTAAATCCACTATACAACCACACACAAACATGAATATTCGAATATTCTACTTAAACGTATGACATACCCCTATTGGATCGCTGTACAATACATGAATTACAAACCATGGCATTGAGCTATGATGTAAAAGGGGAAGTGGATAAGAAAAAACCCCGAAATCTTCACCTAGGTATGTGCTAAATCCATTAGGATTCCTTAGAATTCATTAGGGTTTCCCTGAATTCCTTAGAGTATTTGTAGTACAAGTAAGGACAGAGACAAGAAATGAATAACGGATTGAATTAGAATATAATATGAGTCAACTATCTAATCGCTGGAGGGGACAAACTTAACTTGAGAAGGTGCATTATGAGCTTGCATTAAAGGATCAACAAGGGGAAGACACTGTGATGCAGCTTTTACTTCAAGACTGTTGTTCTGTTTTTTTTGTCTTTGTTTTGCTGCTGTGGATGCCTTTTTAAGTTGTGCTGATGGGTTAGTGAAGGTTTTGGTGTCTTGTTTTTCATCTTCTGTTTTTGGCTGGGTTTTTGGCTTAGCATGTGATTAGGCTTTGGAACAAGTGCCAACCTAGTTTTTATTTAATAGGCAAAAAGGACATACAATGATGTATAACAAATGAATACAAAGAGAGCACATTAAGGATATATCAATAACAGGGCCAAGGAAAAATACATCATTGCAAAAATGTATATAAGTTGACATATACTAAATGCTCTAATCTAGTGCATATCCAAAGGCCATAAAAACACTAAAAAAATGGCAAGATGCCACCGAAACTCCTACATAAAAAAGCTGAACTTCTAAATCAAAGCAATTAAAACTGCCAATCCAAATCAATACTAAAACCTCTAAACACCCAATCTGCAAAAAAAGACCAGCTTTCAAACACCCCAAAAAGCAGAGTAACATACTAAACCCTCTTCATAATCCAATTGATTTTTCAGCTTCAAAATGTACATCTCATCTTCCTCAAGTAGCTCTGCCACTATCTCTATTGAAATGTTCCATCTTAGTCTCATAGATGGTAGCAAGAAATCGATCTTCCTTTCAGCCACCACCACTTAAGTCTCACTGTTGTTTTCTTCTCCCTCTTCACTTGACCTCTGACATTCCATGATAATAGCTTCATTGATAGAATCAAAAACCCCATTTAATCTTAGGCAAGAACAAATGAACTGCTCATATACTTGGATTGGACTCACAATTTCATTGTCCCCTCCTACATAGCTTAGTCCCAGATTTCCAATAACTTTCCAATTTTCCGAACCATCTCAGCTTCATTTAGCAGAATCTTGTTGCGATTAAGAATGCCTTCTGTGGAAACAGATAAAGCAGCAGCAGTGACAGTGGCCCTTAATGAAGCCCCTTTGCGTACCTGTGATAAACCATCTCAGGAGTGATTGTTTTGGCACTCCTATGATTTCTTTTTCCTCTTCTTAGTGTGTCTCTGTTGTACGCTCTTCACCACATATGTTGAATGCAAAGGTAAAACAGGATTGTTCTCTTCCCTGTATTGTACTGTCGACACAGAGCTTGCACTGCACCAAAAGACCTTGGAATATCCTTCGAATTGCTCATGAATGCAATCCAAGCAAATGGTTAATCCATGCTTCTAAAATCCTTCAATTTAACAGTTTGCACTACTTCAAAGTCACACAAGAAATTGTCAATGGAAAAACAATCACTCCTGATTTTAGATTTCACCCACAAAGCTGTCCTTACTTTGATCAGCTCCAAAACCTTGTCCAATAAACCTCATGATCCTTGAAAACAATCTTGTTCCTTGTCAACCATAACGACCATTGTCACAAAAAAATAATGATTCCTAAATTTGCTTCATAAAATCATCAAAACCTGAATCAAACCATCATGTGAAGAAGAACATGCTGCAAAAGGATATGATTAGCATATTCTTTTGCTTGTATCTCATTTACACGAATATATATATATATACATGTTATCATTGATCATAGTTGTGTCTACATCAATGGCGACAAAAATGTTGACCAATCAATTTTTTTACTTTATAAATGACTTCACCATTTACTTTAAAGGACCCAGACTCCATCTAATTTCCTTTCTATGTGGACACAATCACACACTATGCATAATCGGAACTAATCGTGATGTTGTGTTCAGTGCAGGGATAAGTAATGGCAGAAACAGCAGTGAGCTCTGTTATTCAATATTTGGGACCATTGTTAGCCAGAGAAGTAGAGTTGTTGAGGGGTGTCAGCAAGCAAATTGTTATCAAAGCTGAATTGGAGCGTAGACAGTCTTTCTTAAAAAATGCAGAATCAAGAGCAGAAACTGGAGATGAAGGTGTGAAAATATGGGTGAAACAAGTAAGGCAAGTTGCTTATCGGATACAAGACGTTATCGATGAACACATTCTCTTAATTTCTCCAAAACAATCTCCACGATTCAGTTGCTTGCGTAAAGTCACTCGAACGATCACTAAGCTGAAGTCGAGACATGAGACAGCTTCTCAAATCCAAGACATCAAGACTACCATCAGTGAGATCCAGGAAGGAGCTGGTCAATATAGATTCAGTACTACTACTTCCTCAGAACATAGCAGCAGCAGCAGGAGGAAGGACAACATGTGGCGTGACCCTCGACTGGCTTCCCTTTTCATAGGGGATGACGAAGTCGTTGGCATTGAATCACCCAAATATGAACTGATAAGCAGATTGGTTGACCAAAATCAATCACAACGAGCTGTGATCTCTGTGGTTGGCATGGGTGGAATTGGCAAGACCACTCTTGCCAAGAAAGTTTATGACAGCCAAGAAGTGAGATCACTGTGTCTCAATCATACAAGTCAGAGGAGCTCCTCAAAACAATGCTAAAGCAGCTATCAGGAAACAATGTTCTACCTGATGAGGGAATTGATTCACTCATTGCCAAGCTAAGAGGATATTTATACGAAAAGAGGTACGTCATTGTGTTTGATGATGTATGGCAAATTGACTTTTGGGGATTCATAAGACATGCTTTACACACAAATAGCAAAGGCAGTAGGGTAATCATCACCACACGCAGTGAACAGGTTGTTGCTTTTAGCAAAGAAACTTCAGGGGATCAGGTCCACGAGCTTGGAGCCCTATCTGAAGAGAAGGCTCAGGAACTCTTTTGCAAGAAAGCCTTCCAATTGGACTTTGGGGGTCATTGTCCCCTTGAGTTGGAGAAAATATCACATGAAATTGTAAGAAAATGTGAAGGATTGCCTCTTGCACTTGTGGCTATAGGTGGTCCCCTGTCCACCAAAAACAAGGCTACATCCAAATGGCAGAAATTCTATGATAGCATGGGCACTGAGTTAGAAAGGAATCCTAATCTTTAAAGCATCAGAAAAATTTTGTTATTTAGTTATAATGATCTGCCTCACCACCTCAAGTCATGTTTCTTGTACTTTGGCATAATACCAGAGGACTACTCTATCCAATGTGGAAGACTAATTCGACTATGGATAGCTGAGGGTTTCGTTGAAGAGAAGAAGGGGAAAACAATGGAAGAAGTTGCAAAAGAATACTTGAATGACCTGATCCATAGATGCTTAGTTCTAGTGTCAACAACAAAATCTGACGGAAGAGTTAGAGAGTGTCGGGTACATGATGTAGTGTGTGAGATTATTCTCTCCATGTTTGAGGAGTTCCGTTTTTGTCAAATTTTAGAAGAGAATTCAAGTTTCAATGACACAACTCGCTCGCTATCTATGCATACGCGTTATTGCAACATGGATAAGGTTATGGAAAGCATTGGTAAATCCCCAGTTCATTATGTTTTTCTTTTTCAAGAGGGAGAGCTGCCAAAGAAGCCCTTATTGGGTACACTAGCTGCAAATTTCAAGCTTTTGAAAGTGCTGGATCATCAGTAGGGCTGCAAATGAGCCGAGCCGAGTCGAACTTTAGTATGTTTGGACTTGTTTATTAAGATTTTAACGAGCTCGAACTCGAGCTCGAGTTGAATAAAAATTTAATGAACCGAGCTCGAGCCGAGTTGGCTTAGACTCAACTCAAGCTCGAGCCTGTTCATGAGCCTTAACGAGTCAAAAAATTTATAAATTCATACTTGCATGTGAGACTAAAGTTACAATTAAAACTTTGATTACACAATTATATATACAATATATATAAACATACTAAAAAAAAGTCCATATTTTACTAAAATAATAATATCTACTATCACTATTATATAAATGTACTATCTATAGTTAACTATTATTTACATTTATATTTTTTAAATATATAAATAGCATATTTCTCTTATTTTTTATATATATTTTCATATTATTTAATATATAAATAATAAATATTAAACGAGCCAGCTAACGAGCCGAACTTTAGAATGTTTGGGCTTGTTTATTAAAAATTTAACAAACTCGAGCTCGAGCTCGAACGCAAAAAAAATTTAACGAATCGAGTTCGAACGAGCTCTTACCGAGCCGAGCTCGAGCCTGTTCACGAACCGCTCTGTTCATTTACAGCCCTGATCATCGGTATACTCCTTTGGATCAACTTCATAAAGAAGTGGGAAATCTATTTTTTTTGAGATACCTAAGCATAAGGAGTACAGAAGTGAAAATAATTCCGAAGTCCATAGGTAAGTTACACAACCTAGAGACTTTGGATCTGAAAGATTCCCTTGTAAGAGAGCTCCCTTTTGATATTGGTAGGCTCCGTAAGTTGCGACATCTTCTTGCCTATTCTGATAACAATGAATCTGAATCCTTGGTGGATTATGTAGTAGGAGTGAAGATACAGGGAGGGATTGGGGGTTTAGAGGAGCTGCAAAATTTGTGGTATGTGGAGACAAATCATGGCCTAATTCACGAGCTTGAGAAATTGAGGGAGCTAAGGAAGTTGGGAATTACGAAATTGGAAAGAGAACATGGGAGGGGTCTATGTGCAGCCATTGAGAAGATGAAATACCTTCAACGTTTGAGTGTACGGGCCCTAAGTGATGATGAGATTCTGGATTTACAGCATGTATCATCTCCACCTCAATATCTTCAACATCTCCAGTTGGTTGGACGTTTAGAGAAGTTGCCCAGCTGGATCCCGAAACTTCAAAATCTAGTCACATTAGCTCTATCGGGTTCAGGTATGACCAAGAATGATCCAGTAAAGGCCCTTCAAGTCTTGCCTAGTTTAGTACGTCTAGTTCTTTGGGAGGCATATGATGGGGGGCAATTGTATTTTGAGGTTGGAGCATTTGAGAAACTTTAGCAACTACATCTCATAGAGAAGGGATTGAATTCGGTGATAATAGAGGAAGGAGCATTGCCTCTTCTTGAAGATCTAAGGATTAGGCCCAGCCCACAACTATTCAGTTTTGGGGTATGCCGGAAGAATTCATAGATAGAATGGAACCCAATCAAGGCAAAGACTACTGGATCATTGAGCGTATACCTCATGTATCAATCTGGTCCCAGTTCGAAAACATTGAAAATTACCAAATCTGCAATCTTCAAGAATATTTCGATGAGAAGGTGGCAAATCAAAGGGTCACTGAAGCTGAAAACGAATCTCAGAGTTGAATGCCAATTCAATGCAATTCAATTCCAGGTTTGTCCCCAATTTATCGTTTTGTCAAAATTTGATGGGTAAAAAAAAAAAAAAGAATAATACTTGAGACCCCCTTTTGGGGGGTCACCCCCTCACCCTCTTTGCCATGTATCAGGGAGTGATTGGAGGAGCAGGAAAAAAAAGAAAAAGAAAAAGAAAAAGCAACCAATGAGAGAGAGAGGGGGTCAAAGGGGTGATGGGAAAAGGGGGGATGAATCATTGTTGAAAAAAAAAAATCCATCTCTAATACTCCATCTTTTTAAATTTTTATCAAATTTTAATTTGATAAATTCTCAATTTTGATACAAAAAATGTTTCTCCCTTAATTTGATGAACATTTGGAGGGAAATTCTATGCACCATTTTATGTATTTTTGTAGTGTATATTATGTATTTTTGTGATATATGTTATATAGTTTTGTAATAAATATTATGTAATTTTTTGATAAAATTACGTCAATTTGTAATTCATAAAAGAACTTATACATTTTGTGATGATGTTACATTTTTTTTATTAAAATATTTATTATCACAAAAATATTTATTAATATTATCACAAAAATACATAACATTATTACAAAATATATAATTTTATTTTTTGAATCACAAATTATCATAATTTTACCAAAGAATTACGTAACATTTATCACAAAAATATATAACATATACTACAAAAATTTGTACCATAGCATTACCCAACATTTGATAAATAGTTTGATTATAATTTTTTAGTAATGATAGAGACTCCCATAAAACACAACTCCCAAAATGATCTGGATCATTCATGTCACTGTCAGAGATAGAAAAAAAAAATCCAAACACATCAATGATCAATACATTAGTGGGGGTCGTGGGAGTCCTCCTCTGTGGAGATGCCAAACATTTTCCATAATTTTCGAACACTTTTTTTTATCAAATTTAAATTTGACAAAAATAAAAGTTACGAATTGAAGCTACTCCAATGTATCATTGTTCCTAAGGTTTGCCACCACCACCACTACTCTCACTCTCCCATCAATTAGACCACCGCTATTGCAACTACTAACACACCATCATTTTTAGGGTCGGAATCAAATACGAAAAATATTTTTCTATCGAAACAAACAAAGTATAAATCACTTACACTTTTAATACTTAGACTTCATTTGAGAAGACTTAATTTAGCATGGTTTTTTAGCTAATGTTTAGAAAGAATTTTTAGCTTTTTTTGGTTTGGATGTGATATTTGTGAGAGAGAGAGAAAAAAAATAAGATAAAATAATTATAGTTTAAATATGACATTTTGTCTTATTAACTTATTTAGCCTATTTTCTCTTTGTATGCTTGTTTGCCTATTTTGGAAAGTGGCTTTTTTTTAACTTATTAGCTTTTTTCGAAAAAACGTGCAAAGAAAATAGAGAGGTGATGTAACCCAAATAAATCAATGAGTCAATAAACTGATTTTTTTTCTCGTTGCCAAAATAGGCCAAATCAACTCCCCAAACATAGCTTTATATTGTTTACATTGATATGTTGCATCTCCTTACATTTATGCATTCTGTAATTATTAGGTATTTTCCTGCAAACACATACAGTTAGAGGACATTTAATTGCAGAGACACCCATAATTCAAGTACTCGAAGCTGCTAATCACCTCAGGAATACGAAAATCCCTTTCTATTACCGTTGATTTTTATTTTCTTTTGGACTGCAAAAAAAATAAATAAAAAGTGTCATCTGCCAATATGGACATGTTTATTATGTTATTTTATTTTATTTATTATTATTGTTTGCTAAGACAGTGTATTTGATTTATGTTATTAAGACTTATTTCATGATAACCACAACTATGTAACTTTAATTGAGACAAACATATGATCATACATTCTTTCTTGTTGTATATCTGCTCTAAGTTCCATTTTTGTCTTTTTTTTTTTGTTTTTATTTTTTTATTCTTTAGAGCTAATATTATGCATGAGAAATGTAGTAATCAAGTTTCAATAAAGCTATACGTACCAATTGGTAATGACTTATTGTTGTGTTAATTATAGTTCATTGTGATGTTGATCATGACAATATTTTGATTATGACCTAAGAGATTTTTTATTATACAACGGTGTTTGGTTATAATTTTTTTTTTTCTTTCTTTCTTTAGTTACGACTCCATGTGATTGAGTTATGACAGTGGTAAGAATCAAATTCACAAATTTCATAACTTGCATATTGTACGAGCATGAAATAATCTTCACTCATATAAATCCTGTTGATCAAGCTTGCGCTCCTCCAAATATCGTCACAACACCTGAAATTACAAATGTGAGCTAGCCCGCGGGTGTGTGCCAAAAACCCCTCCGATGCCTAAGTTAGCAAGTAGACTAAGGAAGCAAAAGCTTTGTGAATTCAAGAGTAAGAATTGGATTTAGGATTTGGTTTGAGGTTTTGTAAGTTTCGCATGGCACAATCTTAATAGGACTCTAACTCTCATTTATAGAGTCCTCCTAGGAATCACATTCCTAAGGATAATGCTTATCCTTTAACACCCTCCTCACTGCAAGCAAAGTGAAATGGCATAACTCTTTGCTCGGCTTCCCGCCGATTAGCCGAGCTAACTTTACTCTGTCTGCCTGTGATAACTTTGTCCTGTATTATGCTAATTGATCTTAATTATGATTGTGATTATGTGCTTAATATGATTTGAGTGATAATTACATAATTATATGCAATTTTGAATTTCTATCTGTTCACCGTAGGAAAATCTATTCAACTTGCTGTTATAAACTGAAAATTAAAGGTCTTACCAGCCACAGAAATCGAAATTGACTACGCCATTGTGATTG
The DNA here is from genome assembly GCA_036172215.1 of Camellia granthamiana. NCBI lineage: Eukaryota > Viridiplantae > Streptophyta > Magnoliopsida > Ericales > Theaceae > Camellia > Camellia granthamiana. Next base: position 38,221,474 of record CM069910.1, read on the forward strand.
ACATAATTTTTAGAGCCTACGGTGAAATTTAATTGAAAATTGATTCGGATCAAAATAATTAGATTTATAACGATTAAATTAGGGCATCATTACTTAGCCTTAATCAACTTGATTAGCCAAGCCTATATATATAGGCCAAACACACTTAAAACTCTCCATTTTTGAGCTCAAAATCTGGTTATATACTCTAGAGAGGGAGAGAGGGCTGGTTCTAGAGAGGGAAAGAAGAAGAATTGTGAATTTAGCTCAAAGTTTGCGAATCTAGAAGCTACACTCAAGAAATTGGCTAGAATTTGGGAGATTTGAGGTCCTAGGTGAGTAGTTGTGCATAAATTTAAGAGTTTAAGTTTGTAATTTTGTGAATTCAAAATTAAGTGGTAATCAAGGGCATGAATTGAATTGATTATGATGAGATTGAAGTCTATATGCACATGCATGGATAGAATTGCCATGAATTACCATGAATTTGCATAATCAAGCATAAGGCATGTTGAATATGATAAATTGAGCACCAAATCATACATGCATGCATAATTCTAATAGATTCCATGATGTTGAACATCATATGTGCCATTTAAAGTGGAATTGGAGTCAATAATTAACATGCATGAAAGATTTGTGAAGATATGAAGCTTGCATGAAGTTTGAATGCATGAGCTTTGACCATACTAAGAGAAATGTTGATTGATTTGGGAATTAGATCATGGTTTTGGACAATTGGTCTTAAATGACCTATATTCTCATGCTATGTAATGTTTTTCCATGATTTTTATACCAAAAACACGAACTTTGAACCTTTGAACATCAAGTTTGAGCTTCAAGAACAGTTCTGGAAATTCCAGAATTCATCGAGTCCGCTCAAGTGTAAAATGTTAGCTCCCAGAAGTTTTACAGGCATTGATGTCCGCTCGAGTGGGAAGAGTCACGCTCGAGCGGGAAGAGTCACGCTCGAGTGCCCAGTCATATGTTTGACTTTCAGCTCGAGCGTCTGAAGTCACTCTCGAGCGCAAAATCAAGACAACTAGTACTTTTGCAGACCCAAGGGGTCCACTCGAGCGACAAAAGCCACACTCGAGCGGAGAGCTTATTTCCATAATTTTAAAAATGTGTTGTATGATTTGTTTTCCTTTCTTTTTCATTTCTAAGCACTCTTAGGCATGCATTGAACACTATAAATGAGTTAAAAAGATAAGGAAGAAGCCTAAGAATGATATATGAATTAAGAATGGATTGAATCGTTTGTGACCCATTATGCTTATGAAATGTGTAGGGTCAAGCACAAGGGAAAATCATCCAGCAGATCACTGTGAGTAATATCTTAGTAAAAATACTTTGAAGTATGCTATTTGTCCTATTGCTTACTCCTATTTGACTTTCTTAAGTTTGTTGATTTGAATTATGGATAAATATTTGTATACCATACGATTGGGCCAAAGGCCATTTGACATAAATGATTGGGCCAAGGGCCATTGGATATAAATGATTGGGCCAAAGACCGTTGGACATGAATGATTGGGCCAAAGGCCATTGGATATGAATGATTGGGCCAATGGCCGTTGGACATGAATGATTGGGCTAAAGGTCGTATGACGTAAATGATTGGGGTAAAGGCCATTTGATGTGAATGATTGGGCTAAAGGTCGTTTGACATGAATGAAATGGGGCCTGAGGCCGTCTGTTAAAGACGAAGTCGGCTAGAGGCCGTGTAATGCCCTCAAAATAAACCCATAATATCATACATTCAAGATATAGGAAAGAGATATTATATTACAATCATCAGAGTGTTCTTACAAAATGTATTACATATTGACAATAAAAGTAATCGCCCTATGGGCTTACAACTTCCCAAGACAATGCTTGGTTGCAAAAAGAGAGTGCAAACTCTATACAAAGAAAGCCCTTGGCTTGATATACATGTAATACAACAAAACAACAAAAGGTGGTCTAATAGCCTCAAGCCTTCCAAGCTATGTCCTTGGAGGTGACATAACACCTGTACCTGAAAATGATGTCCCATATAGGGTGAACCAACGCCCAGTAGAGATATGCTAAACATAGTATGAACAGTAACTAAAACGTTAGCAATTGATAAACGTTTAACTCTTACACAACAACTTATAACACATTACAATCCCATGACTAATATGTCCATGTTCTATTCCAGTTTCCATTTCTTATCAAATTCTCAATTCATAACTATGACTCATAACTTGGCTAATCAATTTAAACGAGATCACATCTCATATCAACAGTATTTCTATTTCAGGCGAGATAATAACTCATTTTAAACATTTCATACCTCATAATAGATACGCATTTTAGTACTGTATCAATCTCAGACAAAAACACTTACATACTTCACAAATGATACACATTTTAGTGTTGTATCAATATCAAACAAAAACACTTCTATACTTCACAAATGATACACATTTTAGTGCTGTATCAATATCGAACAAAATCACTTCTATACTTCACAAATGATACACATTTTGGTGCTGTATCAGTCTCAAACAAAATCCGGTTTAGAGGTCCATCCCCCATCTTCCAATAAACCATGGAATGCATCCCCCATCTCCTCCCACACAAAATAATGTATATAAGCAATTATCATATACAAATTCAATCAATCAATACAAAATTTTAATGTATTATACCAACCGCCATATTCAATAGTATACTCAATTGATCAGTTCTAGTTTGCCTAATCATCATGCATCGTCTACAACAATCAAGACTACCCTCCACCGGTAGCCCAAAACAATTATTTCTAAGCAGGTAATAATTGTTATAATAGATAAATTGTCATTATTTTTAAAAGTGAATGATTAATGTAATCCAACTCCATCGTTCCATCTCATAATGAGCAAATTTCATTATATTCAACTCAATTTCATATTTCCATATCTTCCAAAATTTATTATATAAATTAATTTATCAAAAATTAGGGCTTTTCTCCCCCCTTTTCCAATATTGACCCAAAGGTTCAAATATTACTAACAACATCAACAATCTCTATTTTAGACCCAAAACATGTATGGATGAGTCAAATAAACAAAACCCCTCTTTTCAAAATAGCACATTTCAAAACCCTAACTTCCCAAATCAAACCATTTAAACAAAAGCCCAACATCTAGGTTAAAGCTCATAAAGATGAGTAGGAATCCCTACCTCAAATGGAGAGACCAAATGGAGAAGATGAAGGATTTTGAAGGCGCTCCAAACCCAATAATTTTCGAATCAAAATGAAGAGCAAGCCATCCCTTCCTCTTCCTTTCAAGATTTCTCTCTTGTTCTCCTTCCTCTCCTCCCTTATGAAAATGCTTATTCTCACTCTAAACACTCTTAATCTAAACTCAAAATCTAAAAAAACAAATGGAGAGAGATATGGGAAGAACCATAGAAGTTGAGAGGTGAGCTCAATTTATAGGCAACTTGGTGTAACATACTAGTTGGAATTTGAAAGGACAAGTTTGAATATGAATGGACCACTAATAAGGATATTAAATGAACAAGTTTGTAACCACTAATAAGGATATTAAATGAACCACTAATAAGGATATTAAATGAACAAGTTTGTAACCACTAATAAGGATATTAAATGAACCATTATGAAAATTTAATGGACACTAACCCTTGGTTTCCAAACACAACCAACCTGTTTTAAACCTACCCAACACGACCCAAGACTCATATACAAAGAGTAAAGGATGGAAACGGGAAAAAGACAACAACACATCCACGGAACCGAGTCTGAAATACAATTAAACAATGAAGGGAAAACCGGGATCGCTATAGGCCGTTTGATACGTCTGGGTTTGTAACCATTTAATGTACTAGATAGAACTATAAATGGGCCCAAGGCCGTCTGATATATTTGTTTCAAATTTCATTCATGTATCTTATTTATTTGATATTATTCACTAGGCTTTCACTCACTTTCATTCATGTGTATGTAGGTGAGCCAAGAGATGTTCTAACCCAGCCTTGGTGAAGTATGTGAGAAAAAGTCAAAGTTTTGAGGAGTCAGCCCAAACGTCTCACGCACGAGACTTGTTTTGTTTCTTTTGACTTCCTTTTTGTTACCTTGGTGAAAATGTTAGATCACCATGTACATAAGCTTTTGGTTTGGCTGACTATGACTTGAATGATCCTATTGTGTAAAAATTCTATGCTATTTCCCTTTTGATGTGGGCTATTTATGAGTACATATGAAATGTTTTGATGTGCCATGTAAGCACAACTCTATGGACAAAATTTTTAAGTTTGCTTCCGTCTTGGCCCCTTAACTATGTTCTAATATGTTTAATCAGGTTTGCGGTCATAGGTAATCCCCTGATTACTGGCCGGTTATGACCTTAATCCATAGGGGCAGGTTCGGGTCATGGCAGAGTGGTATCAGAGCACAAGTTAATAACTCACACACTTGTCCAAAAGAGCAATAAGCATCTAGAAAATATCTAGGATGCATTCATGTAATGAGTATGAATCTGAAAGCATCAAGAACATGCTTTAATGCTTCAAGATGAATGATTTTGTGCTATATGTCTGTGATTTACTTGCATTGCGAATTATTTGAATGTCTATGCTCTTTGGTATATGCATACTTGTGAACCCTTTATATAAAGAATAATGCAAGTCTAATCAAATGGTGAGAACAAGAGGTGATGAAATAGAGGAGTCTTCTACTACCAGAATGGATAGGATACAAAAATTGATTCAGGAAATGGCAGAAACATTGAGGCAACAACAACAGTGGCAACAACCACATCCTCCGTCTCCTCCTCTAGTACTACGTATCCAAGACCTTCAGAATGATGACCGAATAATAGCTCTCACCAAAGAATTTAAGAAAATGAAACCGCCACAATTTCATGGGGGATTGGATCCGCTAAAGGCAGAAGCATGGGTCTTTGGAATAGAAAAGTTATTTGAAGTGTTTCCTTGCCTAGACACACATAAAGTATTGCTAGCCACTTTTACTCTTGAATATGAGGTAGGAAGGTGGTGGATGCTAATGCGTGAAAACAATAAGGATATTGGTTGGGCACAGTTCTGGGAAATTTTCTATGACAAATACTTTCCACAATGTGTTAGTGACAGAAAGGTATCGGAGTTCATGGAACTTAAACAGAACAGCATGATAGTAGTTGAGTATGAGGCCAAGTTCACTGAATTGGCCAGATTTGCACCACATGTGGTCGACACCGACTACAAAAAAGCGAGACATTTTGAAGGAGGACTTCGAGATGATATCCTAGAAAAGGTGAATGTTCTCAAGTTGGAAACCTATATTGGGGTGTTGGACTGGGCCATAATATCAGAAGCTAACATATCCAGACAAGCCAAATCAACAACTGACTGGAAATGTAATAAAAGATAGGATTTCTTTTCGAAGAAGAAATTTTTAAAGAAGCAGAATACGGGCTCCTCAAGTACTTCGAATTCTTCCCGAGATACATCTCCATTGTGCAATATTTCTAGTAAAAGGCATCACGGAGTTTGTTACCGTGTGTCAGGGGCTTGCTTTAAATGTGGTAAAACGGGGCATATGGCTAGAGATTGTAATCAAAATAGTGGAAAATTAGCTGCTAGCTCAACTGCATCGATCCCCAAAACTAATAAATACTGCGAGGCCTACTACCATCGGAGATACCGTGTGGCAAGGGAGAGTTTTTGCGCTTGTTCCGGGCGATACACAGAGCGCCGAAGTCGTTGTCTCAGGTACTATCTCTATATGCAATCAGGATGCTTTTGTATTAATTGACTCCGGATCAACACACTCTTCCGTAACTTATGCATTTGCATCTGGACTGAGTAGACCTCTAGAATCATTGCCATGTTTGTTATGTGTATCTGCTTCCATCCGGGGAATCTGTGTTGTGTACATCTGTATATCGATTTTGTGATATGCGTATTGGGAATGTTATTCTATATGTAGATTTATTACCTTTGGACTTTAGACATTTTGATGTAATTCTGGGCATGGATTGGTTAACTAAATATTGTGCCACCATTGATTGTGTAACGAAACGGGTTGTATTCAAACCACTAGAACAGGAAGAAATTGTGTTTGTGGGTAATGAGGTAGTGCCTCCACCTTACTTGATATCAGCAATGAAAGCATGTAAATTGATCAGGAAAGGGTGCCAGGGTTACTTGTGTTGTGTGCTATCTGAACAAATTGTGAATGTTAAATTGAGTAGTATCCCTATTATTGGCGAATTTCCAGATGTGTTTCCAAATGAATTGCCAGGGGAATTAGTGGACATGGAGATAGAGTTTACTATTGAAGTTATGCCAGGCACTCAGCCTATTTCTAAAACTCCCTACAGAATGGTTACTACTGAAATGAAAGAATTGAAAGAACAATTGCAAGACCTACTTGACAAAGGGTTTATTCGACCTAGTACTTCACCATAGGGTGCACCGGTGTTATTTGTGAAAAAAAAAGACGGAACCTTACGCTTGTGTATTGGCTATCGAGAATTGAACAAGGTGACAATAAAGAATAAATATCTCTTACCTCGTATTGATGACTTGTTTGACGATGTAGACGTCCCCGAACGTCCCGGGAGGATGAATCCCGTTTTGTTCATTTGTGGGTCTACTACAGTTCGGACTCAAATTGTCACGGTTCTAAATCTGAACCAAAGAGTCCAAATCCGACAAATCGTTTTTGAAAAACAGATTTTGTAAAGAAGTGCCAAACATGGACTGCTTTGCCAGATACAGAGTCGCCACCTAAATATTTTATTTTGGGAGAATTTAGAAAACCCTGACTCGTTGCCTAAGGCCACGTGTCCGTCATCACCAAAGTTACCTCGGCTCGGGAACTTAGGTACGATTGGGGAAGGTCAGCTATGAGCACCCCCTCTCGCCCGATCCGAAGATCGGCCTCTACTAACCGTGATATCTTGTTTTGAAAACATTATGCGTTCTTATTCTGGTTGTTAGCCTAGAATTACTATGTTATGCGCACAGCAAACAAGTATAGACCAAATTGCCCAAATTGGAACAAAACATTTCATGTTTGTTTTGAAAGTGACTTGCTACTTGCGAGTAGGCTAAAAAGTAGGTTTTGCCACCCTTAAGTGGGCTTTAGAAAAGATGGTTTTGCCACTATCTAGTGGGCTTAAAACTCACAGTCTTAATGCATTATCCCAATTTAGGTAATTCAACCTCCACCCACAGGCATTCAAGCAGTTATATCACATAAGCAGCTAGCCTCATGGTAATCATGCTATTATGGCAACACTCACACGCATGCGGTATGCTAAAGCAAAAAAACTTACAGAGTACTCCAAGCCAAAACAGAAACTAGTTAGTAATCATATGCATGACCCTAGTTTAAAATGGCTAATGCAACGCATGCAAAATGCAACTATAATAGGCTCGACTATCCTAAAGATGGCATGTGAAATGCTGCAACTAACAGGTATTCAACTTGGAATTGAAATACAAGTACAGTTAGTATGATGTACCGAGCCCGGTGCATGTAAGACGAATGTATGGATGTACGTATGCATAGCATAAGGTATGCTAATTTAAACATGCCCTAGTCTAACCATCATAAGCGAATAAATAAAAAGGAAGAAAGACGTGGGATTGGAAGACATACACACACCCACACACACTTATTACAATACGCCCCCACACGGAGGGACCGAAAGAATATACAGGCCAAATAATAAATCAACTATCCTAGCTAATTAATTATTACAGACCCTTAATTAATACGAAATAAATGCAGAAGGAAGGTGGCCGCAGCCCTGCCTCGGGATGCGTGGATGATGCATGCTTGATCTGTCTCGCCCGGAAACTCGCTGCCATAGCACTGTTGCCTCTGTTTTTACTGCCTAGCTCCTCTGAAGACCGCACAAGTCTTAGGACAGATTTTATGCATACTGTGGAGCACCACCGGCTGGGGGGAATGGCCACCGGCCATGGGAAATTGCCGACGGCCACTGATAGATCTATCGGCCATTCATTGATGGCCGGTCGGCACTAGAGATGGCCGGCCGGCCGGCCAAAACTTCATGCAGAAATCAGTTTTGACAGCAACAGAGGACAAGCAGTGTATGGCATGGAATTTCAAGCAAATGTAAGCATGGCCACACTCCCTATCATGCAATGGACTCAAGGGAGCATGGCCCTCGACTCTCGGGCCATCAATTATGCATGATGGCCTAAAAGACCAAGTTTGCTATTCAATGTAAATGCATGCGACAATCAAATGAAAGCTAATGTCTTATCATATTGAGATCAAAGACATCGGCGACTGAGGATTGAGACGTGTTTTGTCACTCGAAGTACAAACACTCCTCACCCCTCAAGTTTGGCTCAACACCCCAAACCAAACAAATGCAATGCATGTATGCAAATGTGGCTCAATTATGTAACATGAGTTACGCAATGCCGAACATACAAGATGTAATGCTATGCAACTCATTATGTATACTATGACACGGAATGCAACTAGTTAATAATATGCAAGCATGCAATTACGTTACTAGGCAAGCATGAAATCAAAGCAATGCAACATGATCATGCAATGCAAAGGGGGCAAACCTCAGCCCACCCCAAAACAGTGGCCAAAGGTACTAAAATGATGATGTTAACATACAAAATAAACATGCAAACCAATAGACCTAAGACTAGGGCATAAAGGCCAACTCCTCAAGGCATGAAAGAGATGGTAAAGGTGGGCATACAAGCATGGATTAGGGACTGAAATATCATGAGAAAGGATTCCAAAGCACTGAAATGACCCAATTAAAACATGCTTATGACTCACACCTTCAAGGCTCATAAGCCCAAATGCAAAGAGGCTACACCAAACATGGAAAATATGGTCAAAACAACACCCAACAGACCTCAAGCATGGTAAGACATGGCTAATAACTTCACAAAGTTAGGCCAAAACATGAGGGCATGGTGGGGTTGCATGCATGATGCATTTCTAGGCCAAATAAGGGAATACAAAGCAAGTATACTAAGCATACAAAGGGATATGAATCCGACCAAAAATAGAGGCATGATATGACCCAAAGACACTCAAGAACCTCTGAAATGAAGCCAAGAACAACTAATCATGTATGCTACCCTTATGAGCCAAAAACAAGGACAAAAGAGAGACAAAGGGAGAGGGGTGTCCCTCCCCTATGCAAGACCTCAAGGCCCCTTTCTTCACCACTGAAAATCCACTGGATTTCAGTGGTGAGAAGGCCAATACACAAAGGTAACCAAAGCTCAAAAAAAAAAGCACAAAAAGGGCTAAATAAGGCCTAATAGGGAGAGAGCGACCCCCAACACCAAAATAACCTTAATGAAGTATCTCAAACATGCAAATATAAGACTTTTTTTTTATTTAAGTTATACACAAAGCTTAAATCAGTATGCAAGATAGGCAAAAATCTAGTGCAAGATTGGGGAATCTAAAGTGAAGAGATTACCCTTGAAGAACCCTTGATGAACAGCAAGGCCAGCCACCTTCCTCTGGTCAAAATCAGTCCAAAAACTCAAAGACAAACCCTCAAAGCCTCTCAAGGTCAAAGTATGGTGTAATGGTGTGTGTATTAGTGCAAAACCAAGGTCAAAACACACTTTTTGGGCTCCCAAACACACACAAAGGATGAGAGAGAGAGAGAGATGTAGAGAGAGAGAGAGTATATGACAGGTGTATATATGTATAAGCTCTGGTTTAACCCTAACAATGGAGAAGGAGGAGGTCTTATATAGGCAATACCAAAGCTTGAAGCTTCTCAAAGAAGCTAAAAGAGAAAGGGGCAAAAGGGGCAAGAAGGTCAAGGCTTCTGGAGGAAGCTAGGATAGTTGGCAAGCTTCTTGAGGAAGCTTTGACAAAGGGTCAAGCTTCCTCAAGAAGCTAGACCAAAAGGGTGCAAAAGGGGCAAAACAGCCACATGCATGCCCCGGGGCAGGTTTGGTGCATTCCAGCTGGCACAGCTGGCATGCACCATGCCTAAAAAAGGTAAAAAGGTGCTACCGGCCAGAAAAGGAGGTCACCGGCCAAACAAATGGCCGGCCGGCCACACTAAGTGCCGACCGGCCAATGGTATAATTCACCAATGGCCGGTAGCCTCAAAACATGGCCGGTGGTCTCAAGACAAGGCCAGTGGGATCCAGAGGTAGCTAACAAGCTACTCTCTACCCTCAGAAGCAAAAACACAAGTGTTTGGTGTAAAACCAAACACGGAACAGTCGAGTTGAGAGGTCCTGAGGCAAGGCGCGTAACCGAGACCTCCGGGAACTCAAAACGAAACACAAACATGGATGATCACCGAGTGTTCAAACGGTGACGTCCAAGTCTTGAGGACGATAAAAAATGGGGTGTCTACAGACCAGTTGTAGGGATCACAAGTGTTTTCTAAAATTGATTTGAGATCCGGGTATCACCAGTTGAAGGTAAAGGCAGAAGATATTGAGAAAACTGCATTCAGAACGAGGTATGGTCATTATGAATTTTTTGTTATGCCATTTGGGGTGACTAATGCTCCTGCAGCATTTATGGACCTAATGAACCAGATTTTTAAGACTTACCTTGAGTGGCAAAAGTGTCATCCACAGTCTTTGCAACAACTGCGAACGTTTGTTGTTTGTTCAATCCTTCGGCTTTCAAAGCCTCAATAGCCCACTGAAGATGTTCATTGGGATCAATACTTGCCCCGACTTTGTTCTTGCCCCTTGCCTCCACTTCGCCAAGGGATTGGCCTTCTTCTAATGTAGCCCGTCCCAAGATTGGGGAGCCTTTTGACATGAAATTCCTGGTATGTAATGTGGTCGATGACAGAACCAATATCCCAAAGACTAGATCTGCCATAGTTCTCTGAAGATCTTCAATCATGCTCATTAGCTCAGAAGTAGTGGGTTTGTGGGTTTGAGATGATTGGGGTTTAAGTGCATCCATCATACACAAGTCTATGCTTTCTGGAATAAACACTTCAGGCTTGGGTAAATGGGCCAGGGTGATGTATATGCTGGGGTTGTAGGTAGATGGCAGTGTATGGATTAGATTGAGATGTGGAGGTAATGGGTTAGGGGTGGCCTGAGGTCCTTTTAGTGGAGCCATGATCTTTTCGTCAATAAGATCCTGAATCTTATGACGGAGGCGGATGCAACGGTTTGTATCTTGACCGTGCTGTTGATGATAGGCATAGTATATAGCTGGGTCATATCTTGGTGGAAGAGGATTTGGAAGGGGTCGAGGTTCTAGGAGTTCTAGGTACCCTTTTTCTCGCAGCATTTTCAAAGCTTGAGAGATTCATGTAAAGAAGATGGAAATTTCGGGCTTGGGGCCGAGTTGAAGTGGTTAGTTTTTGGCTATTATCAGCAAAAGGGCTTTTGACAAGTACGGTGACAGTGTTTACTTCTGAGCATTTCACAGCCCTGCAACCACTAGTGGTAACATTGGAATTGCAAACAACATTCTTCCTCATAAGCTTATTTCCTTCCACAATGAGCCCTTGTCTGATGGCATCGTTGATTTGAACCCTAATTTCATGGAGGTCCGTATAGTTGAATATCATTTTCTACAATGTCTCAGCTTACCTAACCATATCTTGCTGCAGCGAATCCACTAATTGCTGAAGACGGATCAATAAATCCTTTAGATTTGTCGGAGGCTGAGCCATGATAGGGGTAGATGGTCGTGCTCTGAACTGAGGTGATCCAACTGGTAAATCTCGAAACAGTGGATCCTTTCTTTGCCTTGCCTCTAGCGAAGGAAACACTAGTTGCCTTTGAACTAAATCTCCGACTTGACAAAGTCTATCAACACAAGTCCAGAGTACCCGAGGGATATCAGAGCCTTCTAAAGCTATGGTTCCAGGACTACCTAGCAAAAGAGAAAAAAGGCAGCACCTTAGCCCAATTTCACTAGAACAGAGATGATCACGGCTGAATGACTGTACTCCATACTGAATTCTGTCCCAAAATGGATACCAACTTTGCAACTGATATGCACGTTCCTGTAGAGTTTCACTCTCAAAGCACATATCAAGCAAGTGAGAGCCAAAACACCTCTATGATGGGGTAGGGTTACCCTGTCCTAGTTTCATTAGGAACTAGGGGTTCACTATGCAAAACAAGCAGTTTCATACAATTCCTGCATTCGGGGTAAGCAACCTGTCCTAGTTTGGAACAGTCTCTATGGTTTCCGATATAGAACTAGGTCGATTGGTCAAAAAGGGTACCTCAGCAAGACTACCTAATATACCTCTCACACCTAACACCGAGAAGTGAAAAGAGGATCAAACGGTATAATGGTCGTCCAGATCCAAGGGTGTGTTCCCATCGTGGCAGAGCCCACAATTGGTCAGCCTTTTGGTAAGCTTTTCCAAGCAAGCCTCCGGCAAACTGTTCAAGAATAGCAGATGGCAAACACTGTGACTTAGGCGCACCAATGCAAATGCAAAGAAACACATAAGTGTAGATAAAAAGTCATATCATGAGTTCGAGTCAAGTTCTCTAAATCCCGAGCAAAGTCGCCAGAAACTATGGACTGCCCTTTTTTCCGCGCCCCCTTTCGGAAGGTTTGAAAAGAAAAGGCCTCACAGTTCAGACTCTCGCGGTTCTGAATTTAATCTCACAAGTGCAATGTGAAACTGATAAACACCAAAGAGTCCAAATCCGGCAAATCGTTTAAGAAAATAGATTTTAAATCAAATAATGTCAAAATTGGACTGCTTTGCCAGATACAGAGTTGCCACCTAAATATTTTTTTTTTGGAAAATTTAGGAAACCCTAACTCGTGCCGAAGGCCACGTGTCTGTCATCACCAAAGTTGCCTCGGTTCGGGAACTTAGGTACGAGAGGGGAAGGTCATGAATTGAGCACCTCCGTTTGCCCGATCAAAGATCGGCCTCTACTAATCATGATATGAGTTTTTATAAACATTATGCGTTCTTATTCCGATTATTAAATTAGCTTTACTATGTGATGCGCACATGCAAGTATAGACTAGTTTGCAAGACTTGGAACAATTCAACTCATGTTTGTTTGCGAAAATGGTTTGAATTTGCCACCTCAAGTGGGCTTAAAGCTTGCGGATTTGCCACCAAATATAGCGGGCTTAAAACAAGATTTGCCACTCAACAAAGTGGGTTTAAAACGCACATTTGTTGAATCGTCCCAATTCAAACAACAAGCCTTCATCCACAGGCATTCAAGCAGTTTAGCATTTAAACACATAGCCTCATGGCAAGCATGCTAATCATGGTAGCATTCACACTCATGCAAATATGCTAAAGCGAAAAAACTCACCTAGTACTCCAAGCTAGGAAGATATGAGTTAGAAAATAATGCATGATTTCTAATTATACAAGATGTCTAATGCAACACATGCAATATGCAATTGATAGGCTCGACTACTAATATGGCATATGAATTGATTTGAACAACATGCGATTAAACATGTATTCAAATAAGATATTGAAATGGCAATGCAGTTTGAATGATGCACCAAGCCTTGGTGCATGCAAGACAAGATGAGTGGATGCAAGCATAAGATATGCTAATTGAAACGTGCCCCTAACCTAACCATCAAAAGCGATTAAATAAAAGGGAGAAAGACATAGGGTTGGAAAACATACACACACGCATACACGCACACTTATTACAACATTACGCCTTCGCAAAGGAGGGTCCGAATGAATAAGAACTAATTAGCTATGCTAATTAAGCTAACTAATTATTACAAAACTCGAAACTAATTAACTATTCTAGTTAACTAATTATTACAAACCGAATTCGAATAACTAGTTAAACTAACTAATTATTTACAACTCTTAATTAGCTACAACTAATTAATTACAACATATATTTAATCTATTGCTAACTTAAACTAATTAGCTAATCCCGGGAAGCGAGGGATACATGCATGCTTGATTTTTCACCCAAAAAGCCACTGCCTTGCTGCTGAAAGCCTCTATTTGCACATATGAACACCAACAAAGATGCCCACTTCCAGAACACCTCTGTTCCATCTTACCAATACACTGTGCAAATTTCATTGGTGGCCGACAGGGGGCCGGTCGGCTACCAATGGTGGCCGGTCGGCCACTAGTGATGGCTGTCGGCCACTACTGGTTTGAACTTCCTTGCTGTAACATAGAGCAAAACAAAGCAAAACAGTGTATTTCTCAAGAGTTGTTTGCACACTTTGTCTCTCATCTTCATGGGAAAATCAAATGATGGACAAGCTTTGGTTCACAAACCATCAATCAAGCAATTTCATTGCATGATGGCTTATGAAACCAATTGTGCAAGTTCAATAAATGCGCAACAAGACCAAAATGTCCATCACCCTATCATGCATGATCAAGGGCAATAGAGACCAATGAAAATGGCACATTTCATCACTTTTGAGTATGAAATGTTTCATTTTCCTTGTGTTCAAACTAACGTCCAATTTGAACACATGCAATGCAACACAAAGAGATGCTTATCTTGCATCTTTTACTTACTAATTTTGTTTACTCATTTTAATTACCAAATCATTCATTAATCCATTAAGTCCATTGGTGAGTGTCCTCTAATGGAAGGAGGGCTCAAACCACAAGTTGCTTTGGGCATGAAAGAAGCATTACACTGTTGGTAATGAACCCCCTAAGGGATTAAACCATTAGGTGTATCACCTCCATTTCACACTTCGGCAAACAAGTGGTTTGAAACCACTTTCAAAGCAAAACCAAAAAATGAAGAAATGAGGGAGATTGCAGAGATTATGAAGTGCTGGAAATGAATGATAAAAGCACTAAAACATGCAACCAACTTAAGCCAATGATAGTTAAATCCTTAAAACACTAAGCTAGTGAAGGAATTAACACTACAACCATGCCATACGAGGCTCAAATGAAACAAATAACCAAAAATAGAGGCAAAACAGCCCTAAATATAGTCTAAAACATGCTGGACTTAACCTAAGTTAAGCTAGAAAAACATGCTAACATGTGAAGCTAACTAGGCATGTAAACAAGACACAAGAAGGGGAGGCTAACCCCTCCAATTTTGAAATTCAATGGTTAAAAGGCCCAGAAAAGTTGATTTGAAAGTGATGAAAAAAGGCACAAAAGCTTTACAAACTAATAAGCAAGAAGGGTAAACCACTCCCTAACCAAAAAAGAGGCCCAAACCAGCACTTTTAGGTCACAAAAATAGAATTTTTTTTTTCAGTTCAAAACCATCCCCAAAATAGTAAGAAAAGATGGTAAAATAAGCTTGCAAAACAAAGTAAACAAGGCAAGTAAACTACCTCTTAAAGCAAAGGGCAATTCTAGGCACAAAACCAAGCTAAAACCTCCTTTAAGAGCTCCAAGAAGACCCCAAGTAACCTTAGCTCAGAGGTAAGAGGATTTGATTTAGGATGTGTATGCAAATGTGTAGAGAAAACAAGCACTTAGGCACAAAATTGTAAAAGAGAGAGAGAGATTTTTCTCTAAATTTTCTAACCCTCAAAAATGGGGGAGGAACCCTCCTATATATATAAAAAAACATGCCTTGAGCTTAGAAACATCCCACTATACACGTATAAGGAGATGTAGCTCAATGTGCTAATAGCTGGCACAGCTGTTAACAAATATCTGGAAATATCTAGAAAAAAGAGACTGGTGGCCGACCGGCCACACCAATGGCCGACAAGCACAAGCTATGGCCGACAGCCTCTGGTGGTGGCCGACAGGTCACCACAAGTTCCAGGCACCAAGTTTTGTTCCAAAACAAGGCACATAAAGGACAAGGTCCAAAGGCTCAAAGACAAGGCGTTCCGTCGAGGACATCGGGCGATCAAAACAAACACATGCAACCACAATCATCAAATGCACAAGTGATGACATCCAAGTCTTGAGGACGGTCAAAATTGGGTGTCTATAGTTGCCCCTCTTTGACAGAACTCAGAAGTCATGAAGTGACAGGAGTGAATATCAAAGCCCAGAGACGACCCATTTTGACAAGGTCGAAGACTTGGACAAACAAACAAGCAAGACAAAAATAGTTGCGCTCGCAGGCTGCCTACTTATCCCTTTGCAAGGAATCAAACCAGTGTAGTTCAGGGGGCAGGATGCAAAATGATACATAACAAAACCAAAACAGTGTAAATGATATACAATGTAACGAAATCGTGTAAATGATATACAATGTAACGAAATCATCAAACCACAAGCAGTGCAAAACACACGAATACCATAAAGGAATGGAGATGCAAATCAAACTACATTTTATATAGAAAAGGTGCCGGAGCGCTCCAACCACAATTCTTGCGGAGTAGGTGCATGCACATGCAGAACTATGTTTTTCGCAGAAAAAGAAGTAGTACAAATAATTGGGTGGTATGATATAATTGAGGAATGATCTACTAAGGAAATATGATGATTCTAAATGCAAAATGCAACAAAACAAAACACGATGCAACGAATGCAATGGATGAAGTGAACAAGGCATAGGCCAAACCACATCTTACCTAGAAAAGGCATAGACACAAAACAAAGCACGTCTAACATAGAAAATGTGCCGAAACCCTCAGACCACAATTCTTGCAGAATAGGTGCGTACACATGTAGAGCTATGTTTTAACGTGAAATGGTATGGGCACATACCAAACCAAGCTTAACATGGTAAGGATGCAAACAATAAAATAGAATGATGCAATAAATGTATGCAATAAATTCTATATGCAATAAAAGTGATAGATGTGATGCAATAGATAATAAATGTAATGTAGCAGCTAGAAAGTGAAATTACCTTACAAGGGCAATCGGCGATGACTCACCTTATGCTGTTGAGGATCTTTCGCTTCTTCTTGGTTGCACTTCCAAACCACAGGTACTACTTTTTTTCCTGGCCATGTTCGCAATTTTCCCCATTCTCCAATAAGGTGACAGACTAGGTTGGTTCAGTATCCAAAATTGAGGTGCAACGAGCTACCTCAACCTATGGCACTGCCATACAGATTTCAAGCCGAGGATACACCCCTGGATATTTAAACCAGACTTTAGTCTCGAAAATTCCGAACCTTTGCGTTCTAGGCCTCAGCCATTCGAACTCTAGTTTTCACCGTCGCAGTTGATCTCTTAGGAACTCATCGCAAACACAGACAGGTGGCTATACCAGATCACTAGAAGTCGTTCAAGCACAACAAACACCAAAGGAATTACACCTCTAGAGGATTTAAGGTCTCCTAGACCTGAGAGTGCACAAGACAATGCGATATAAAGATACAAGGTGCACAAGACAGTGCAATGAAATGCACAAACATAGTGCAAGTAAGATGCACAAAATAGTGCGAGGCATGTTCTATGCAAAATGAGAGCATGTTCTATGCAAATTTGAAGGCATGTTGCATGTTCTATGCATGAATCAAGAGCATATTCTATGCAAATTTGAAGGCATGTTGCACGTTCTATGCATGAATCAAGAGCATATTCTATGCAAATTTGAAGGCATGTATAGGGAAATGAGCAGTACATAGAGTTATTGCATCATGTACCTTATGAGATGAGTGTAGGGCACTTTGCCACAACTTATTGAAATGTAATTGAAAAATAATGCGGAAGGTAACTCAACGAAACTCTGTTAAGTGCAGAACAAAGTTAAGAGCAAGAGCAACCAAACACGCAGTTCAACACAACCAGAGTGTATAAGCATGCGGGCATACTCCAAAGCACATGTATTAATCAGAGGGAAGATGGCAATCCCAAGAGAGTCTTGAAATGGTCAGAAACAATTTTCGAAAGCTGAATCATATCAGAATCAACATGGGAGTGAGCCCACCATAATCCAGGGAAAAGTGCCCAACAAAAGGCTTTGAGCGGATGGGGAGAAAGGTTGGATCCATGCCCTTGGCTTAAATGATGACTCGATCAGATACACTACAAATTACCCCTAGTGTCTAATCATGGGCTACCACAGTCATTGGCCACCAGTTAGGTTCATGCCCCTTGTTTGATTGATGGCCCGATCAGATGCACTGAAAATTGTCCCTAGTGTCCAGCTACTAGCCACTGTTTCAACATTATGTAGGCACGTGTAAGAGGGATCATCAAATCCTGGAATAGTTGCCAACCAATCAGACTTATGCTTCTCTTCTGTTCCAGCTTGTTGAGAACTTATTCTAGTCCTCTCTGAAGCAATGGCAGATTCCTCATATACACTTTGCAATGATCATGAACGCGATGCCCCTTGTATGGGCACTCTCAGCTCGTTTACGAATTCCACACATGGACTTGTTTTCAAGTTTGGAGCGAACATTCGT
>CM069910.1:38239938-38380214 GCA_036172215.1 Camellia granthamiana
GGGTATTACCGCCGGTTTGTGAAGGATTTCTTCAGGTTAGCTTCACCGTTGACCAGATTGACTCGGAGGGGAGTCAGCTTTGTATGGAGTGAGACTTGTGAAAAGTCGTTCCAGGAGTTGAAAGTTAGACTGACCACCGCTCCGGTCTTGATTATTCTGGAGAGAGGGTTGGGTTATGCAGTCTATTGTGATGCCTCACGAGAGGGTCTGGGTTGTGTGTTGATGCAAGAGGGGAAAGTGGTAGCTTATGGCTCACGTCAGTTGAAAATTCACGAGAAGAATTACCCTACGCATGATCTAGAGTTAGCGGCTGTGATCTTTGCCTTGAAAATCTGGAGGCACTACCTTTATGGTGAGAGATTCGAGGTGTTCTCGGATCACAAGAGTCTGAAATATCTGTTTTCACAGAAAGACTTGAATTTGAGGCAGAGGAGATGGATGGAGTTTATTGAGGATTATGACTTCGAGTTGCACTATCACCCAGGGAAGGCCAATGTTGTGGCCGATGCCCTTAGCAGAAAATCCATTAGTGATGTAGCTTGTGTAGCCATCCGGGAGTGGGAGATGTTGGGGGCACTTGGCGAGTTTGATTTGCTTCTGGGCGAATCCGTTGAGGCTGCGGCCTTGTTTTCTGTTGTTGCACAGCCTACACTTGTGACTAGAGTGTTAGAAGCACAGGGAGGTGACCTTGAGATAGAATCCCTCCGAGAGAAGATCTCCAGTGGGAAGGTTGAGAAGGGTTTGACGGTGTATCCCGACCTGAGTGTGAGATACCGAGACCGTTTGCTTGTACCGGAGTCTTGCCGAGAGGAAGTACTCCGAGAGTTTCACCATTCGCGCCTTGCGGTGCATCCGGGAGGTACTAAGATGTACCGGGATTTGGGTCGCCAGTTTTGGTGGCGGGGTATGAAGAGAGATGTGGTAGTTTTTGTGTCCAAGTGCCTTACTTGCCAGCAAGTGAAGGCCGAGCATCAGAGGCCAGCGGGTTTGTTACAACCCTTGCCTATTGCCGAGTGGAAGTGGGAGCATGTCACTATGGACTTCGTTGTAGGTCTTCCGAGGACTCAGCGGGGTAGTGATGCTATTTGGGTGGTTGTAGACCGGTTGACTAAGTCGGCGCACTTCATTCCTATGCGCGTGAGAGATTCAGTAGATCATCTTGCCGACTTGTATATTCGGGACATAGTGAGGTTGCACGGGGTCCCAGTGACGATCGTCTCAGATAGAGATCCTCGTTTTACTGCTAGGTTGTGGCAGAGTTTGCAGAGTGCCTTGGGTACTAAATTGACCTTTAGTACGGCTTATCATCCTCAGACTGACGGGCAGTCCGAGCGTACTATTCAGATCCTTGAGGATATGCTTCGGGGTTGTGTCCTTGATTTCAGTGGGACGTGGGAGAGGCACTTACCATTGGTGGAGTTTGCCTACAATAACAGTTTTCAGTCTAGCGTCGGTATGGCACCGTTTGAGGCCTTGTATGGCCGACCTTGTAGGTCTCCAGTTTGTTGGGCCAAGGTGGGTGACGCACCTTTGTTGGGTCCGGAGTTGGTTAGGGAGACGACGGAGAAAGTTGAGCTTATCCGTAGGAGGCTTGTTACAGCCCAGAGTCGTCAGAAATCTTATGCTGACCGTAGGAGGAGACCGTTGGTGTTTGAGATGGGTGATCATGTGTTTCTGAAGATATCACCTAGACGGGGTTTGATGAGGTTTGGGAAGAGTGGGAAGTTATCCCCTCGGTTTATTGGTCCTTTTGAGATCCTTGAGAGGGTTGGCGAGGTTGCTTATCGTTTAGCTTTGCTGCCACAGTTATCCGGGGTTCATGACGTGTTTCATGTGAGTATGCTTCGGAAGTATGAGCCGGATCCATCACATGTGTTGGATTGGACCGACTTAGAGGTAGATGAGGATGCCTCGTACGAGGAGAGACCGATTCGGGTCTTGGATAGGCGGGATCAAGTCCTGCGTGGCAAGACCATTCCTTTGGTGAAGGTTTTGTGGAAACATCACGGAGTGGAGGAGGCCACTTGGGAACGTGAGTTGGGAGTCCGCGAGAAATATCCGGACTTGTTTATCGATGTGTAATCAAGTGTTGCAATTGTGTAATTGTAATGAACTTTAAGAGCATTAGAAATGTCTTAAGTTGAAAAACATGGTACATGTTTGGGTTAATGTAAATGTTGTAGAACTTGCCTTGTTATGGAGTTAATTATAATATTGCATGTGTTGGCTATATTATAGAAATGGAATTGTATCATGATTATTGTTTATGATATGAATTGTGAACCATGTGTGTTGGAAATGGTTGAAATGAAAAGAGAATGCATGTCGAAATGTATATATTGTAGAATGCCTCTTGATAAGAGATGGAATGACCGGGAATGGGTCGAATTGTGGAATGTTGTGGTATAACATTGTTTAAAAGAGAGGAAAAACTTGCTTTTCAAAAACTTGTTCTAAATTTCGGGGACGAAATTCTTTAAGGGGGGGAGGTTATAGCGGTCCCGGGTTTACCCCTTGTTGTATAGCGATCCGGACATGTGCCCGTGGATGTTGATAGTTGAGTATTGTCTTGTTTACATCCTTTCCTACTTTGTATTTGAGTTATAGGATGTATTGGGCAGGTTTGTTACAGGTTGGTTGTGTTTGGAAACCAAGTGTTGCTGCCCAGAAATTTGGCTGGTCGCTCGAACGAGGGTTTGGTCGCTCGAGCGAGGGTTGGTTTTTGTATCTGGTGGCTCGAGCCAGAGTGGATTCGCTCGAGCGAGCGATTGCGTCTGGCTCAGACCTGAAGGTTGCATTTTCTTAGCTCGAGCGAGCTTTCTTCGCTCGAGCGATCTGGTTCGTTCTTCGCTCGAGCGAGCGGTTCTTCGCTCGAGCGAGCGTCGTATTGCAAATCGGAAATATTGCACTGTTGGCTCGAGCGAGCTTATCTTCGCTCGAGCGAGTTCAATTGTTGTGTCTGGTCGCTCGAGTGACCAAGGCTTCGCTCGAGCGAGCCTGTTTATATCAGCAAGGCAGCACCGAGTTAAACTTCACTTTTTCAAGACTTTTTATTTTCAAAACCCTAAAATTTGAGAGCCCTTCTCTCTACACTTACTCTCTCTCTAAGAATTGATCTACCTAGGGTGATTTCCTACCCTAAGGCCTTTGTTAATAAGATAGAGGGTGACGTGGGCTACGTTTTAATCGGAACAAATTTGGTTTTGGAGCAAGTTGGGTGTTGGGCATCATCTCCTTTTGAGCTCAATCTTTGAGGTAGGGATATCCTACTCCTCTTTATGAGTTTTGTTTTTACATTTTAGCATTTTGATATGTTGGAAGTTGTTGTGTAATTTTGGGAAACTTTGGGCCATTGTGAAATTTTACAAAAAATTGGGGGTTTTCATCTATGATAAACCTAGAAGCATGTTTGGTATAGAAACATGGAATTAATGTTGAAACATTAAGGAAAGTGGAACCTAAGGGTTGTGATGTTAATTATGGAGAATGCCTTAATTACATTGATTGATTAATTTGGATAATTAATTATATTGATTTGTGATGCGTATAATTGTTGTTTATATGCATTGTGTTGTGTTGGAGGAGATAGGGGATGTACTCCACGGTTTAGGGGAAGATAGGGGATGGACCTCTAAACCGGATGTTGTTGGGAGAAGATAGGGGATGAACTCCGTAGATAGAGCTTGTATGCTTATCTAGAAATGTATTGACAGAGCGTATATGCTTGTCTTTGGAAGTATTGATATAACTGTTATGTTTATCTTTGATGAAGTGAAAAGTGTTGGCATGAGTGTTTGTCTCATATGTGATGTTTGGCCAGGTTCTGAGCCAAGGTTATGAAATGGCAAGAAAAAGGAATGAAAATGGAAATGAAAGGAAATATAGACTTAAGTGTCTTGGAATTTTATTATGTTATGAATGAATGTAAAAGTGTTGACCATCTATCAACTGTTAATCGTTTAGTCATTATTCATAATTGGTTTAGTATATTTCTACTGGGCTGTGGCTCACCCTATATGGGAACATCATTTTCAGGTACAGGTAGCATGCCACCCCCAAGGACTTAGTTGGGAGGCTAGTGGCGGACAGGCTTTTTGGTTGTCTTTCCTTTTGTTGTATTACATGTAAATTCAAGCCAAGGGCTTTATGTGTAAATGAGTTAGCACTCTACTTTTGTGTAACCAAGTGTTAACTTGGAAAGCTGTAAGCCCTTAGGGCATTTGCTTTTGTTGTTAACATGTGATACTTTTTGTAATAAAACTCTGATGAATGGAAGGATGTGGACCATATATATATCATAGCATGTCTATATTGTTGGGATTAATGTTATTATTTTGAGGGCGTTACAACATGGTATTAATGAATAACAAAAATTTTTAAATAAAATTAAATGAACACTCATGTTCTCATTAATTTAATTATATTATGTTAAGGGAAAAGATATTTGTTCATTTGTAATCTACTCCATATAGCAAACGTTTAATTTGGTATCTTGAAAATTTTCTCTTCATGCCAAGCAGAGTGGATCTCAAACCTAAAACCTCAACTCTAGTTAAGAAAATTTTTACCACTTGAGTCACATATAATATATAATGAATTTTTATTTTATTTTTACTTATTTAAATTACACACGCATTGCATGTACCAATTGCGAGTTATATAATCTGTTAAGAGAAAAGATATTATTATGGAAAACTCATAAAAATTTGTTATGAAAATAATGTGACTGTGATGTTTATGTAATAATCAATTTGATGGATTATTTCTTTTAACGAAACAAAGTGTCATGTTGGGCCTCCGAGGGCCCGCCATGGAATAAACATCAATAATTCAAATCATGTAATGTGTAGAAATCATCGAATACTTTATTTTTGTAAAAAATTATATTGATTGAATATAAATAATTACATGATTAAATCACATTTATGCTAATAATTTATTTTTTAAATCATAATTAATGTTGAAATAAATTTGATTTGTTCAATTGATTGTCGATATCCAATTAATGTGATTTTTTATAAGGATAAAATACTTAACGAGTTCTAAATATTAAAATATTCAGATTATCAATATAAACTCCGTAATAGGTCACAAAGCCCAATTTTAATTTTGAATTAGAGAGGAACTTGAACCTTATTTTAAAATGATAAAATCATTGATAGTTTCACATCATTTTATATAATTTTACTATATAAATCTTCTATTTGTATAACATTATTTTAATTTAATTAGTGATTGAATTGCCTAACCCTTAAAAGCAAACACCTGACGAAGACATGAAGACACTCCTCACCATTCTAGTGCTAGAAAATAGAATCAGAGATTTTTTTTCCCCTACCTATCCCCATGACTTCCCAACTGCTAAACTCATCAAAAAGATAAAAAACCAACAAAAATAAACATAAAACAAACACAATGCAAGTGAGAGAAGAACACTAAAAAAACCAACAAAAAAGACAATGCAAGCATAGAAAAATAGAATGGTTTTAGCTTCCTAATTAACAATGTTAGCCACAAAATGTTGTTCAATGAACCATCCATAAACAATTTTAAAAGTTTTCTAGCTCAATTATTTCAGGAATTTGAAAAATCGGTGGCCCAAATGACAAAGATACGGTGACTAAGTAGAGAAGAGAGAGAGAGAGAGAGCATACGCTGAGTAGCTGTCGTCGTCGCCGCACCACCGCAAGCCTGTTCGCCATTCGTCGCTCGTCGTCGCCGCACCACCGCACCACCGCTAGCCCTTCGCCGTTCGTCGTCGCCGCACCACCGCTAGCCCTTCGCCGTTCGTCGCTCGTTTGGGGATTTTGGGGGAAAAAATTTGGTTTCAAACAATTAGGGATTTCGATCCTACTGATCGAGCGGCGAGATGAAAGGGAAGAGGGGGGAAATTTTTTTTTTTTAGTTTTTGCGACGGTAAGTTTTACACCGTCGCAAATGATACATAATTATTAATAAACCGACGCCGTTTTAGTAATTCTTTTTTCGCGACGGACATTTGCCGTCGCAAATTGTCGAATATTTGCAACAGCAAACTTATGCCATCTCAAAAAAAAAAATTTTGCGATGGTTCAAAACGCCATCGCAAATGCTTCCGCATTCATTACCTACCCGTGCAGTTTTATTTACCGACGGTTAAACGCCGTTGCTAAAACTCCTTTTTGCGACGGTCTAACCTGCCATCGCAAAAAATTTTGCGACGGTAAACGCGCCGTCGCAAATGCTTCCGTATTTTTTACCCTCTTTTCTTGTAGTGTATCCAAGAGAGATTGATGAAGATCTATTGTGAGCTCTCACTATGAGACAAGTTGTGTTCTATTGGTGAAATACTAAAATGTGTTTCTAAGAAGTTGAATAGTTTTTCCTTGGAAGACATTAGTGGAGACAACTTACACCATTAGTAACAATTATATATATAATCTCGAGTACTATTATCTTGCTTGACTAAAACATATCTGTCAAACAGGGGCCAAAGATCAAGTTCTTGACATGAAATTTGCTGATCTGGTGTGACTCGTTGGATTGGCATATTTATCTGAAGATGACTCAGGTGAGTGTAGTTTCTCATCTTCACTCGGAGATTTTATGATTTGCTTCATAGAAAACATGAATATGTCAACAATAGTTGAATATACATACGGCCAACAATATGTTTTGACATTAATTGAGTTGCTTATTTTCTCTATTAAAGATATTTATTAATGTATTTGTAAGTTGGGTTGGGATTTATAATTTGATTGTAGTTGTCATAAATTCAATTACATAGAGCATTGTAACGAATATTACATTGCATTCACTTAATTAAGGCCATCAATTGAGAACAATTGTGATGCTTCTCAAGAATAAAAAAGTGACAGCTCACAAACAGAAAATGGTGAATCTCCAAGGCCTTAGTTGTTGAATTAATAAATCAAAAGTAACAACTAATTATTCACAATTTTCTGATTTTAATGACAACTGAGTTTAAGAATGCTAGTACAAGAATTTGGTATTCTAGTTTTGGTTTTCAATTGGCTTGGTTGTTTGTCATTTATCTTCATTTATTTATATATATTTTACATCATACTATTTTGGCTAAAAAATATTTATTATATTCTCAGGGCATGCAAATATGGGGTGGTTATTGGAAGGCAACAAGGAGGGGGTAATTTGCCAAGTAGCAAAGATTGACGAAGATCTGTTGTGAGCTCTCACTACGAGACAAGTTTTGTGTTCAATTGGTGAAATAGTTGTGTGTTTCCTAGGAGTTGAGTAGTTTTTCCTTTTTAGACATTAGTGGAGAAAAAAGAAAGTATAACGTTGATTGGAGAACAATTTACTCCATTAGTGCCAATTATATTTGTATATTTATAATCTTGATTACTTTTTATCTTGTTCATTTAAAACTTGTTTGTTAAACAGTGGCCAAAATCAAGTTGTTGAAATGAAATATGCTAATGTACTGTGTCTTATTCGATTGGCATATTTATTTGAAAGTGACTCAAATGAGTTTAGAGTCTTGGATTGGTATGACTTTAAACTAATTATTGGATTGGTAAGAATTTAAATTAAAAGTAATGTTTCGTCTCTGTGTCAATTTACTTACTGATATAGGTTAAGGAAACTCATTGCCAATTGCATGTTTGCTCAATGTTGTACCCGGGGCTTGGATCATTTGACAGAGTTACAAACCTGGCAAACTGGTCCAACCGTGGCCACAGATCAAGCTCTGGACATGAAATATGTTGATCTAGTGGGTCTTGCTAGATTGGCATGTTTATTTAAAGATGACTAAAAAGACTTGTGAATCTTGAGGCCTTTGATGTTGAATATTCATATTAAATTTAGGACATTGTGAATCTCAAGATGTTCAGTGTTTTAATATTCAATGTTGAATCTCAAGTTATTTTGTTCTCTCTTATAAGTGAATATCATATTATTTTTTTTTAATTCTTAGTCTACAATTTGATAGTCACTTAAATTTTTAATTGAACAAATTGTAATTATCAAATTGACTTAATTAATTTTTTTCTAATACATTTCCAAGTTAATGTTAAAAAAAAGTTAGTTTGTTTGACACAATCTTGTCTTTTTTTACATTTATGATTTTTTAGAGTGATTAAAATTATCTTTTAATGAAAAATAAGTTTGCCAAATGAATTCAAAATTTTCTTCAGTAACATGATTTATAATATATTTTTATTTAACCAAGAAGTCAGAACCACGTGAAGCCAAAATGTGTTTCAGAAAATGTGCTTGAAGATGCTCTACAACCACTTGGAACTTGCTTGGACTCTTCCCCATTGATTTAAAAAATTGAGCCACTGGGCTGATTTTGGGCTTGGCTTCTGCTGAGGGAGGTTGTATTCTCAGGGCTGGATGAGAGAGAAAGGTAACATGCCATCAGTCAGGATCAAGACCCAAAACTGTATAACTCAAGAAGTCTTTCTACACGGTAGAGAGAGCTTTGGCTGAAATCTAACAGAGCAACAAAAGCAGTTCCCAAGATTTTTGTATAATCTGCAGGTATATGTTTCTACAAACACATATTTCTCATCTTTTTTGTCATAATTAAATTTGTTGAATGAATCTCATCATTTCATCTATTTTCAATACAGTAATAACACATCACATGTTTAGATCCTCACATCATTTCTTCTTAGAGTTGCACATCAATCTGCTAGTATATTTCTCTACAAACACCTTTCACATCACTTTTTGATGTATAACATTGGGTTTACTATCTTATTTGTCATATTTACATTTGAACGATTTTCATCACTTGTAATAATACACCACACAATAAACCCAATATGATAACCATGACAACAATATTTTCATTTCTCCTTTTTTTTTTGTTTTTTTTTTGATTGGCAAAAGAAATAAATTTTTATTTACAGTAAAATAAAAAAACCAAAACAGCTTCAATGCTAAAGGGCCTATCCCAAACAAGGTTGGCACAAACCAAAAGCAAATCACAAGCTGCAAGACAGAATCACAAACAAACAGGTCTAAGTTAACAGACTTTGATAAACCAAACACAACAAAACCAACCCAAAAAACAAAATACAAAAACAGCAGCAACACCTATTCAGAGGCACACCATCAAACCCAAATAACCAAACAAAGAAGCAAACAGAGTGAATGAAGACAATGCACAGCTGGTCCAATCTGCTTAGCCGAAGCCTTGACGCCTCAGTTTCCTGCACTTCCAGCTTTTTTTCCCATCTAAATGGAAAAATAAAATTGTTAACTGAATTTTCCAAAACATCCAATTTCCCTTTCACCCACAGAGCAGTACTAAATTTAACAATATCAACCACTTGGTTCCAATCTGGCTTCATGTTATTAAAGACTAAAAATCATTCTGAACCTTCCAAACTGTCCACAACACTGCCATTGGAAGGATAATCCAAATATGCAAAGCTAAATTCTTGAATTTAAACAAAAATATGAACTTTGAAAGGAGCTGCACCACACCGCACCGCACTGCACCGCACAGAAGAAACTATGTCTCTACCACAATGAACAATTTTTTTTCTTAGGCCTTAATATTTGACCAAACACTCCTCACTACAATGAAAGTCCCAGTTAAGTTTGTCCTCATGAGTCACCACCAAAGTGAAAATCCCAATAATAACTTGAGTGAAACTCCATAAACAAGAGATGAAAAGTCAAACACTTCCAAACTTATTAAGGAACAGACAATAGAGCCCTACTGTACAGCTCTTTTAATGGTGCATCGCCCATCCATTTGTCCAACCAGAACCTAGTCACTCTGCCATTCCCAACTGAAATGAAACTGAAATTCCTGTTTTCAAACACTTGAAACAGAATGCTAGCAATTAAACTTCTGAATGGAGCTTGAAACAGAAAGCTATTTATATTTATTTATTCTATTAAATAAAACATACAGCTGAGTTGGTGTACACGTCGTCAAATTTTATATCATTTTTGAATATTGCCCTTTCTATCAAGTGTTACATCCAATCTGGTAAATATATATATACATTTTTTTTTCATTTAGCAAACTGCCGAAAGCTGTTATTAGTTTTCCTCAATCATCATACTATCCAAAAATTTAAACGTAATCCATTTGCACTCACCGCAGAATTCATTTGATGTGAATACCTGTGTGACAGTGTGCCACATTTTTTCATGTCCAAATTGCCCTATGTAACTGCCTTAGTTTTTATTTTAAATTTTGATTTTTTTCAACTTTTTCTCCTCCATATACATTCATCTAACTTCCTTTTAACATGGACACACGCGCGCGCGCACACACACACTACTAAGGATAATTGGAATTAATCGTGATGGTGTGTTCAATTTAGTGCAGGGAGAAGTAATGGCAGAAAGAGCAGTGATCTCAGTTATTCAATATTTGGGACCATTGTTAGCCGGAGAAGTAGAGTTGTTGAAGGGTGTCCGCAAGGAAATTATCAGTATCAAAGCTGAATTGGAGCGCATATACTCTTTCTTAGAAGATGCAGAAGCAAGAGCAGAAACGGGAGATAAAGGTGTGAAAATATGGGTGAAACAAGTAAGGCAAGTTGCTTATCGGATACAAGACGTTATCGATGAAAACATTCTCTTGGTCTTGCCCAAACAACCTGGACTATTCAGTTCCTTGCGTAAAGTTACTCAAACGATCACTAAGCTAAAGCCACAACATGAGATAGCTTCTCAAATCCAAGACATCAAGACTACAATCCGTGAGATCAATGAAGGAGCTGATCGATATGGATTCAGTACTAGTACTTCCTCAGAACATAGCAGCACCATCACCAGCAGCATCGCCAATGACAACATGTGGCATGACCCTCGACTGGCTGCCCTTTTCATAGGGGATGACGAAGTCGTTGGCATTGAATCTCCCAAATATGAACTGATAAGCAGATTGGTTGACCAAAATCAATCACAACGAGCAGTGATCTCGGTGGTTGGCATGGGTGGAATTGGCAAGACCACTCTTGCCAAGAAAGTTTATGACAGCCAAGAAGTGGTTGCACACTTCAATTGCAAAGCGTGGATCACTGTCTCTCAATCATACAAGCCAGAGGAGCTCCTCAAGACAATGATAAAGGAACTATCAGGAAATGATGTTCTACCTGATGAGGGAATTGATTCACTCATAGCCAAGCTAAGAGGATATTTATGCGAAAAGAGGTACGTCATTGTGTTTGATGATGTATGGGAAACTGATTTTTGGGGATCCATAAGACATGCTTTACCCAAAAATAATGAAGGCAGTCGGGTAATCATCACCACACGCAGTGCACAGGTTGCTACATTTTGCAAAGAAACTTCAGTGGATCATGTCCACGAGCTTGAAGCCCTATCCGAAGAGAAGGCTTGGGAACTCTTTTGCAAGAAAGCCTTCCAATTGGACTATGAGGGTCATTGTCCCCCTGAGTTGGAGGAAGTATCAAAGGCAATTGTTAGAAAGTGTCAAGGTTTGCCACTTGCAATTGCAGCTATAGGTGGTCTCTTGTCCACCAAAAACAAGGGTATATCCGAATGGCAAAAATTCTATGGTAGCATGAACTCTGAGTTGGAAAGGAATCCTAACCTTAAAAGCATTAGCAAAATTTTGTTGTTCAGTTATAATGATCTGCCTCACTACCTCAAATCTTGTTTCTTGTACTTTGGCATAATGCCAGAAGACTACTCTATCAAAGCTGGGAGACTAATTCGGCTATGGATAGCTGAGGGTTTTGTTGAAGAGCAGAACGGAAAAACATTGGAAGAAGTTGCAGAAGAATACTTGACTGAGCTGATCCATAGACGCTTAGTTCTAGTGTCAACAAC
The DNA here is from genome assembly GCA_036172215.1 of Camellia granthamiana. Classification (NCBI taxonomy): domain Eukaryota; kingdom Viridiplantae; phylum Streptophyta; class Magnoliopsida; order Ericales; family Theaceae; genus Camellia; species Camellia granthamiana. The sequence goes on from CM069910.1 coordinate 38,251,729, forward strand.
AAAATTTGATGGAAGAGTTGAGGAGTGTCAGGTACATGATGTAGTGCGTGAGATTATTCTCTCAATGTCCAAGGAGTTTAGTTTGTGTCAAATTTTGGAAAGAGAGAATTCAAGTTTCAATGCCACAACTCGCCGGCTATCTATGCATATGCGTTACTGCAACATGGATAAGATTATGAAAAGCATTAGTAAATCCCCAGTTCGTTCTGTTTTTCTTTTTCAAGAGGGAGAGCTGCCAAAGAAGCCCTTATTGGGTACAGTAGCTGCAAATTTCAAGCTTTTGAAAGTGCTGGATCTTGAGGATGCTTGTTTGGATCGCCTTCATGAAGAAGTGGGAAATCTATTTCTTTTGAGATACCTAAGCATAAGGAATACAGAGGTGAAGACAATTCCAAAGTCCATAGGCAAGTTGCAAAACTTACAGACTTTGGATCTGAGACAATCCTCCGTGAGTGAGCTCCCATTTGATATCAGTAGGCTGTGTAAGTTGCGACATCTTCTTGCCTATTCTTATAACACTGAATTTGAAGACTGGGTAGTAGTAGGAGTGAAGATACAAGGAGGGATTGGCGGTTCAGAGGAGCTGCAAAGTTTGTGGTATGTGGAGATAAATGATGGCCCAATTAAAGAGCTTGAGAAATTGAGGCAGCTAAGGAAGTTGGGAATTAGGAAATTGGAAAGAGAACATGGGAGGGCTCTATGTGCAGCCATTGAGAAGATGAAATACCTTCGACATTTGGAAGTATTGGCCTCAAATGATGATGAGATTCTGGATTTACAGTATATATCATCTCCACCTCAATATCTTCAACGTCTCGAGTTGGTTGGACGTTTAGAGAAGTCGCCCGACTGGATCCCGAAACTTCAAAATCTAGTCAAATTATATCTACGGGGTTCAGGTTTGACCAAGAATGATCCACTAAAAGCCCTCCAAGTCTTGCCTAGTTTAGTAAGTCTTGTTCTTTGGGATGCATATGATGGGAAGCAGTTATATTTTGAGGTCGGAAGGTTTCAAAAACTTAAGCAACTACGTCTCGTAGGGTTCAAGGGATTGAATTCGGTGATAATAGAGGAAGGAGCATTGCCTCTTCTTGAAGAACTAATGATTGAGCCTAGCCCGCAACTAAAGGAGGTACCATCTGGCATCCACCACCTCAGAAACCTCAAAACTCTTGGGTTTGTTGGTATGCCAAAAAAATTCATAGATAGAATGGAGCCCAAACCCAACCAAGGAAAAGACTACTGGATCGTCGAGCATATCCCTGATGTCTCGTTCTGGTCCCGAATCGAAAAAGAAAATTCTTGTACTAAAATCGGCAGTCTTGAAGAATATTTCAATCGGAAGGCGGAAAACGCAAGGGCTGGGGAAGATAAAAAGGAATCTCAAAGTTGACTGTCCGTTCAATTAACTTTCAGGTTTGCCCCAACTGAATTGCTGTGTTTGTTTATTTCAGAGTTAAAAAGAGTAGATTTAGGATAGGATTTGTCATTTTAATTTTATCATTTTACTTTTTATATTGACAATTTTGATAACTAAAATGATAAAATTAAAATTTAAGAGACTAATAACAAATCATGTATATTTTAGGGATTAAAAATGTCACGTTTTAAAATAAATTATCTTGCTACTTAGACTTTGTTTGATTAGAAAGAAAGCAAAAATGATAGAAAGCAAAAATGAGTGAAAGAAAAGAAAAGGAAAATAAAATAAAATAAAATAAAATTTTTGTATGAATTTGATCATGATGAAAATTTTAAAAGAAAATACGAATTTGTATTATAAATAACTACTTTTATAATAAATTTGAATTTTTTTATATTTTTCTTGTTACTTCCATTACTTTCATGCTAAACAAACTTGGAAAAAAAAATATGGTTCCATTTGGATTAATTTTTTAATTGAGTTTTGAGTTGTGTTTTGAAAGATAAGCGTAGCATTTGGTTAAGTTTTCAAATTATGATTTGGATAGAAAAAAATTTTAAACTCATTTCAAGTTTTCAAATCATGTTATTTGAGTTTTTTTTTTTTTTTTTGCCAATTCAATAAAATTAAATGCCAGGTTTGTCCCCAACTCAATTGCAATGTTTATTTATCATTTCGTCAAAATTTGATGAAAAAAAAAATCATCTTCAATACTCTATTTTTTAAATTTTTCTCAAATTTTAATTTGATGCAAAAAAATGTTTCTCCGTTGATTTGATTAAATATTTGGAGAGAAATTTTATGCACCATGTTATATATTTTTGTGATAAATATTATGTATTTCTATGATAAATATTATGTAATTTTTTTTAGTAAAATTACACCAATTTGTGGTTCAGAAATTAACTTACACATTTTGTGGTAATGTTACCCTTTTTTTATCCAAACATTTTCTAACAAAAAAAATTTGTAACATTACCACAAAAATGCCTAGCATTACCACAACATATGTAATTTTATTTCTTTGAAACAGAAATTGTCGTAACTATATGAAAAAATTACATAACATATATACTACAAAAATGTGTACCATTGCCTCGCCCTACATTTGATAAATAGATTAAAATATGATTTTTGAACACCTTTTTATCAAATTTAAAATTTGACAAAAATAAAAATTAAGAGTTGGAATTGCTCTAACATACCATTATTCTTAAGGTTGCCACCATCTCCGCCACCATCAACTCCACTTACTCTCCCATCACCTACACCACCACTATTGCAACCAATACACCATCATTTTTAAGATCAGAATCAAATACAAAAAAAAAAAAAAAAAAAAAATTTCTATTGAAACAGCAAAGTCTAAATCACCTATACTTTTAGTACTTTTATTGTTCATTTATATATTGCACCTCCTTACATTTGGTATGTGTTTTGTAATTATTAGGTCTTTTGCTGCAAATGCATACAATTGAAGGAAATTCAATTGCAGAGACGCTCAGAATTCAAGTACTCCAAGCTTCTAATCACTTCATAATTGAGCAAATCCTTTTTAATTATCGCCAATTTTTATTTTCTATTGGATTACAAAAAAATAAAAATTGTCATCTCTGCTATTTTGAACATGTTTATTATGGTTTATTTTATTGTTGTTTGCTAAGACAGTGTATTGGATTTATGTTATTAAGACTTATTTTATGATAACTACAACTATGTAACTTTAATTGAGAAAAACATATGATCATACATTTTTTCTTGTAGTGTTTCTGCACCAAGTTCCATTTTGTTCTTTTCTTTCTATTTTTTTATTCTTCAGAGCTAGTTATGCATAAGAAATGTGGTAATCAGGTTTAGACTATCACTAAACCTTTTATTTAGGGAGGAATTATCTCCTCAAAGACCACATGACGTGACAGTTTAATTGGGGCATACTTTGGCTACCTTATATGCTGCCTATTCCATATCTATATCTAAATTAATGTTGCGAAGTATGTGTTCTGTGTCGCTTTGGTCCTTAAAATTTTCATTTTGTCAATTGTGTATCTAAATGTTTTTATTTGAGTCTAATTTATTTAATTCCTAATTATTTATGTATGGTTGGTCGAATACGTAGTTGAGTAGCTTTGTTTAATAATTTAGACTATTATGTATAGTTTGTCGTGCTTGTTTTTATATACTTTCAACTTGGGAAAGACAGAGTGTGTATCATATACCCTTATAATTAAAGAAGAAAATAGCATAACTTTATACTTTCTGAATCATAACTATAAAAAAAATTTTAAAAAAAAAGTCACAACCAAACACTACATGAGGCATAATCAAAGATCTCGTGATAATGTCATAACTAAATAAAAAAAAAATTGATCATAACTAAAGAAAAAAAATGGCATAATTAGAGGTACATATGGTATACCCATTTCAAGTATGTATATAGTAAAATTTCACGTTCAATTTTTCATAGTTGAATAAATCTATTCTATTATTTAAAGTACGGAACTCATAATAATTTTAAAATTTTGTCACTATTTTTATTCTTTCTACGAATGTCTAAGTTGTTAATTGTTTAGTATATAACTATTATCAAATTTTAAATTCAACTCATCTTTCTCATTCATCAAATTCACTAACAAATTTAAATGTAAAATTGCAAATATATTACGTTTACACTCACCGATTGTATGAATATATATGTATGCATCTAGAATTAATTATTTTAATTTTTTTTTGTCTCTTCTCTAATTCTTTTTTAGCATATATATATTTGGATGCCTGTTTTAGTATAATAATTTGGTATTATAATTGTGGGGAGATTTCGATACAAAATTGTAATCAGTTTGTTTGGTTTAGATTTTTAAGATTCACTTTTCAAAAAATTAAAATTTTTTATTTTTTGTGTTTTCTATTTTTACTGAATTTTTTAATATTCTAACCATTTATTTTTAATTTTTAGATACACCTAACATAAATATACTTAAAAAGTATAACATTTGTAAAAAAAAATTAAATTCACTAAATATCAAAAATATTAAAAAAAAATTACAATAATTTAATACATTTTTCGTGTTCTTGTGTCTTTATTGATTTTTTAAAATATTTTTTTACAAATATTTTATTTCTTAAATACATCTAAGTAAGGTGCATCTAAAAAAGTAAAAAAAAATTGCTTAAAATTTAAAAAATATTCACTGAAAAGAAAAAAATACGAAAAAAAAATTAATTTTCAAAAAATTAAAACCAAACACACTGATTAATTTCCTTGAATCAATTTCATAACTACATTGTTCATATGCGTTCTATCAGTTTTAGTACTTCAAAGAATTCATGATTTTACTAAAACAATGTGTGTTTGATTGGACGGACTAGATAAGGGGGATTAGAATCCATCGGACTTGAGTCCTGGGACTGTGAATCCCCCGGACTATTTGGTTGGATTGGATATGTATCATGTGTTTGTTTTTTCATGGGATTAGATGTTTGGAAATGACTATTTTTAGTGAATCCAACGTTTGGTTGGACGGACTGGATAGGATAAATGAACAAAAGACTATTTTACCCTTTTTCAATTATTTACTAAATAATAGCAATATTAAACATATCTTTAATATTTTAATTATTTTTAGCTAGATTAAATAAAAATTTATTTTATTCTATTTTTTACACAATTAAATAAATTTATTTTTTAAAATTAAATAAATAAAATAAATAAAATATCAATAAAAATATATGTTATTTTTTTAATTAAAATTTTAAATAAATTTGTTTTTAAAAATAATAATAATTAAACAATGAAATTAAATAAAACATCTATTAACATTTAAATAATGAAATTAAATAAAAATATAAACAAATTTTAAAATAAAACATCAATAAAATATCTATAGAAAATTATTTTAAAAAATTAAATAAATAAAATATCAATAAAAAGTTAAATAAAATTATTTTATTTTTAAATTGAGACATTTAAATTTTATTAAATTTTACTAAATATAATACATAATTAAATAGTAGAGAGTCAAAATGGTCATTTTATCACCTAATCCCAACAGTAAATAGTACTCCCAAAACTGTCCCACACCTCCCCCCCGGGATAGTATAATCCCCCATATGGGAGATAAGGAGTCCGGCCGGACTCCATGTCCGGCAGACTGAAAAAAAACAAACAATGGACTACTCACTCCTTCGGATAAGCAATACGAATAGTGAATAGTCTCCCCCCTAATCCCCCAATCAAACACATCAACAAATAGGAATATCATATATTCATAAGGCTATTTACTTATGAAATTATATTTCTTTTTACTAATAGTATTCAAGAACGATTTATAAATAATAAAAAGAAATTAACTGCACAACCAAATTGATTACTAATTGTTTGTCTACATATTTTGAAAATAATTAATGTACTATTTGATAGTAATAATAGTGAGACTACTATGTAGAATTTTATGTATTTACATTTTTTGGGGGTTTAAAAAATAGAGAAAATTAGTCTAAGGTCTCTATCTCATTTTTAGTTATGGAAGAGATCTACAATATTATTTTGTCATGTCTAAGGTCCCTCAATCCTAACACCCATATATCACAGAGAAATTTGATTCTCTCAAATCAAATCGATCTCTCCCTCTCTTCCTCTCGCTTTGCTCTTCTCTCTCCAACAAACTCCACCCCTATCACCGCCATCAACAGCTCTTCCCTACCGGCGCATCTCCTCCCGCCGCCGCCATCTTCTCCACATCTCCTCTCGCGGTCGCATCTATCGCATCTACTCCATTAGCTCCTCTTTCCCCCCTCTCTCTAGATATATATATATACACATTGATAAATTTACAAACCTCTGCTTTGTTTTGTGCTTATGGTATGAATATGTGATTATTGAATACAAGTCCAAGAAATCTTTCATGGTAGGTATGATTAGTGTTTGTTTCATCTAGAATTTTTGATCTTTCTCTATGTATGTGCATGTATATATATAAAATAAACAAATACATACAAACCATACACATGTAATACAAGTTTATTGAAGATTAGGGTTTTGTTTTCTGATATATATTCTATCTCTCTCTCTCTCTCTCTCTCTCTCTCTATTTTTCCTCTGTTTTGTTTTCTTTATTTTCTGCAATATAGTTGATGCAAATGTGTTTCTTGAAAATCTATCTCATGAACAAAGTGATTACGGTTTGTTTGACAATTTTGTATGGTGTTGATGGATCTTAAAGGATTTGGGGATGTTGAGTTCTTGAGTTTCGGATTTAAAGTTTTAGTGTCTAAGGAGTTGTATATGTATTATGTATATGGACAAATGCAAATCACAATGAAGTCAGATGCTCTATTCCTTAAATTCTTCATTACTGTTTCTTCAAATCTAGAGAAATTCTCTGGAAATTCAGAGAAAATCTCTAGACTGGAATCCAGAGAATTTCTCTGGCCTTCCCATGGACAAATGCAAATCACAATGAAGCCAGATGCTCTGTTTCTTAAACTTTTCATTACTATTTCTTGAAATCCAGAGAAATTCTTTGAAAATCCAAAGAAAATCTCTAGACTCAAATCCAGAGAATTTCTCTGGCCTTCCCATGGACAAATGCAAAACACGGTGAAGCTAGATGCTTTGTTCCTTGAACTCTTCATTACTGTTTCTTGAAATCCAGAGAAATTCTCTGGATAGATGTATATTGGTTATTGTTGTTGCTTATTTGGGTGATCGATTTGTACATTGCACATCGTGATTGGAAATGTAGAGAAATTTTCTAGTGTTTCTTGAACTCTTCATTACTATTTCTTAAAATCTAGAGAAAATCTCTAGATTGGAATCCAGAGAATTTCTCTGTCCTTCCCATGGACAAATGCAAATCATAGTGAAGACAGATGATCTGTTCCTTGAACTCTTCATTACTGTTTCTTGAAATTCAGAGAAAATCTCTAGACTGGAATTCAGAGAATTTCTCTAGCCTTTCTAGAATTTCTCTGGAGAGAAATTCTCTAGGAAGTCCAGAGAAATTCATTGGATATATGTATATTGGTTATTGTTGTTACTTATTTGGGTGATCGATTTATATATTGCACATCGTGATTGGGAAGGCAAAGAAATTTTCTGGTGTTTCTTGAACTCTTCATTACTATTTCTTGAAATCCATAGAAAATCCAGAGAAAATATCTGGAAATCCAGATAAAATCTTTAAACTGGAATCCAGAGAATTTCTCTAGCCTTCCCATGGACAAATGCCAATCACAATGAAGCTAGATGCTCTATTCCTTGAACTCTTTATTACTGCTTATTCAAATCCAAAGAAATTCTTTGGAAAGCCAGAGAAAATCTCTAGACTAGAATCTAGAGAATTTCTCTAGACTTCCTAGAGAAATGTATATTGATTGTTATTCCTTATTTGGGTGATCGATTTGTGTATTGCACATAGTGATTGAGAAGGTAGCGAAATTTTATGGTTTGAACCCAAAGAAATTCTTACGAAACCAAAGAAAATCTCTAGACTAGAATCCAAAGAATTTTGCTGGCCTGGGAAGGCCAGAGAAATTCTCTGGTTTGAATTTTCTCTAGATCAATGTTGAGGGACCTTAGACATAATGAAAATATTAGATGTCCTTTATGCTATAAAATCTTAATATCAAGGACCCTAAAAAAAATCTCCTAAAAAATATTAGTACGAATGTATTAAAGTTTTCATTTTTTTTTTATTTGAGAATTGAAATTAAAGATTTTTCTATATAAAATCCAACTTGTACAATATTTAAGTCTTAAAGATATTCTACAAATCAAAAAAGATCATGTAATTATGAAAAAATAAATAATTTATATAAAATAAATAAATAATTTTTAATGCAATGTATTAAAGTTTTCATTTTTTTTATTTGAGAATTAAAATTAAAGGTTTTTCTATATAAAATCCAACTTGTACTATATTTAAGTCTTAAAGATATTCTACAAATCTAAAAAGATCATGTAATTATGCTAAAGATAAAAAACTTATGTTAAAAAACAACTTTTAATGTAACACTTGTGGAGGGGTAAAAACATTAACCCAAAACCTAGAGTGAAAAATATTGGCTCAAAACCCAAGCCCAGCCAAGCAAGACAAATCAAGAGAAAAGTCTAGATCATTGATAGGTCTGTCAGAAAAAGAGACAATGTCACGTGACCACAGCCTGAGTAAAATCACCTTCTAGAAGGAGATCTACAGAATGCAAGAATGCCTTTAGATTCATTCATAATCAACGGCGAGGATCACAATCATCAGAGATAGGAGCATAGGCCTAACCAACTCAAACGACACAACCCATCCAATGAACCTAAATCGGACGAATGGAGCAATCGGCAAGTTGGCCCACTAACTCCTGACATAATCTAAGTTGCACATAACAAGATGATTCCAACGGCAAAGGATCAAAGCAACTTGGCCACTTGCCCGACCAAAGTCCGGTAGTAACCTCAGTCCTTAGATTAAGATGCTAATCCAACGGGCGAGGCCCAAGACAATAACACTATAAAGGAAGAGTAAGGAAAAACGAAGGAAGTAACACAAAAGAAAAGAAAAAAATTTTTCTTAACAAAACACTATATGGCTTATCATATTTCTAACTTAATTGTCGGAGGGTCCTCCCGACCATCCCTGGTCAGGAGTGACCACTGATGGGTTAGTTTCTCTTTGTAGAGTAAAAGAAAGAGTACCTTATCTTGTTTTTTCTGTGGAGAAGATTTTGTACCTTCCACAACACTAATAAAAGCAACGAAACTTATATTTAATGAGAAAATCTAGATAATTAGAGTACTTAATTCATTTGGATCAAAATTTGGATTGTTTTGAGTATACTTGATAAGCTGATTTTTTTATATTTTATTATGAAAAAATATGTAAAAAAAAATAGAGAGATATTGTAATCCAAATAAACTAATAAACCAATAAAAAGCTTAAAAGCTATGTTGCCAAATGAGCCTTTACATTTTAGCATAAAATCATGACAAGTGAAAAAGTTGTGAATATTCATCATTTCTTTATTTTAGATAAATGTAGTTTTATTATTGGTTTTGCACAATGCAATATAGAATAGGGTAAATTACACTATTAATTCCTATAGTGTTAATTTAATTTTTGTAATTTTAATTTGAATAATTTGATTTTATTTTTTTAATTTTATTACAATGTGATCATTTTGTCACTCATCGTTAGAATTTGAAACGAAAAAAGACTGTGTAAAATTAGAGAGACCAAAGTGGAATTTAATATAGTTTGTTTTTAATTTTCACTTTAGTTTCTCTAATTTTGCATGTGAATTTTTTTCGTTCAAAATGTTAACAACGCAATGCATGATAGAGAGAGCATATTGTAACAAAATTGAAAAACAAATTGAATCTATAAGAACCAAAGTGAAGTTTCACTAGAATTAAAATGATAGTATAGTTTACCGTAATAGAATAAAGGATTATGCTATCACTACAAGAAATTGCATTTTTCGCAACGCAACAAAATATGTTGCTAAAAGGGAAAATTCGTTGGCAAAGAGTTTTGCCGACGCACAAAGCTACGTTGGCAACCTGTAGGCAAAAGTGAGTTGGCAAAAGTTTTTGCGACGAAATTATCATTGCGTTGGTAAAAGTAATGCCTTTAGCAACGAACATAGTCGTCGATAAAAGCCTTCATCCATCGTCGGGAATTTACCTTGCGTGGTAAAAGTCATTCAAATATGATGATTGTGTGGCACTTTTCGCGACACAAATTTTCAAATGGTAAAAGGCAGTTGGCATGGCAATGTACTATTCCAATTCATTCCAATATCATTCTTAAAGGACATTACCTAATGGGCTCCTACAAAATTATGGGCATAAGGACGGACTAAGAGTGGCTACAGGCCTAACCTCTGTAATATTTGTGGGAAGGGACTACATTTTTCAATTCCAACCCATATTTCATACACAGAGAAACTCAAGCATTTACCACTACACCAATCAATACGCCCTCTTTGATGAAACTTCTATGTTTATCTAAAAGGGGTTTTTAGCTCTCCTAAAAAGCCCTAGCACAAATTACATCCAGCCACTGCATCTAAATTTTCTACTAATGAACCTATGCATTTACTTCCTGTCATGCAACTTGATCATAAGATTTACACTCTTAGAGCATCTCCAACCACACTCTTTATTTTTCACTAGCTAAAGTATAAAAAAATGACACTCTTTATTTTACCTAATTAGTTTAGCTATTGTGTGTTCGAACCGTACTCTTTATTTTAGCTAGTCATTCAAACTAATTTAACCAATTTGCAAAACAAAAAATGCTATATATATTACTCTTTTTCATAGAATGCCACATATGCACCTACTCTCTAATATGGTTGCCAATGTGACATTTGCGATAATATTTTTAAAAATAATATTTTTTAATATTAGTTTTAAAAATATTATAAAAAATAATTTTAAGTAATATTTAATTTTTTTTTTATAAAATTTATAGTATGTGAATATATTTCAACATATGAATTTGGTGGAACCATCTTGAAAGGGAAGGGAGGGGAGGAATAAAAGAAAACAATAAAGAATATGAATCAACAAAATCACCATGCTTATTCTATCAAGCCTATATATTATAAAAACTAATATACACTCCATGTTACTTTTATAACATTGTATCAAAAAATAGGAAAACTTGACAGCAAAAATGAATTCAGGCATTTTTTCCTTGCTAATGGGAATTACCTCACTAATTGAATGACAGTAGTGGATATATATAAGAATATGAATCTACAAAATCACCTACATCTTCAAAAATGTAATATAACCATGCCATATTTAAGTATGCACAAGTGTGCAAACATAACATCTTATAATGCTAATCTTCACTATAAATATTTCAATGTGTAAAAATCAGAATTCTATTAAAAACATAAACTGATGGGACTCGATACTACACAGCAACATATGGGGCATCTCAATTAAGCATAGTTCTAGTTTACAACCACATATAAGAGACGAAATCATGATCACTCACAATAATGGGAGTCAATACCAATGAGACATCTTTCTTGCACTCTTAACCATAATGTTTCAGTGTCAGTCACCGAATACAATAAAAAATATAATGGCGTCACATACTCAAACCATTGAACTAGTGGGGACTAGACACCTGCAGAATGAACAAAATTTCTTGCACTAACCCAAACAAAGAGGCTAGAGGTACATCGAAATGCTAAAAACCAAACTATCTATAAACACATGGCCACTAGCCCCTAATTATTAAGCAAAGCCACAAATATAAGATCTCACAAAAAATCAATAGAACAAGTTGGAAAATAAAGCATTCAGACTTCTTAGGCAAATACTGTTTCACAACAAACTACATGCCTGAAATGAGAAGTATCTTGCCCCCAACAGGGGTCTAGAATGCCATCAACTAGACCTTAAAGGGAGGCTCTCTATCAAAAGAAACTCTCCTACATGGAATTGGTGAAACATTTTAGAACTAAAATATTTCCTACTCTGACATAAAGCAAAGGTAATTCATCAAACTCATATGATCAGAGAGGCTCTACAAAGCACACGATCATGCCTTTCACAATTTAAGTAAATTTCCAAACTAATATAAACTACTATAAACTAAATCTCTGGATTGCATGATAAAGGTTCGTTTAGAAAGTGAAATAGCAGTATTTAACAATAAATATAACACTTGATATCTTTTTACTGGAAGTTTTCCAACCAAAAATAAGTAATTCAAAAAAAAAAAAGGAAGGGAAAATAAAAATATGCTACTGTGCGTCATCCATGATGAGTTTCTATGCTTCAAGTTTAAATAGAAATGATGATATGTGTGCTCAAATTTCTCTCAACCAACTGTATATGACATTTGGTTTATACAGTTCCTATCATGGGTCATATATATTCTTCAAGGTGAAGAAAATTATGGCAACATAACCAGCCAGTAATCATGAGATTACCTACGGCCTCAAACCAAACCAAACGTATTTTAACAGAGTTAATGGGGGCCAAACGAAAGCAATTTAAAACTTTGTCCATAGAGCTGTGCTTACATGGCACATCATCACAAACCATATATATGCATATTAATAACTCACAACAAAATATGTACTACACAAGGTTCTGTACATACAGGATCCTATAAGTCTAAGTCAACCCAAGAAACTATATACAACATATTTCAAGAATTCGCCCACATGACAAAATAAAACAGAATGACAAAAAGGCGAAGACGGGTCTCGTGCGTGAGACGCGAGGGCTGACTCTTCAAAACCCTTTATTGTTCCTCACAAACTTCACTAGGGCTGGGTTTGGACTTCTCTTGACTCACCTACAAACACATGAATGAGCATGAGTAATAGCCCAGTGAATAATATCAAGTAAAGAAGTTATACAAGCGATATGTAGAACAACATGCTTCAAACGGCCTTGGGCTCAATTCACATTTTCATTTGTTTCAAAAGGGCCTCTGGCCCATTCATTCATGTCAAAACGTCCTCTGGCCCATTCATTCGTGTCAAAATGGCCTCTGGCCTATTCATTCATGTCAAAACGGCCTCTGGCCCATTCATTCGTGTCAAAATGGCCTCTGGCCCATTCATTCATGTCAAAACGGCTTCTGGCCCATTCATTCGTCCTTTTATTCATATCAAACATTTGTCCATAATTCAGACTGGCAAACTCATAAGGCTTATAAGGGAATAAGCAATTGGACAAATGACAAGTTTCAAATATCGATATTACTCACAGTGATCGGTTGGTTGGTTTGCTCTGGAGCTCGACCCTACACATTCCATGAACACAAAAGGATCACAAACAATTCAATCCGTTCTAAATTCACATTTTCCTCTTTAGACTTCATTCTTATCTCTTTAACTCAATTACAATGCTCAATGCATGCCTAAGAGTACTTAGAAGTGAAAGAGGACGAAAAACGAAACACAGAATGCATAAATAAAATTTCAAAAAATAGGGTCCCCGCTCGAGCGTGGACTTCCCCGCTCGAGCGGACCCAATAGGTCTGCAGAAGTACTGGATGCATCAAAATTACGCTCGAGCGGAAGGCCTCACTACATGGCTCCCCGTTCGAGCATAAACTTCCACGCTCGAGCGGACACCATGTCTGCAAAAAGTTCTGGGAGCACGTATTTCACGCTCGAGCGGCAGGTTCCCTGCTCGAGCGGACATCAAAATTCTGGAAAATCCAGAATTGCTCTTTGAGCTCAAATTTGACATTCCAATCATCATTTCATGCATATAAGAGCTCAAACTTTAAATATTCTTGTGCTAACATGATACAAACACCAAATTATATCATTATGAAGCTCAATTCCAAGAATCAAACACATGCATGTCCCAAATTGTCTCAAACTCAACACCAACACATCAAATTCAAACATGCAAAGCTCACACCTCCATGATCTACACTTGCATGTGAGTGACATTCATTATTCTCAACTTAATTGGTGAAGAGATGATCAAACACATGGATTTCAAACAAGATTCAACATGGATTATACACATTGTGTTCAAATATGGAAATTTATAGCAATTTCCTACATGCATGCATCTATTGACTTCAAATACAACAAAATCAACTCAATTTCCTCATAATCAATCTAATCCATGTTCTTGACCATTATTCAAACTTGAATTCACAAGATGATAACTTAAAATTCATGAATTCACTTACCTAGGAGCTTCAAACCCCCAACTCTAGCCAATTCTTGAGTTTAATCCTCAAATTCCCAAACCTTGAGCCAAGATTACACAATTCTCTCCCTTTCTCTCTCTATAGCCGGCCCCTCTTTCTCTCTCAAGGCACAAAATCTGATTCTTGAGTTCAAGCATAGGAATTAAGTGTATAGTGCCCTTCTTACATAATTTTCCACTAGTCACAATTGTTTAATACTAAATAATTTGAGCACTAATTCATTAAATTAATCCGATTAATTTGATCCGAATCAATTTTCAATTAAATTTCACCGTAGGCTCTAAAAATTATGCCAATCACAATGGCGTAATCAATTTCGGGTTCTGTGGCCGCTAGGGCCTTCAATTTAATTTCCAAAGCAGATAATCAAACAGATATTCCTACGGTGAACAGATAGAAATTCAAAACCACATATTTTCACATAATGGCACACAAAATCATGTTAAACACATAATCACATTCATGTGAAGGACCAATTAACATAATAAGGGACAGGGTTATCACAGTCTTCCCCCCTTTAGGAAGTTTGGTCCTTCAAACTTATTTTACCTTCGTCGGGACACAAATGTGGATAGCGTAGCCGCATTTCCTCATCTTTTTCCCATGTAGCATCCGTCCCATAGTGTTCTTTCCATTCCACTTTCACCATTGGGATGGACTTGCTTCTCAATTGTTTCACTTGCCGATTAACAATTCGTTCTGGCCAAGCTACCCGGTGATAATCAATCACATGGAACGGGTCTCGGAGATAACCCCTCAACATCGACACATGAAACACCTTATGGATTTGCTCGAATCCCGATGGCAAAGCAACTCTATAAGCCACTGGGCCAAACCTTTCCAGAATCTGAAACGGTCCAATGTAACGGGGCGACAATTTGTTCTTCTTTCCAAATCTGACTTGGCCTTTCATTGGGGACACACAGATAAACACGTGGTCACCGACCTCATACTCAAGAGGTCTTCTCCAAACATCTGCATAGTTCTTTTGTCAGTCCTGAGCTGTTTTGAGCCTTTGCCGAATAGTTTTGATTTTCTTAGAAGTATCTTGCACAATTTCAGGCTAAAGCTCTATCCCCGACCTCTGTCCAACAATTTGGCGATCTATACCTTCTACCATACAAAGCCTCGTATGGTGCCATACCGATGCTGGAGCGGAAGCTGTTATTGTAAGCAAATTCCGCAGATGACAAATAGTCTTCCCAACTCCCCTGAAAATCCAAAGCACACATCCGGAGCATATCTTCCAAAGTCTGTATTGTTCGTTCTGATTGCCCATCTTTCTGTGGGTGGAATGCAGTACTGAACCTTAGTTCCGTCCCCATAGCTTTTTGCAAACTCATCCACAATCTAGATACAAATTTCGGATCTCTGTCCGACACAATAGATACCGGAACTCCGTGTAAACAGACGATCTCATCAACATAAATAGTAGCCAATCTATAAGCATTAAATGTAGTTTTGACAGGCAGAAAATGTGCAGATTTAGTCAGTCTATCAACTACAACCTAAATAGAATCCATACCTCAAGAAGTCCGAGGTAGGCCAACAACAAAATCCATAGTCACATGCTCTCACTTCCATTCAGGAATAGGGAGAGGTTGCAGTAGACCGCCTGGTTTCTGATGTTCAGCTTTAACTTGCTGACACTGAAGACATTTGGACACATATTCTGCAATCTCTTTCTTCATTTTATTCCACCAATAGGTTTGTTTCAAATCCGGATACATTTTATTATTACCCGGAAGCATAGCAAATACGGATCTGTGGGCTTCATCTAAAACCCTCTTCTTTAGTTCCGGAATATCTGGGACACACATTCTGTTCCGAAATCTCAACACTTTATTCTCAATGCCAAATTCTGCTTTCGGACTTGTTTCAAATTCATCAATCACCTTCTTGAGGAATTCATCCTCTTTTTGTTTCTGTTTAATTTCCTCTATGATTGCCGGCTCGGCTATAATAGCGGCTATCAATCCGCCCTGTTCACACATTACCACTTCAATTTCAGACTTCTCAAAATCTTGCAAGATCTCTTTCTGTTCAGTAAGCAAACAGGCCATACTCCCCGTTGACTTTTTACTCAAGGCATCAGCAATTGTATTAGCTTTCCCGGGGTGATACTGAATCTCAAGATCATAGTCTTTTATCAATTCGAGCCATCTCCTCTGTCGCATATTCAACTCCTTCTGCGTGAAGAAGTATTTTAGATTTTTATGATCCGTGTAGACTTCACACTTTGCTCCATACAGATAATACCGCCAGATTTTCAAAGCAAAAACAACTGCAGCCAATTCTAGGTCATGTGTTGGATAATTCTACTCATGTGGCCTCAACTGTTGGGAGGCGTAAGCAATAACCTTTCCGTTCTGCATTAACACACAACCCAACCCTTTATAAGACGCATCACTGAAAATTACAAAATTCTCCGTACCTGAAGGTAGTGTCAAAATTGGTGCAGTGGTCAATCTTGTTTTCAATTCATGAAAGACGGCTTCTCTTTCGTCGTTCCATTCAAACGGTTGCCCTTTTCGTGTCAATTGCGTAAGAGGCACAGCTAATTTCGAAAAGTCCTTCACAAACCTCCTGTAGTACCCGGCTAAGCCCATGAAGCTGCGGACTTCTGTCACATTAGTCGGTGTAGGCCAATTCACAATTGCCTCTATTTTCTGCGGGTCCACTGAAATTCCTTCTTTGTTGATCACATGCCCTAAGAAAACAACTTCATCCAACCAAAACTCACATTTCTTTAGTTTAGCAAACAATTTCCGTTCCCTAAGTATTTGCAGGACAGTTCTCAAGTGATGTTCATGTTCAAGTCTATTCTTGGAGTATATTAAAATATCATCGATAAAAATCACAACAAATTCGTCAAGGTAGGTTTTAAAAATTCGATTCATTAAGTCCATGAATGCTGCCGGAGCATTAGTCACTCCAAATGGCATAACAAGAAACTCAAAATGTCCATACATCGTTCTGAATGTGGTTTTCTCAACATCCTCTGCCTTAACTTTCAGCTAATGATACCTGGATCTCAAATCAATCTTAGAAAACACCTGTGATCCCTGCAACTGGTCAAATAAGTCATCAATACGGGTAGGGGATATTTGTTCTTTATTGTTACCTTGTTCAATTCCCGATAATCGATACACAGGCGTAGGGTTTCATCCTTCTTTTTCACAAATAATACTGGTGCACCCCAAGGAGAAGCGCTAGGTCGAATAAACCCCTTGTCAAGCAGGTCTTGCAACTGTTCTTTCAATTCTTTTATTTTGGCAGTAGCCATTCTATAGGGAGTCTTGGAAATAGGTTGGGTGCCTGGCATGGTTTCAATAGTGAATTCTATCTCCCGGTCTACCAATTCCCCTGGTAATTCATTTGGAAACACATCTGGAAATTCTCTAACAATAGGGATACTGTTCAATTCAACATTCACAGATTGTTCAGACAACACATAGCACAATTAACCCCGGCACCCTTTCCTGATCAGTTTACATGTTTCCATTGCAGATATCACATAAGGTGGAGGCACTACCCCATTACCCACAAACACAATTTTCTTATGTTCTGGTGGTTTAAACACAACCCGTTTTGTCACGCAATCAATGGTGGCACAATATTTGGTCAACCAATCCATGCCCAAAATTACATCAAAATGTCTAAAATTCAAGGGTAACAAGTCCACATATAGGATAGTATCTTCAACACGCATATCACAAAATCGGTATATGGATTCACACAATACAGATTCCCCAGATGGAGCAGACACACATAACAGATATGGCAGTAATTCTAAAGGTCTGTTCAGTCTAGATACAAATGCACATGTTACAAATGAGTGTGTTGATCCAGAGTCAATTAACACAAAGGCATCCTGATTACATATAGAAATGGTACCTGAGACAACTGCGTTAGCATTCCGTGTATCGCCCGGAACAAGCGCAAAAACTCTTCCTTGTCTCACAGTATCCCCGGTGGTAGCGGATCTCAAAGTATTTCCCGGCTTTGGGATCGATGCAGTGGAACTAGCAGCCATCTTTCCACCATTCTGATTACAGTCTTGGGCCATATGCCCTTGTTTCCCACATTTGAAACAAGCTCCTGACACACGGTAACAAACTCCACGGTGCTTTCTACTACAAATATTGCACATGGGAGCTGTGTCTCGGGAAGAATTTGAAGTATTCGAGGGGCCCGTATTTTGCTTTTTCAAAAATTTCTTCTTTGAGAAGAAGCCTTGCCTTTTGTTACTTTTCCAGTCAGTTGTTGACTTAGTCTGTCTAGCTATGTTAGCCTATGATATGATGGCCCTGTTTAGCACCCCGATGTAGGTCTCTAGCTTCAAGACATTCACTCTTTCTAAAATGTCGCTTCGAAGCCCACCTTCAAAATGCCTCGCCTTCTTATAGTCCGTATCCATCACATGTGGTGCAAACCTGGCCAATTCAGTGAATTTGGCCTCATACTCGGCTACAGTCATACTGTCTTGTCTAAGTTCCATAAACTCTGCTACTTTCTTGTCCCGAACACACTGCGGGAAGTACTTCTCATAAAAAAATTTCAGAAATTTCACCCAGTCAATATCTCTGTGATTCTCATGCATCAACATCCACCATCTTCTCGCTTCGTTTTCTAGCATAAAAGTGGCTAGAAGTACTTTCTGTGTCTCCGAACATGGGAACACTTCAAATAATTTCTCAATGTCGAGGACCCACGCTTCGGCTTTCAACGGATCTAATCCACCATGGAACTGTGGTGGTTTCATTTTCTTGAATTCTTTGGTAAGTGCTATTATCCGATCATCATTCTGATTATCTGGCACCAGAGATGCCGGAGGTGGAGGTGGCGGAGGTGGTTGTTGCCACTCATGTTGCTGTCTCAAAGTTTCTGCCATTTCCTATATCAGTCTTTCCATTCTGTCTATTCTTGCAGTAGAGGACTCCTCTATCTCATCACTTCTTGTTCTCACCATCTGATTAAACTTACATTATACTTTATACAAAAGATTCACAAGTATGCATAGAACAAGGAGCATACATATTCAAATAATTTGTAATGCGAGCACTTTACAAACTTATAGCACATAATCGTTCAAATCAAAACATACAAGCGTATTCTAGATGCTTTCAAATTCATACTTATCACATGAATGCATCCTAGATCTTTTCTAGACGCGTATTGCTCTTTTGGACAACTGTGTGAGTTATTAACTGGTGCTTTGATACCACTCTGTCATGACCCGAACCCGCCCCCAAGGGTTAAAAACATAACCGGTCAGTAATCGTGAGATTACCTACGGCCTCAAACCAAACCAAACGTATTTTAACAGAGTTAATGGGGGCCAAACGGAAGCAATTTAAAACTTTGTCCATAGAGCTGTGCTTACATGGCACATCATCACAAACCATCAATATGCATATTAATTACTCACAACAAAATATGTACTACACAAGGTTCTGTACATACAGGATCTTATAAGTCTAAGTCAACCCAAGACACTATATACAACATATTTCAAGAATTCGCCCACATGACAAAATAAAACAGAATGACAAAAAGGCGAAGACAGGTCTCGTGCGTAAGACGCGAGGGCTGACTCTTCAAAACCCTTTGTTGTTCCTCACAGACTTCACTGAGGCTGGGTTTGGACTTCTCTTGGCTCACCTACAAACACATGAATGAACGTGAGCGATAGCCCAGTGAATAATATCAAGTAAAGAAGT
Organism: Camellia granthamiana; assembly: GCA_036172215.1. Taxonomy (NCBI): domain Eukaryota; kingdom Viridiplantae; phylum Streptophyta; class Magnoliopsida; order Ericales; family Theaceae; genus Camellia; species Camellia granthamiana. The sequence goes on from CM069910.1 coordinate 38,271,573, forward strand.
TATACAAACGATATGTAGAACAACATGCTTCAAACAGCCTTGGGCCCAATTCACATTTTCATTTGTTTCAAAACGGCCTCTGGCCCATTCATTCATGTCAAAACGGCCTCTGGCCCATTCATTCGTGTCAAAATGGCCTCTGGCCCATTCATTCGTGCAAAACGGCCTCTGGTCCATTCATTCGTGTCAAAATGGCCTGTGGCCCATTCATTCGCGTCAAAACGGCCTCTGGCCCATTCATTCATGTCAAAACGGCCTCTAGCCCATTCATTCGTGTCAAAACGGCCTCTGGCCCATTCATTCGTCCTTTTATTCATATCGAACATTTGTCCATAATTCAGACTGACAAACTCATAAGGCTTATAAGGGAATAAGCAATTGGACAAATGACAAGTTTCAAATATCGATATTACTCACAGTGATCGGTTGGTTGGTTTGCCCTGGAGCTCGACCCTATACATTCCATGAACACAAAAGGGTCACAAACAATTCAATCCATTCTAAATTCACATTTTCCTTTTTAGGCTTCATTCTTATCTCTTTAACTCAATTACAATGCTCAATGCATACCTAAGAGTACTTAGAAGTGAAAGAGAACAGAAAACGAAACACAGAATGCATAAACAAAATTTCAGAAAGCAGGGTCCCCGCTCGAGCATGGACTTCCCTGCTCGAGCGGACCCAATAGGTCTGCAGAAGTACTGGATGCATCAAAATTACGCTCGATCGTGCACTCTGGCGCTCGAGCGGAAGGCCTCACTACATGGCTTCCCGCTCGAGCGTAAACTTCCACGCTCGAACGGACACCATGTCTGCAAAAAGTTTTGGGAGCACGTATTTCACGCTCGAATGGCAGGTTCCCCGCTTGAGTGGACATCAAAATTCTGGAAAATCCAGAATTGCTCTTTAAGCTCAAATTCGACATTCCAATCATCATTTTATGCATATAAGAGCTCAAACTTTAAATATTCTTGTGCTAACATGATACAAACACCAAATTATATCATTATGAAGCTCAATTCCAAGAATCAAACTAGGGATGGCAATTTGAAACCGGCCCGACGGGGATCCCCGACCCCGATTTTAGCGGTTTTTCCCCGAAAAATACTCCCGACGGGGAGGGGACGGTATTTGAAAATCAATCCCCGATCTGTTCCGGGCCGAGGACGGTGATCAGTTTTCAATCCCCGGCCCGGCCCCGTCCCCGTCCTCGGCCCCGACCCCGTCCCCGAAATTCCCCGAAATAAAATTACTTTTATACCCTTATATATAATATATATATAATAAACCCTTAGGTTATATAATATCATATATATGTTGTTGATTGATGATTGTTGTACATATTTTTTTTTTGGGTTGTTTGTTGAACAGATCCATTATACAGATTTTTTTTTTTTTTGGGTTGTTTGTTGAACAGATCTGCCGCCGGGGATGTTTCAGGGTCGGGGAAACCCGATCCCCGATGGGGGCGGGGATGGGGATAGTCATAGGTTCCCCGTCGGGGATCGGGGCCGGGGCCGGGGACATTTTCACCATCGGGGATCGGGGACGGGGAGGGTGATCCCCGGCCCCGCCCCGTTGCCATTCCTAAATCAAACACATGTATGTCCCAAATTGTCTCAAACTCAACACCAACACATCAAATTCAAACATGCAAAGCTCACACCTCCATGATCTACACTTGCATGTGAGTGACATTCATTATTCTCAACTTAATTGGTGAAGAGATGATCAAACACATGGATTTCAAACAAGATTCAACATGGATTATACACATTGTGTTCAAATATGAAAATTTATAGCAATTTCCTACATGCATGCATCTATTGACTTCAAATACAACAAAATCAACTCAATTTCCTCATAATCAATTTAATCCATGTTCTTGACCATTATTCAAACTTGAATTCACAAGATGATAACTTAAAATTCATGAATTCACTTACTTAGGAGCTTCAAACCCCCAACTCTAGCCAATTCTTGAGTTTAATCCTCAAATTCCCAAACCTTGAGCCAAGATTACACAATTCTCTCCCTTTCTCTCTCTATAGCTAGCCCCTCTCTCTCTCTCAAGGCACAAAATCTGATTCTTGAGTTCAAGCATAGGAATTAAGTGTATAGTGCCCTTCTTACATAATTTTCCATTAGTCACAATTGTTTAATACTAAATAATTTGAGCACTAATTCATTAAATTAATCCAATTAATTTGATCCGAATCAATTTTCAATTAAATTTCATCGTAGGCTCTAAAAATTATGCCAATCACAATGGCGTAATCAATTTCGCGTTCTGTGGCCGATAGGGCCTTCAATTTAATTTCCAAAGCAGATAACCAAACAGATATTCCTACGGTAAACAGATAGAAATTCAAAACCACATATTTTCACATAATGGCACACAAAATCATGTTAAACACATAATCACATTCATGTGAAGGACCAATTAACATAATAAGGGATAGGGTTATCACAATGAGAACATGTGGAGTTTTTAAAGAACTATCCATGTTTGTCCCCCACTTTTATTCCCATTCCCAAACTCCTTTTTCATTTTATATTTACAATTTGTATGAATGCCAACAAAAACACATGTCCTTCCATGTTTCTCCCCTGTTCATTTCATTCCCAAACTATTTCACTTTATATTAATAATTTGTATGAATGGTAACCAAAAAAAAAAAAATGTCCTTTTGCTTCTTATAGAAAGAAAAATAAAAATGATGCACAAATATAATTGTCAGTGCATTTTAATGTTTGACGATGTATATAATTGTTAATACCACAAACCAGTAAAAGTGAAAAAAAATAAAAATAAAAGAAAAACATTCGCTGAACTTTTCTTAATTTATATAATAATAAATTGTGCAGGAGAACCCAACATTACATGGGAAAGGATAACAACATGGTATATGCATAGAAATAATAAAAACATGGTACATATGTGCATAAAAATGCAAGCAAAGACGACTGTGGAGATAATAGACAATTCCATTACTGACTTGCCCCAGAGTGACAAAAATTATTGTTTATCATCAACCTCCTATGTGTAAGATAGTGGAAAAGAGACATTCAGCATAAACAACATCAGATTTGGTAAGATAAGATACTCGAAATAAACTTTTAGGATTTCTGTGATATGATCAACCACCCACTTTATTTATGTAACATTTGGAAATAGTAAAAATTATTTCATGGGCCAGATAGTATTTTAGATGTCCTCAATATCTTTGTTATCAAGATTTATCAAACAAACCCAGTAGTTGACTTCTATGACAAGGATATAGAAAAGTTCTCTTCACACATTCCAACATTAGCATCAATGGCATTTCAATATGGAAGTCCTACAAGGGCTTAAAAATGAGAAGATTGCATCACTTTGAAAATTTGAGCAGTAGAGTCTCAAATTCTTCCACAAGGGCGTGAAAAGCACATAATCCAATTTATGGAGAACAATTAATAGATTTCAAGCTACAAATTTTGACAATAATCCCACTTAATGATTATGGTGTGCACAAATTCATCAACATAAATAGTTGTAATGGAGATGCATAAGCACACAACCATGCAGGAACATCACTAATTGACACAAAGACGCACAATGAACCATAAATGTATATACTATACATTACATTATAAGTCGACAAATAAATATAAATAACAATTGTCATGTATTAAAACATGCCACTTTAACTTGCACATACATTCAAGGAACAATACGATCACATAAACATTGGACCTATTGATGTGGTACTTACCATGTTCCACCCCAGCCCAATATAAATAAACGGTGACAATCAACCCTTCTTCACAAACAAATGACTTATTCAAAAGAAGGTTATCAGATCCTTCTATCTATCAGATGTTAAAATAATGTACATTTTCTCTAGTATGTGTCGGTTGTAAGTTAACAAAAGAGAAGGTATATAACCTTCAAGATTTTCACAATATACATGTCACATACGTCAAATTGCCAGAATATATGAAGACATCATCTTCAACTGATTTTCATTGGTTTAACATGTCATACAATGATAAAAACATATCATCATTCACAAGCAAAGTTTAGTACCTTCACAAATTTGCAAAGCCAATTCTTCACACTGAGATTAACAATTATTCTTTATACCATCTCAACCAACAATTAATTTCTTTAGTTTTTCATCCCAATGTCCTAGTTTGGCAAACCTAACCTTTTTTCTTACTCTTTGACCATTAATTTAGCAACTAATAATCTTGCAACCAATTTTCTTAACATCCAGTCCAGCAACCTGTCACCCACTAATCAAGCCAATTCAGACCTATTTATCTGCAAATGCCATAAATTTCTCACACCCTCTAGACCCTTAATCTATGGTCTTTCCACAAGCAAACCCCCACAGAAACCTATTTATGGGTGATATTGTTGCAAGTCTCATAGAGCTATTGTATGGCACTAAGAAAATGTTTGACAACTAAATTAAGTGCTCGGGTTAGCAGTTTTTCAAATGAATGTTTTATTATGTGTGTTTTAATAACGCACAACCAGTTACCACTTGAATTTGAAATTCACCGTCAAAGATGCTTGACTTATCATTGAATGCTAAACATGGTTACTGAGTAGCAGTTTATATTTTAATCTCTATGGACAAACTCATCATTAAATTTTCAACATTAGTATTCAGCTACTTAAATCTTCAGGACCACTGATTCAACAATAAAACGAATATCTTCATTTACTACAGATTAGGATTATGTATTAGGGAAACAGGGTCATGGAGGAGTTCAACTACTAGTAATAACTTTTTCACAGGACTATCAAATTGATTTGAGGAGTGCTATTAGCATTAGATTTTATCGTAGTTTTATTTTGCCGAATATAATGGTAAGATACAACTCTTCATTTTTAGATTTCTTTTGCCGAACAATTTTAGATTTCTTTTGTTTAACATTGCTGCCACTCTTTGCACTTTAAAATGTTCTTCAGATGATGAGAGCCAAATGAGAGAAAAGAACCAAGAGGGTCTCAATCTTTACAAGAAATAACAATAACCTAGAAACCTATCTAAGATTATTGACATAACAAGTAGTTACAGAATAGACAAAGTGAAAATAGACATACATAGCTTCAGTTAAGAAATTGAGAGAGAGAAGCAGGGAAAGTGAGATACAAAGCAAAAAGGGAACAAACCTGTAGGGGTAGACTGAAGCACCGATGGTTTCGCACGGCAGCAGCAAACGGCACCAACAAATCCTTCAAAATTCTATGGGACCTAGAATCTCTTTCTTCTCTCTATGGGACCTGAGATCAATAAATAGTCTTTGATCCTTCATATCAAAATAAACAGCAACTATAATCAATATATATTTATATAATAAATCGATCGATCAATCGAGAGAGAGAGAGAGAGAAAGAGAGAGAGAGAGAGAGAGAGAGAGAGAGAGAGAGAGAGTACTACCTTCAGTTTTCTTTGAAATTGATTTGCTTCAAAAACCCTAAGAACTGAGAGAAGAATAAGGGAACCCAAACCAGCGGGGAATAAGGAACCCGTCCATGATCAGAGGAGAATAAGGAACCCAAACCGGGGAATATTCACGCCAAAAGTTTAGGGATTTTGGTTTTAATGTTTTCGGTAGGTTTATCTTTTCAATTATAACAATAATAAAATGCCATTTGAAAACTTAATTGATCTTTTACAGCATTTTTAAAAGATTATTAAAATTGGAATGAATGCTATAAATAAATAAAAAAAATTAAACTAATTTGAACACTAAAAATCAAAATTTAAAAAATTATTTATGACCTCCTAAAAAATAAAATTATACAAAAATAATAAGTATTTTTTTATTTTTTCACCAATTTTTTTTTTTAGTTTTTTAGGGAAAAAAAATTCTAAAATAAGTTTCTGAAAATAAAACCAAAGATATTGAAATTGATAATTTAACCAGATTCTTTGAAAAAGTTTAGATTATCTCAAATTAGCCATCTAAACTTAAGAGGGTTTTTGGGCTTGATGGGTTCATTTTGTGATCTAATTCGATAATCACTTTAATTTTACAATTCAATAATTAGAATATTTAAAAAAAATTGAAAAATTATAATAAAAATACAAATAACTAAATCACCTCATTTCACTACCAAAACTTTTACCGACGAATAGTATTATCGTCGCTAAATGTTTAACTCTTTGTCCATGCCAACTTGTCGTCGCCAAAAGTAAGCACATTAATAGCAACGCTTATTGTGTTGCTAAAAAATAAGCCTCGTAGCTAAAATTTATGAAATTTTGGTGCCAACCAATATTTTTGGCGCCTAGTCAATGTTATGCTTATTTAGCGACGATAGTAAATTGGGTTGGTAAAGGTCTACTTTTCCCAACGAAATTGATCACTGTGTCGCTAAAAATATACTTTTCGCTACGAAAATTGACGTTGTCGCCAAAAGTGCAATTTCTTGTATGCATTAAAGAGTATGTATTATATGTAAATTATGATATTTATGGGGTTAATAATTATAATTGAATTTTTTAGGCTATGTTTGGTTTATGGATTTGAAAAAATTAGGTAAAATGTGAATAAAATATGCTTATATTTTACATACATATCATGCACTTTTTTCATTTTTCCTTTTAAATTTCTATCCAAATTCATGAATCAAGTAAAACATTAAAGTCTTAATTTAAAAAAAAAAAAAAATCATAACCAAGCACCACACAAGTATAACTAAGCACCTTTTGAATTATAATTAAAATAATGTTATAACTAATATTATAATAAATCATAACTAATGTCATAAAATATTATAACTAAATATTAGAAAATGTCATAACTAAAACCTATGGTACATTTCAAGAGATATTTATTGTGAGACTAATTTTAACCTATGAAAAGGCAACAAGTGTCCCTAAAATCTAGAGGAGGACTTCACACTTGGCATTTAATTTTGCAAAAAAGTTTGGGTCTAGAATTTACCTAAAATGAGTTATATGTATTAGTGATTATATTGATGAAAAATAAATTTAAGGATTTAGGTAGCGTTTGATGGAGTTTTAAAATTATGATTTGAGAATAGAGTTGTATTTTGAGTTAGTGAGTTTTGAAATTATGATTTAGAGAAAATTTGTTCGATTATGAGTTTTGAAAAGAGTTTTAAATTTTTGATGTGACATATGAAATGAGAAAAGTTGTTTGGTTATGAGTTTTGAAAAGAGTTTTCAAAACTTAATTCAAAAACTTATACCTCATAACCAAACACACAACTCAAAACTCTATTCAAAATTCTATTTAAAATTTATAACCAAACTCTTTTTAAAATTCAATTCAGAAAAATATTTTGTCATTTTGGTCTAAAAAAATATTTTTTATATTTAAAAAATATCAAAAACAATTTTTTTTTATTTCCCCCAAGTAACAAGTGACGATTGGCAATTGCAAAAAAAAAAAGTACTGTTCTAGTCAACCGGCCAAACATCCAGGGGATGTCCAGGGGGACGACCCAAAGGTAAGAGGGTATGTACGAAAAGGTGAGAGATTTGGCTTGGAAGCAGCTCTGCCAAACGTGAAAGAGAAATGTGTTTTAAAATATATGGTGGAATTAATTTTTGAACACACCATCCAAATAGAAGGAAAACTCTCTCTCTAGAATATGTCCGTTGAAGGAGAAACTGGATCCCATGGGAGATCGGCTGAAGAAACCGATCATCTTAACCGCAACACGAAGAAAATCAAGGGTTCGAGGGAGATAGACGATGACAATATGGGGGAAAACACTGTAGATCATGAAGTAATCAACATAGATTGCGCTGACCCTAAATGCAGTAATACCGCGGATGATGCCATGGTGGATACCCCTGATGAGAGCAACGCCACCATCACAGAGGCCAACCGTGTAACGGGACTAAGTCCGACACAACAAGGCGGTGCATTGAAGGTCAACGCTGTTGGCTCCAGCTCTCAATCCTTTAAGCAAGCTCTCCTCCGATCCCGATTTACCGAAAACCCAAATGAAAAGAATTTCGAAATTCTTGAGAAGGATTCAGCTAATTTCCCTTCAGATGAGGAAGATAGAAGCGAGGAGGAAGCTGAAGAGGAGATCATAGAAGAATCTGAGGACCTACAATGCCAAATCCCTAGAATCCGGGTGCCTACTAGTCTGCTGAAGAAAGCTCGAAAACCTTGGGGCAAATGCCTCATTGTAAGACTGCTAGGTAAGACAATTGGTTATACTCTGTTTGTAAACAAGATCAAAAAGGTTTGGGGACTGCAAGTTGATTTTGAAGCATTAGATATTGGGCATGGATTCTTTATTATAAAATTCGACATGATAGAGGATTACTCGAGGGTCTACACAGGGGGACCTTGGGTAGTGATGGATCATTATGTTACGGTTCGCAAATGGCAACATGATTTCAAATCGGATGAAGCAGAGGAGGATACTACAGCCATATGGATGCGTTTTCCAAACCTCCCAATTGAATACTACGACGAACAAATCCTATGTCATGTTGCTAAGGCATTTGGGTTTCCGTTGAAAGTGGATATCAACACTGCTATGGCGACCAGAGGCAAATATGCCCAGGTTTGCGTTGAAATGGACCTGAGAAAGCCACTGATTCCCATTTTACAATAGGTAAATATACATACTGTGGAATATGAACATCTTCATTCATTTTGTTTTTCTTGTGGCAGGGTTAGTCATCGCCGGGACAAGTGCAGCGATAGGTGGCCTTCGGCGTCGGTAATGATGCACTAAGACATTACCGTTGCAGGTGAGACAGATCAAAATGGACTGGGCCCATCAAGCAGTATCAATGACAATGCAAGTGCAGCCAAAGAAGGCCAAGACCATCCTAGTTATGGCCCATGGACCAAAGCTCCTAGCAGGAAAAAATGGCATAAGCCCAATAAAAACCAAAGAACGGACTACACACAGCACAATAGATTTGGAGCACTTCAACAAGATCCTAGCCTGGTGGAGAATCAAGAGACCCAAGTTAGACCTGAGACTATCTTGCGTGATACTAATAGGAAAGGGCCCAGCTTCAAGTATAAAGAAAAGGCCGAAGCCAGTAAAGGAAAGAAAACCCAACACTTTGAAGGAAATAAAATAATCAGGGGTGAGGATAAGGGGGAAATCTGGAGAGGGAAACAAGTAAGCAATGGCAAGCTACCACGTGATGAATCTGTCAGTGGCCTTGAGAATAAGTCCATTAATAACATTCAACTTTGTAGCTCAAAACCTACTACCATTACCATCCCCCCCATTTCGGTTTCCAATCCATCTCCCACAATTGAGTTAAGTTCTGTTGTTGACCCTTTGAAGAAGCTTAGCCCCAGATTACCACCTGATAAGAATGGAGGACTAGACCAATAATCTGCTCCCGAATTTAAATCAAGAAGAAGATCAACTAAGCGTGAACCACCATCGAGTGTACTTGGACCGGGTTCTTTTGATGTTGCAACTAGGGAAAAAAGTGTGTCACCACTTAGACTTAGAATGGTGGATCGAAGAAGTGAAGGTGATAATCAAACCATGGTGGCAGATCAATGCACACATCCACCGGCACATCATCACAGTACATCCAATGAAGTCAGTGGATGAGAGATATAATGAGGTAAGGGCTTTATTAGGGGTCCCAAAAAACTCCTATTTACCTGATTTTCATCGTATGTCATCTATGGATATGCTTTTCTGGAATTGTCGAGGTGCGGGTAACAATACATTCAAAAGAACTCTGAAAGAGTTAGTGAGGACTCATAAGCCAAAAAATTTGGTACTAATGGAAACTAAGGTTAAGTTAAATTCCATGGGCATGTTTTTTAATAGAATGGGGTTTACGGCCTCAGCCCATGTTGATCCTGTTGGTCGAAGTGGGGGCATTTGGATGTTATGGAACCCATCTCAAGCTAATGTGCGAGTCTTGGAGGCAAATTCCCAGATTATTACCGCCACTGTCTCAAGACAAAACTACCCCGATTGGTTGTTGTTCGCTGTTTATGCTAGTCCAAATGCAAGGAAAAGAGAGGATTTGTGGCAGATACTGGAACAAACAGCCCAGCAGAATGATGACCCTTGGCTTGTTGCAGGAGACTTCAATGACTGTAGTTCTCCAGCAGAAAAAAGAACAATCTCTGGAACCTCACTAAACAGCATTAATCAAAGCCAAAGGAGGTGCCAAAAATTTGTGGAACGAACAAATAGTTGTAACTCAATGGACCTCGGATGTGTGGGTCCTAGGTTGACTTAGACTAACAACAGAAAAAGATGGGCTAATACTATGGTTCGGCTGGATAGAGCACTGTGCAATTCTGAATGGCGTACCCTGTTTCCGGATGGATGTGTCCGCAACCTACCACGCACTTACTCTGACCACTCACCATTGATGGTTCTCACACAAGGTATGCACCATTCTAATTCTCTTGTTAAACCGTTTCGTTTTGAAGCTGCTTGGATCTCCCATGGGGAGTTTCGTGATGTTGTATCTGCTAACTGGAAACACCCTTATCCATCCTTGGCTGCGAATTTGAAAGGGATGGCTATTAGAGCTTTAAAGTGGAATAAGGATGTTTTCGGTAATATTTTCAGAAGAAAAAGATGGCTTCTTGGGCGTATTGAAGGAATTCAAAAAGCCCAAGCCAATAATTTTTCTCATAATCTGTGTATTCTCGAGAAAGAGTTAATTTCTTATTACAATTTAGCTCTTTATCAAGAGGAGCTGTTATGGTTCCAAAACTCTAGATCCAACTGGATTACTCAAGGGGATAGAAATACTAAATATTTCCATGTTTCCACCATTATTAAACGGAGAAGGTTGAAAATTGAGATGCTCAAGTCTGACAATGGTGAGTGGGTGGACCAAATTCATGATTTAAAAGTTTAGTTCAAAATTTTTTCATCAACCTTTTTCAGGCCACTCCCACTGTTAGACTTGATCACTGGAATGGGTTAACTTCTTGTAAGCTTACGGAGGAGAATAATAATGAGATCTGTAAAAGGGTCACCAATGCGGAGATTTGGAGTGCAGTTAAGAATATAAAAGCTTTCAAAGCCCCTAGTGGTGATGGATTTCAAGCTATTTTTTATCACACTTACTGGGATATTGTTGGCCCCTCGGTGTCTGAGTTTGTCCAGCATTGTTTTCATACCAATTCTGTCCCTAGAGAAATGAATCAGACCTTGATTGCTCTCATTCCTAAGGCTGAAAACCCTGGGACTATTAAACAGTTTCGGCCCATTAGTCCTTGTAATGTTACTTATAAAATCATTACTAAAATTATTGTGAGTCGTATTAAACCTTTTTTGGATAATATTGTTTGACCTAACCAAAGTAGTTTTATTCTTGGCCGTACGACCAGTGACAACATCATTATCACTCAGGAAATTATTCATACTTTGATGGGCAAGAAGAAGAAAAAAGGTGATTTGATTTTAAAAATTGACCTTGAAAAGGCCTATGATAATATCTCATGGGATTTTTTGCAACAAACTCTTCAAGAATTCAATTTTCATCCTAATCTCATTATGCTTATTATGAGTTGTGTATCTACTGTCCAATCTGCTATTTTGTGGAATGGTGAGGTTTTGGAGGATTTCACTCCGGGAAAGGGTTTGAGACAAGGAGACCCTCTGTCTCCTTATCTCTTTGTTCTCTGTATGGAACGTTTATCTAACATGATTTGCCACAAAGCTGCCCTTAAAACTTGGAAAGGAATCTCAATTGGTAGAGGAGGCCTGTGTATCACTCATTTGTTTTTTGCGGATGATCTGCTTTTATTTGCCTCGGCGAACCCCACTAGTTGTAAGACTATCATGGAAACTCTTAATGAGTTTAGTGATATTTTTGGCCTGCAAATTAATACTCACAAGTCCAAAATGTTTGTCTCTCCGAATGTGAATTGCAGCTATGCTCACACCCTCAGTTCTTTGTGTGGTATTCCTTTAACTAGGGATCTGGGAAAGTACCTTGGGGTCTCTATTCTTCATGGTAGACTTAGTCGCAGCCATTTCAACTCCATTTTGGAGAAAATGCAAAAAAGACTTGCGGGATGGAAAATCAATACTTTATCCTTGGCTGGGAGAGCCACTCTTATACAATCAATTACTTCAGCCATTTCGGCCTACACTATGCAAGCGATGAAAGTCCTATAAGGGTGTGTGATGATATTGATCGTTTGAACCGTAACTTCCTTTGGGGTGATAGCCTTGAACAGAGGAAAATTCACCTCATTAAATGGGATCAAGTTTGCAAGAAAAATGAGGATGGTGGGCTTGGTATCTGGAGAGCTAGAGATAATAATCTAGCTCTTCTCTCCAAACTTAGCTAGAAAATTCTCTGTGATGAAGGGGGATTGTGGATTGATGTTTTAAAAGCTAAGTATTTGAAACATAATACCATTCACAATTGGCCTACAAAAAGAAAAGCTTCTCATTTTTGGAGACGACTTCTGCTTACTAGAAATGTGTTGAGTAAAGGGGTGAAATGGACCATTGGTGATGGTACTAAAGTAAGGATTTGGAAAGATTGGTGGTGTGGGAACACGGCCTTGGATGAGGCTATTCCCAACCATGAATTATCCAATTCTGCCACTGTTAGTACAATTTTGAATGAGGAAAAAGTGTGGGATATGGATTTGATTACTAACCAAATACCGGAGGAAGCAATTCCTAACATACTACGCATCCACCCTCCACGGCTTGTGAATCTCATTGATAAACCTTGTTGGAAGGGATCCCAGGATGGGGGATTCACTTCTGCTGCAGCTTATGATATTATTGTTGGAAATGACCAACATGTGGGTGATTGGAAGCGGTTGTGGAAATTGCGAATTCCACAAAAACTTAAAGGTTTTCTTTGGGTGGTCCTTAAGGGAAAACTCCTTACCAATGATATGCGTATGAGGAGGGGACTCACGAATGATTCTAATTGTATTAGTTGCAATAACATGGAAGATTTAAATCATGTGTTGCGAACTTGTCCCCAAGCAGGAGAGCTATGGGCCTCTGTTTTTAATACTCAATGGTATTTGAAAATGCTTAATACCCCATTGCTGGATTGGATCATTGTGAATGCCAAAAACAAAACTCGTTATAGCAATTACATTTCATTTGGAACTATTTTCATTGTTGCTTTTTGGAGAGTTTGGACTAACAGGAACAAAAAGATTTTCGAAAATAAAAATTTTAATTCTTTCGAAAGTGTGAAGTTTATTTTCGAATTCTCTTTAGAAATTCATATGGCTTTTAGTCGATCTATTGTTACACCAAAAAAAATCCTCCGTTCTAATTAGATGGATTCCTCCTTCTGCAGGTTTAATCAAGTTGAACTCGGATGGATGCTTGCGAGAAAGTCTCGGGATTGGAGGCTTTGGAGGTCTTTTCCATGATGAACAAGGAGCCTGGATCAGTGGCTATTACGGCAGAATTGAGAGCCGCAGCAGCCTCGAAGCGGAGTTGTGGGCGGTTTATAAGGGTCTTACCATACTACTCCAAAGGGGGCTCACTAAAGTTGTCATCGAAACGGATGTGGAGCAGGTAGTCCAGCTGTTAAAGGAAGGCCCAGGCAACAACTTCTCATTTCGAGGATTAGTGGAGGATGCTAGAATCATTCTCAGAGGATGCGAGTGTGAAGTTATTCATGTTATGCGAGAAGGAAATACTTGTGCTGATGCGTTGGCGAAGCTTGGGGCGGAACAACCTGAAGATTTACTAGTAGTTAACAAGCCTCCGGCTGAGATTCGCAGCCTTTTAGTTGCAGATATATTAGGCTTTGGTAAAGTGAGGGACTAGCCCCTCTCTGTTTGTTTTTTTCTTTCCGTTGTAGCGGGGAAAAAAAAAAACACCATCCAAATAGACAGTTCAGGTGAAAGGGTGGAATTATGATTACAAAGCTGCACCAAACACAGCCTTAGTTTTTCTCCAATTGAACTAGACCAGATAGTTGAAGTTTCTTATCGATAAAAATCATTAAACGAAAGTTTCTTATCAATAAGAGTTATTAAACGGAAATTTCTTATTGATAAAAGTGTATGAAAATATGGCTCAGTTAAATTTTTTCAAAAAAATTTACCGTTAAACGTGTTTCATTTAATAACTCTTATTGATCAAAAATTTCAACTGTCTAACCTAGTTAAAATTTTAAGTGGAGACGAGTTATTTCTAAATTTAAACTATTGATTCTTTAATAAATTATAAGTAAATCATTATGAGGTTGTATAGAAAAAATTATTAATTAATCTTGAAACGTCATGTAACCATACCCTATATCAATTACAATTCACCATGCTAAGTCTTATTCCACACTCACCCAACATGAATTCGTGACCCACCAATAACTTCTCAGTGAGTAGGGATGACCAACGGATATTCCCATTAGTCCAAACTGAACCGAACTGATCCGATCCGAACCGATCATCCACATTTTGGAAGGATGCATAATGACGAGCGGACGGTTGTGGATTGATTTTTTCCAATCCACCTAGTTTTGGACGGATGGCGGATTTGAAGTTTTTTTTTTTTTTGCGGCAACCAAACCGCCAAACCACGAGCATCCCTACCAATTTGTAAACTTTGTGTTTTCAATTTGTTTAAATATTCTGTTTGCGTTTTCAATTGAAAAAATAGTTTAGATATTCTGTTGTGCTTTCAATTTATTTTCACTTTGAAAATCTTTTTATCAAATGACAAGTGATAATATTTGATATTTTTGTGTGAAAAATATAAAACTTAATTTTGTCATTTAAAAAAAAAATCAAGTTAAATAGTTTTTGAATAAAAAAATAATGAAATAATTTTGATAATTCATAGTTTTCTTATATAATTTATTATTAATATTTGACAATTTATTTAATAATTTTTTAATTATATTGAGTTGGATTGTTATAAAAAAAATTATTGACAAGTTATTATATTATGTTCCAAATTTATGGAAATGCATTCATCCAATCTAATTCTCTCAAATTATATCCTTCACTTTAGCAGATGAATGCAAAATAATTTTTTCTAATCTGTCAATCCCATAAACAGGTGACAAATTAAAGATTTTTCCACCGCAACGGAATCGCGAACACCCCGATCAATGGGTAGTCTGGTTTTTCCCCGTACGATGGAGGCACGTGTGTAGTTCCAAACTTCCAAGTCGTCCCCTCTTTCGAATGAAAACCGTGAAAACTTTGCAAATCATATTTCCATCTCATCTCACATCACACCACTCAAATTTAAGTCTCAAAGCTTCACTCCGACAATTCAACTCCAAATCAACCCTCGAAACCCACTCAGAGCTTCAATTTCAGTAACTCTCTTTCTCTCTCTACACGTATATATATATATGATGATGATGTGTGTATATGTATGCAATTTGTTTTTGAAGATCAACACGACATTTCTGTGATTGGAACCCCAAAATTCAACCAATTCGAGCTGTTTGATCTGCATTTGGTTTAAATTTTCAGAAATTTTGTTCTGCTTTCATTTTTATTTTCTTAATTCAGGGCTTTGGGCATGGGAAATTAACTGTGCATTTCTTTCAGGCAGTGCGAAATTGGTCTTTATTAGTTTTAGATCTAGTTTGGTTGCTAAGAAAATGTGAATTTTGAATCACATATTTATGAAGCACCCCTGAGATTATTTTTAAGTAGAAGAAACAGATAGAAAGGTGCTAACAAACAATTTTACTGGCACTGAGCCTTACACAACCTTTTGGATCAATTTCGTTGATATTTAATTTTGTGGGAGCAAATCAATTAATTAAAAAGCTTTTAATTTTTAATTTTTAGGTATTTTCATGATGGGTTACATGGGTGACTCAAATTTGTTTATTTCATCATTCTTTTGGTTGTGCTTTTTGGGACAAAATTCAACAATTCCAAAGCAGTGACAAATTTGATTAAAGAATTTGGAGAAAAATGCATCACTCATGAACCATTTCTTTATCTTGACTGAATATGTTCAGTAAATGAGATTAAACCTATACGGACTCTTCAAAATAAATCAAATACTCGTGTCGGAGACCCGACACTTGGACACGGATATGAGATATGTGCCGGAGGCATGTCATTGGACACTTCTTATATAATTGTATTTAACACTATTATTATATATGTACATATTGTTTGTTGTACAATTGCTATAAATGTTTTTTTGACACTGTAAATTACGTATAATATCATTTTATTTCACTCACTTGATTAAAAATATAAAAAAATTAATTTTTTTTGCCAAGTTTATGTATCCTTGAATTTATGATTTGATGAGTCCAACCTCTAGATACATACTCACACCTGACACTGATACCCGAGTTCATGTAACATAGGATTAAACTAAGGTAAGCACTGGTCTTGGTGACCTAATTTTAATTGATTTGTATAAATATATGAACTTCAGATTTGTTATATGAATTCAATTACTTACTTTGTACTGTGACTAATCCACATTACATTCAAAATTCTATCTCGTTGTTACTGATGATGTTGAGCTGTATAAACAAACTCATGGTTAGGCCAAAGCCAAATGCTTAGTAGTATATTTTACTGTTGTGCTAGATGATTGCATTGTTTCTACATTTTATGATTTCTCGTCATGGAAATTTTCCCTTTTCGGTCAGTTTTGCATGTCTTTGCTGCTTGTTTAGATAAATTAAAAAAAAACTGTTTGGTGCCTTGCACAAAATTAACTGGCTAGTGGTTAATTTAATGTTATTTATAGTTATCTCTTCATTGATGTTGTCGTATCCCAGTTATATTTATCTGAAATTAGGAGCCACTCTTCTCTTAGACCTGATTTACAAATTGTTATTTTAATCATATCAGTTTAAAAAAACTACATTCTGTGCAATAGTTTTCATTTTTCATTTCCTTTTTTGGTAAAGATTTCTTAACTGTTAATGTTGAGTGTCAGTGGATGGGCAGACCCAAATGGACGATGGAGCTGGGAGAATCGAAACTTCTGTAGGAGGGGAACTAAGTTCATGTGAATCTCATAGAAATCAAGAACCATATGAGGGGATGCTATTTGACTCAGAAGAAGCTGCAAGAACATTCTATGATGAATATGCCACTCGGGTAGGATTTGTAACTCGTGTTTTATCTTCCCGAAAGTCAGAGCGTGATGGGTCAATTATTTCACGTGGACTTGGATGTCGAGCAAATCCTGAAAATCAAAAATCAGAGAGAGTTACACTCCAAAAGCGAGACAGGCGACGAGAAGGTTGTACAGCAATGATCTTAGTGAAAAGAGAGAAACCTGGAAGGTGGGTTGTCAGAAAATTTGTGAGGGACCACAATCATCCTCTGGTTGTTTCATTGCCAAATCGGCGTCCAACTCATGTGAGTTTCCAACACCTTTCGTAACTACGTACCACATAAAGTTTTTATTGTTTATTCTTTTGATTATTGTTTATGTCAATGTAAAATTTTCAGTAATTAATTATTGTGTGTAGAGTTTAGCTCTATCTTTTCCTCCTCTCTTTTTTTTTTTTTTGATTCAAGATAAATTGGTATGCTATCCTGTTATTTACTTTGTTTTCTGTCCATTCTTGTCCATGTCATGATGTAAAGGCTTCATCTGGTTTTTGGTCCACAAGTGATAGGGTTTGATGCACTGAATATGCATCTTTTCGACATCTTTAACCAGAAATTTGACTTTTGCAAAAACAAGAAAGAAATACTTCAATTGAAAGGAAGGAATGTTAGATGGAAGACCATAATCAACCCAAAATGGAAAGGAAAAAGAGATTGTAGAGATTTAGAACCCATGCAAACTACTATGCAAAGTTCATGTTATATTTTTGTTGTTCTCTTCTTGAATCAGGCCTCTAGTGTTGCAGGAATTCTCCTTTGTCATAAAACAATTAAGGACCTATAGATAAATCAGTGATTTCACAAGGAAGAGCAACATAAGTCACAACATTAAGGATCGAAGGTGTTCCATCTCAACGGGATGATTTTTTAGCTCAATTTGTTTTTCTTAGACTTGAGAACAATACAGATGTTATTAAGTTCTCTCAAGTTTCAACAACAAAAAAAAATTTTTGATCGGCAAAAGTCAGTAGTTAATTGTTAGATTAACACTTGGGGAGCTGAACTCCCACTCTCTCCTTGCAAGCACTCAAGTCTTGCCTCCCATTCCACTCCTAAGAGTAAAACCCAATACCTCTCCTTAAGAGAGACTTGGTGGCCAAAGGGATAGCCACACAACCTACAACCCCTTGGTTTTCCAAGTCCCAACATACTAAGTTGTAAGAATGAAAATAAATATACGCAAACTTTTTTTTTCTCATGAAATCATTTTTTGCTTGATCATTGGATTCCCTGGAGACAACCATCCATCTGATTAAACTTGACAACTCATTGGAGGAGGGTGCAAAAAGACACTATATAACTTGATAAATGGTAAAAGGGGGGAGAGAGAGAGAGGGGCCTCTACATACCATCAATGCTTGAAGTTTCCGTACAACGGCTGTGTTGTTAAGGTTTCAGCAAATGTCCTGGCCGTAAAAAGAGAAGAGTGAGAGCTGGCTATATCCAAGCAAATCCCTATCATTTTAGTTGACGAGCTCCCTCCTGACAGCCTTGAATGCTCTACCCGGCAATCTGGCCCCGATTCTGCAGTGTCAATTCTTGAGAGAGAGAGAGAGTTTTACATCTCATCTTGAACGTCTAACTATGAATCACAGACACTTCTCCGGAGGTCCGGTACTATGTGTCCCATTTTTTATTTTTTTTATTGGAATAGCATACTTAAGATTGATGAATTTGATGAAAATAAATATTTAAAATAGAAGAAATATATAATTTTAAAAAATATGACAATAAGTATATAAAATTTTATGCTTTGCACGTGTCTTTGGTGTGTTGTGTCCAAATATTTTTTTGAAAATTTGTGTCTGTGTGGCCTTGTCATGTCACATGTTTGTGTCCGTACTTCTTAGCTACCGAGGGTTTGAGCTACCTTTAGAATCAATATGAGTTGCCCCTTTTGAATCCTATACATCTAAATGCAAGCTTTCGGAACCCAAAGTTTTACAACATATCTGTGAGCCACCTCTTGAACCCCACCAGGACCAAAGTGTTGTATTAAGTACAAGCCACTTATTGAACCTCATGTATGTACCTATGAAAAGCCCAATGGATATGGGAAGTGGTCTACTTGCATTCAATTAGCCATTCATCAAATTATGGCCAAGGTTTTAAGCTATATTTTGAAAATCGAACCGGACTAGCAGGTTCAATAGGTTGACCCGTTGACTAATCTAAACTCTGGCCCGGATAAACGCTTGAACCCTCTTCAGTTCGAAAACCAACTTATTTTTGTTAAACTGGTGAATCCTACGGTTGAACTGGCTGGACTAAAAGGAGCAATGTGCTTGCTCCCACTGTTCTAGAAATAACAAAAATCAAATATTGTTTTTGGAGGCTCGAAACTGAGATATCTTGCATGTTAGCCCATTGCTATACCACTAAACATCACAAAACCTAGTTAATCAACAATGAAAATATATTATATATTTATCTTAAAATATAAAATTAATTTGAATTAATATATCTTGATACCTATATTTTTATGTAATTATAATTTTAAATAATTTATGAGGTAATTATGACGTTACATTTTGATTCTGGTTACCCTGGTGGTTGAACCAATGACCCTTGACCTAGTCCTTTTTTTTGGTTTGATCAGTGCTTCGGGTTTTAAGTAATGGTGCTGACTACCATAACAGTAAGTCAGTAACAGAGTGTAATGATCGTAGCATAACAATGGCGGCAACTGAAACCATGTATTTTTAAATTCTTTACACAACTTTAGGAACACATACCGATACACATGTTTTTATTTTAGAATTACATTTAGTGAGGTTCGCAATAGTTTTTAGTGGAATTTGTTTAGTTTTTAACTATGATCCATTATATATGTTAGTTTTTATACTAGTTTTAAGTTGCTATAGAGTTTTTTTGTTTCCTTTGTTGCATGCGGTAGTGCTACATTCCCACAATTTTCTCCCACAAAAGCACTCCTTCACAGATTCTTACCGGTAAGAGTTCACTCACTTACTCTATAGCGGTAAACTCTTACCGGTAAGAGTTTGTGAAGGGGTGCTTTTGTGGGAGAAATTTGTGGGGATGGGTCATTTTCCTTGTTGCATGTATTTAATTGTCTTTAATTTACTAATTGCACAAAACTTTTCACTTGTTAAGGAAAAAAAATGAAGTATGTTTAATATTAAAAATGATAGCCTCATAAACATATGTTCATTATACAAATTGTAAACATACTAATGTAAAAGTACATAACACGATATCCAAGCTCTGTTCAACAAATCTAACCTAAAACCAAATAGATGTAAGTTAATAATCAAGGAATAAAGTGAGAAAGTAATGAAAGTTTGGAACAAAAAAGAAAAGAAAAGCAAGCTTAACCTTGATAGCAACTCAAGTCTTGTAGAACTTGAACATTGGACACTCAAAGCATGTAGATCTAAGATTTAGCATAAACTGTGTTTTTTTCTTTTTTTTCTTTTTTCTTCATCATTTTAACAGCTAGAAAAAATTGTGGGAAAATGGTTGTATATACTATAGAAAATAGAAGCGGAATGATCATAATGGCTATAACGGCACTGTAAAAGCCGTTACAATCTTTATGTAATGGTGGTGGCTGTTATGGCTATGACTTTCTGGCACACCGATATAACAGCCTTTTAATGGGTGGTGGTAGCACCGAAATTGTTTTGTAACAGTTGTTGCCAATTTTTAAAACCATGATAATGGCATGTTTTAGCTTATATTTTTTGTACTTGTATTCCATATATGTTTAGTTCTTGTTATTAATGCTGAGTGCTGACACATATTGATGTTATCTATGCCTAATTCATGATCCTGATATTTTGTTATTCACTGAGCTATTTAGCTCATTCCATTATTCTCTAACCATTTTAGGTAGTAAAGCTTGGTGGAATTGAAGTGATTTGCATGTGTTATGCTAAAAGAGACATAATTAAGCATAATGAAGGTTTCATAATTGTATCTTGGTAATTCATGTAGAGTATTGACTAGTGTATTTTGGTGGCATGTATCAAATATGTAAGTAGGCGTGTTGCTGACAGCATTGTTGGGAATGGGATGAGAAACCTAGGCACTTGCTCTATTTCTACTTTTACAGGTTTCAGGATAATCTTCTGCTAATATTATTATTGTGACCTGATTGATCAAGATATATATATGGGCACTGTGGTTAAGTCTAGGCCTTTTAGAAAATGCTACTGATGAATGCCATAGGAGAAAGTCAAGAGAAGAGTGAAAAGAAGAGGGCCATAGCCCTACACAATGGGCACAACCTTAATCTCAATATCAATAATCCAAAGCTAACTATTACAATGTAAAACCTAACATTTATAGGGCTGAAAACTCTAATTCAAAATAGGAAACTAAATCCTACTATTATTAGACACTTATTTTTTACTTAAATAAGAAACTAAATATCACTAAGATCTTAATTATAACTATAAATAAATATAAATATTACAATTTATTAAATTACAAATAAAATCTCCAACCAAAATCAGTGCGTGCCCATTCCGCATCAGCTACTGGCCGATCACAAGGGTGAATTCCTCAAGGTGCAGGGTTTGGGTCATGCCAGAGAGGCCTTTTGCCGCCACCAGACTCGAACCCCACCTCTCCCTTCAATATGAACTGAAACCACCCACCTATGTTGGAGCCTCCCTCAGCAAACCGCACAGTCACCTGGGCTCGACCACCCTCAACGGTACAGCTGTTATCAGACCTCTACCCCTTTGAATCAACGAAAACCCATCATCTATTGCTCCTCCAATGTCAGTATGATTGAGATTTTTCCACCCAACATAAACAATAATCCTCCTTTCCACCGTTTCTAGGCATCAACAATAGTAATAGTTCTACTAATGTAGCGTCACGTAACACGTCCTGATTGTTTGAAACACCAGGATTGGCAACATGATCAATTTGATAAAATGATGTTTCCCTAATATTGTGTTGAGTCCATTTATATGTCATCCTAATGATTTATGCTTGAAATCTCTAATCCATTAAATGTAACTTTTCTATTATCTGCTTGTGCAATTCTTTTCGTAGGATGAGAAAGATAAGAAAATTCAGGAACTGACTGCAGAATTGCGGGTTAAGAAACGACTCAGTGGAGCATATCGTGACCAGCTACTTTCTCTCATGAAAGATGTCGAAAACCACAATGAACATCTATCAACGAAAGTCCAAGTTGTTCGTAACAACCTCAAAGAACTTGAAGCTGAAAGGAAGGAGCTTTTACTCCATAGATAGCCCAATCATGTAGAGTAAGTACCTTTATGACGTTTCTTCTTCAAATTAGCTAGTCGTGCATGTTCATTCATCCTTAATTTTGTAGTCCCCATTAATCTCCTAAACTTTTTTAGTATGGAATTGATTCTTAATGAAAGTTTGGCATGCGTTTATAAATATAAAAGGGAAATGAGGCCATACTATGAAATGGAGCATCATTTAACCTTTTAGCATAGATCAGTTCTAGGATTTCACTCAACTAAGTTGTTGCCCTCTTTTGCAATTATTGGTGATGATGCCTTCTCTTTCCTTTCATGCACATTCAGGGTGGTTTTTTTATAGATGATATTTACTTGATTTATTTCTAGTTGATTTAGATTTTTCATTTTTTTCCCCCCCGATGAGTAATAAAAAATAAATTAACTAATTAAACAATTAAACCTTAATAGATTGAGGAAAAGCGACACCTTTGATGGCCTTCACTATGACTAATCTACCAATCATTGTCGGCATCCTGACCATTTTAACTTGACCCACCTAAAGAATCAGCAACCCTCTAGCTTGTATGTATGACACATTGTAGCAGAATACAACGGCAATATATCACGGTATTGTTGATATCTCATTGTGATATTGTAATTATGGAGAAGCACAAATTTGCATATATTTTTCAATCTGTGTATTTTGCAATTGCTGAGAAATAAGTTGGATTATGTGCTTCTGAATAACTTGTTTTATGTTTTAAAAAGTAGTGTATAAATCTTAATTGATTTCAATATTGGAAAATGCGAAGAACTTGGCTTAAAAAGATTCAGAGACTATTTGACATGCTTCTACTTCGAAATATAGTTTCCAAATTACAAAATACACATCATTCTTAATTCCTCACTTCACCAGTTCTTAATATTCAAGAACATAAATTGCAATACAAAGTGGAGCAGCACCAAGTTGCAGAATAATTTTGTTTTTTTTTTTTTAATTTTTAAATAATAATAACTCAGTGCTTGAATGACAAATAAAAATTGCTTCTTCTTCACTTACAAGGAAAAAAAGAAAAAACCACCTACTCCATCTTGATACGAGTATGTGATGCCATACAATCCGGAGTAAAGTTGCACGGTTTCAGCCGTGCTTGTCAGTTTTTCATTGTGCATGCATGCCCTCTCTCTCTCTCTCTCTCTCTCTCTCTGAACAGCCCATGTTTCTCTATTAGACCTCAATTTTCATGGAATTACTTGCCACTTACCATATACCTGTCTCATGGTTTGCAGTGATACTGAACTTCTAACATTTTCATCTGAATGATGAAAGGGAAGCGGTGGCAGAGCCAGAATGATAGTTGTAGTTATGTAAGAAGCATTGGAAAAGCTGCTGCAGAGTGGAAAGAGTTACATTGGCTGCGGTTTCGTGACGTCAAAGCCCATGAGGTCATGGTTTGTCTTTTAAATTGGTTCTAGAAAAATAACCAAAGGACAGTTAGGGTTTCAGAACATTTAATTAGGGCATGACAATTTGGCTTAAGTTTGTAGTTAATACATTGAGTCCTACAAAATTTAAGATGGAATCTTCCGGATTGTTTGTGTAGGTTCCATAAAAATTGATGTAGGTTGTCTCATATTCTGAAGCAATGAGGCATTTTTTTTTTTTTAAACTGTTGTACTTCTTAGTTAAACACCAATTGACATAAATGCTTTGGGGGTCATAGTTGGATGTATTTTCAATGATTTCTTGGTTATTTTTGTCATATTTAATTAGATGGGATCGCGCTTATTCACCTGTACCTCTACCTGTACGGGCTCATTCTAAATTATAACAAAATTAATTGAAGGATGTGTAAACAGATGAAACCATATAGTTTTAAATTCTTTAGAAATGTCACTGTTTTTTAAAATTCTTTTGCTTTTTTTGAATCTCATTTTTGGTTCTAGAAAATTGAGTTCATTTTTCAGAAAATTAAATGTTTTGTTTTTCGTATTTTTTTGTGTTTAGTGAATTTTTTTTTAATATTTTATACAATTTTTTATTTTTTAAATACACCTAATCTAAATAAATATGTTTAAAAATTATAATATTTGTGAAAAAAATTCAAAATTTCACCAAAATGAAAAATATATATAAAAAAATGAAAATTTAATACATTTTCATATTTTGTTGTATTTAATGAATTTTTAAAATATTTTTGTATAAATTTTTTACTTTTTAAGTATATTAAGATTAAGTAGATCTAAATTTTTTTTTAAATGATTAAAATTAGTTTTTAATTTGTATTTTTTTAATTTTTAGTGAATTTTTGTAGTATTTTAGTTAATTTTTTTTAGATTTTAGATTCAATTAATTTAAACATGTTTAAAAAGTACAAATTTTGTGAAACTTTTTTTTAAAAAATTCATTAAATACATTTTGATTAAATATTTTTAAAAAAGTTACAAATTTTATACTTTTTGAACAGATTTCAAAATTTTTAAAAAAAATTATTAAAACGTTCAAAAAAACTAAAAATATAAATTAAAAACTCAAAAAATTATTTTTTAAAACTCCAAATCAAACAGAGTAAGTGGCAGTTTGGATTGGGTTGTTCAAGCCCCTAACGTCCATATTTGTGGGCAATTGGGATTCATAGAAATAAAACTCACTTTGAAAATATTATCCACCAGCCAGCGGAGTATTTGGTCTTCTGATCAACCAACTGGGCAATAGGATTCATTACTCATAATTTTTAAGCCTCTACATCTAATAATCCAATCAATACCCCTCCATCAAATTCACAAAGAAATTGTTGTTGTCCCAAAAAACTTGAAAGAGAAATTTCACATTAACCTGTCGTCCCAAAAACGTGAAAAATAAATAAATAAACCTTGATTGAACCTCACTTGAATGTAACTTTAAAAACCATACATGAAGGCAGGCGCTGTGTCGATCCAAGTGTGATTCTCTGCTCTTCTATATCCTTAGAAATGATCAATTTGATGGCGAAAATCGGGATGGGAAGCTGCCTCTAACGTATCATGCCCACTCTACGTCTCGCCTTCTTGTTTCTGAACTGTCATTGATGTTGAAATTTCATGCAGACTATGGTGTATCTCATCCCAGTCGTACTTTTGTACATTATATGCTTTGGAAATGAATCGATAAGTATTCAAATTTAGTCTCATTTCAGATCTTAAAATACTTGTATCCATAGTCAGGGCTCGTCATCCCTTCTTCCCAATCACCCATTCGCTGACCACCAAAAACAACCTGTTGAATGCCCAAATATCTGCCAGAAAACCAAAAAGAAAAAAGGTGGTGAAGTTTAATTCATAGCTTTACATGTGCAAATGGAGATTGAAGGGACAATGGCTACTCCAACTAATATGGATTTTGATTTGTCATATTAAAAATAAACCACCGTTGGTCCCTCTAGTTTGAGCGAAATTTCACTTTGGCTCTCTTTGTTTCAATTGGAACTTTTAGTTTCAGTTTTGTTGCAATATGGTCCCTGTATTGCTTATTGTTCAAATTTTGACGGAAAAAATACAATGTGCAAAACTAGAAGAATCAAAAGTGGAATTCAAACAGAACTACAAAGGCCACCAATGTAAAAAAAAAAAAAAAAATTATACTAGTGGTCCTTGTAATTTCATTTTAATTCCATTTTGGTCCCTTAATTTTGCGTAGTCTTTTTCCATCCAAAATGTTAATGTTAACGACACATGACAGAAGGACAACATTGCAACAAAACTAAAAGTATGAGATTCAAATTAAAACTATAGGAACTAAAGTAACACTCCGCTTAAACTACGGGGACTAATAGTTAATTTACCCCCAAAAAATATATATTGGAAAGGCTTACTCTGAGCTCAGCAAAGTCAGGCAGTTGAGGAGCACATCAATGGCAAAGAAATCGGATGTACCAAGGTCTACCCTGTTGTATATATAATCCGTATTAGTAAGCTTGTCTGTGAAAGAAATGCCAGGGAAGAATATCATGTAGTTATCAGCAAAGAATTCAAAATTACCAAACACGGCCCCAGTTGTCCTGAAACTCGACATCACTGATGTCATGAAATGATGATGGCATCACTTTAAAACCCTTATCTGCATCATAGAGAGGATTTTGCACCATTGCTGCATTTGCCAACTGCAACGCAAACAATATTAGGTTCCATAATTTCATTTGCACTAATAAAAGCCTACCTACTAAAACCAAAAACCATAATTTACAATGAAAAAATAATCACCACACTTCCAATCGGCATCAGCCAAAATGCAATTCTAACTTGGAATTTAATCTGCCTTGTCTCTCAGTATTTGGGCACGGTGTGTAATGCACACACCATTACAGTCTATGCCATATTCTAATATAAAATGAATCTTGTGCTTAGAGGCTACGGCACCGATCATTCTAGTGATGCCATGTGTGAAAATATTATGACATAAAGGCCTTGTTTGTTTTCCGGGTGAAGAAATAAAACATGAAAATATTTCTTTGGTAACTCTGACCGTATGCAGATACCACATGGAGCATATGCCCACCTTTCTGATGTTATCTGGGAAACTGAACAAAGCATTCTCAATTTAGACAAGTCAAATTGTCAAAACTTGATGGTTGTACACATTAATGTTTTCTACACTACAAACAATTACAAACTTCACATAAAGCACATTTCTTCTTTATTCAAATTACTTGAGGTGTATTTCACCAAACAAGCATGATTGAAAGTAGCTGACTATTCTTAAAGGAATTCCAGAAGAAGTTTATTTTCAGTATTGCACACAACATTTTGTCATGCATTATCAGTTGAGTGACAGAACTTCTGTTTTTTTAATTTTGATATGTAAATAACTCTATAATTGATGGAATTAAGCATGAAAAGGGCCAATATTGCAACCAACTTCCCAAACTTCCTAAATCAAGCCAAAGTTCTGGAGATACAGACAGGCACTCACCATGTGGCAGAAGAACCCGTGCTTATACTTGGTTTTAAAAATAACAGAGTGTAAGCAATGTGAGTGAGGTCGGTTGTGGACCTCTAGGAAGATGGCGGGCACTTCAATGATTGGGAATTGCAGGAGGCAGATCAGAAGAGAACCATTGAAACCATAGAGGGAGAGGATGGCAGTGAGTGAGAGACCCTTGTCACTGGAGTAAAGAAGATGATTAGAGTTGTGTGTCCTGTTTACATGCATGGATACCCCTTTATATAAGGTCCAAAACTGTTGGAGGCTAGCTCACCTACGAACTGGTGGCAGACTTCCCTTGGCCTGACAGAGCAGAGGTATCAGGTCTACTACGTCCCATGATTCAGACCTTGGGGGTCATATCATGGGAATTTCAGAGTTGGGTATAATACCTTGGATGGTGTATCATGACATGACGTAAGTGGTAGGCATATTTATCCCAAAAAAAAAAGTGGTAGCCATGATACCTCTCCCAAGCAGAAGTGGCCGAGCATTACTCCACTCCTTGGATGCCTTATGGAAATAAGCATGAGGGGCCATGGCTTGGCCAGAGTTCATCCTAGCCAAGCTGTAGAGTGCCGAGCCACGGCACTGTCGAGCGGGCGTACTTTGACTCATCACTAGGTGCTTTGACCTGCAGATAGGGCGCCAAGCAGCTAGTGGATGGAGTTGTTAGATAAATTGATAGAGAGAGAGAAAGAGAGAGAGATAGAGACTGAATGCTCTGTATATTGATATGTGTTGTGTCTATCTATTACAAAGAGAATGGAGCTCTCTTATAGAGAGAAGAAAGGCTACAAGTGGAGTGGAGCACCGAAAGCTACAAAACATAATAATAACATTACACTAACTTTACATCATTGCATTACAACGGGTATACCATTAATATTATATTATATATATTAACAGCCCCCCTCAAACTCAAGGAGGATAGGTAGTAGCCAACTTGAGTTTGGAGAGAGTAACAAAATAGGAAAATAAACTGACAAAAATAAAAATAGGATAGGAGACACTGTGTGGTAAGAATAAATTGATAGAGAGAGAAAGAGCAAAATGAATTAACTCTGTATTAATGTGCTGTGTGTTACAATTGAAGAATGTTCTCCCTTTTATAGAGAGAAAGGGGGATACAAGCACCGAAAGCATCTATGCACTAACATTAAATACTCTAAAGCTACGCAGCACTAATCAACACTAAGGTTCCTTTACAGCACTAAGGCAGCACTATCAGCATTATTATAATATATTAACAGCCCCTCTCAAACTCAAGGAGGATAGGTAGTAGCCAACTTGAGTTTGGAGAGAGTAACAAAATAGAAAAATAAACTGACAAAAAAATAAAAATAGGATAGGAGACACTGTATGGTCGTGTCAGACCGTTGTAGAAGACACTGTGTGGTCGTGTTAGACCGTTGTAGTAGAAGCTGACCGGAATCAATGTCGGGACAGTTTATAGAGTCTTGTCGGACCCATGAAGAAGCTAACCGGAATCAATGTCGGAACAGTTTATAGAGTCTTGTCGGACCCATGAAGAAGCTAACCGGAATCAATGTCGGGACAGTTTACAGAGTCTTGTCGGACTCATGAAGAAGCTAACCGGAATCAATGTCGGGACAGTTTACAGAGTCTTGTCGGACCCATATAGAAGCTAACCGGAATCAATGTCGGGACTGTTTATAGGGTCATGTCGGACCGTTGTAGTAGAAACTTTGGTGGTGCACCAAGGGGGCGACTTAGGGAGTGCGCCATGAGGTGGCTTGGGTGGTTCGCATGGTATGTAACCTTGCTCACCATGATATCTGTATAACCCCCCCCTCAAACTCAAATAGGTGTGAAGATAGAAACCTAATTGAGGTTGAAACAAAGGGATTGAGAAAGTGGAGCACAACAGCTCAACACAAAGTGGAGCAAAATAGCTCAACACGGAGTTTTTTTGTGTTTTTTTGTGTTTTTTTTTTTTTAAATAAGCAAAGATGTGTCGGAAATCTGTGGTGTGGGGATTATATAAAAGAAAGTAAAAATCAGAATGGGTTCTAAATAAAAATAAAAATAAAAATAAATAAAAGAAGAATGGGTATGGTGGAGATGGTGTATGAGTGGGTATGGTGATAAAGTTGAACCATGAAGAGTGTGATTAAAATAAAAAGAAAGAGTGTGATCTTTTCCTTGCCAGCCCATTTCCTTCCACTGTTCAGATATTAAATTACGAAGTTCTTCTTCAAGAAAGGCAGCATTCCACAAACTCCTCAAAGCTTCCTGGTGTTCGGGGACTGAACTATACACGTGGGTGGTATTCAGCCCATGGTTTTATTCAAAACCAGCAAATGGTTTTGTTGCGGGGTTTGTTCTGCAATCAAGTATGGGTGATAAAATAAAATAAAATAAAAGAAAGTGAGGTGGTGGAAAGATTCCAGCCAAAGCAAGTGGTGAGTTCCACTCAAAAGATGAGCTTGTACAGAAACAAGTTGCAAGCAAGTGCTGTTGCTGATGAGTTGGCTGCTTTATTTGCCGAGTGTGCAATTGCCGAAGCCCTGCCTTTGAAGTCTGCAGAGTCTGAACATAACACGATGAGTGAATCTGTTGAAGCCGTAGGGCCGTCGTGTTCAAAGCCGATGAAGCGACGGCGGCGATGGATTCCTATTGTAGGATGGATGGATTCCTATTGTAGGATGGCGGGTGGAGTGGAGATGTCGTGATGTTGGTGTAGCACAGGTTGCTCGTCAGCTCGTATTTTTATCTGAGAAAAAAATGGTGGCAGTAAAGCTGGTTGTCCGTGCATCGAAATGGAAAGAGCTCTTTAGTGGGAGGGGTAAACAAACGCGATGATGCCGGAGTGGCCGGTGAGGAAGCCGCAAGCGAAGGCGGCGTAACCGGCGGACTGCTCATTGTGGAAGGCGATGAATCAGACGCCGAGAGCGACGGCGCGGTTTGGCGAGGGAGGTGACGGGATGCCGACAGCGCCGAACATGCGGTCCACGCCAGCACGTGAGAGCTTCGGTATTGGTATCCACCATTGTTGTTGTGAAGGTTTTCAAACAGTGTGATCGAAGAAGAGAAAGTGAAGTTAATAAATTTGGATTTGTCCGGCGGGCGGCCAAGGCGAGGCTGCCGCCCGCCGGTGTAGCGGAATTACTAAGTTGTTTAGCTCTGATACCATGTAAGAATAAATTGATAGAGAGAGAAAGAGCAAAATGAATTAACTCTGTATTAATGTGTTGTGTGTTACAATTGAAGAATGTTCTCCCTTTTATAGAGAGAAAGGGGGATACAAGCACCGAAAGCATCTATGCACTAACATTAAATACTCTAAAGCTACGCAGCACTAATCAACACTAAGGTTCCTTTACAGCACTAAGGCAGCACTATCAGCATTATTATAATATATTAATATAATGTTATATTAATGGTATACCCGTTGTAATGCAATGCAATGATGTAAAGTTAGTGCAATGATGTAAAGTTAGTGTAGTGTTATTATTATGTTTTGTAGCTTTCGGTGCTCCACTCCACTTGTAGCCTTTCTTCTCTCTATAAGGGAGCTCCATTCTCTTTGTAATTGATATCAATGTATACACAGTTTATTCCCTCTTTCTCTTTATCAATTTATCTAACATGGTATCAGAGCTAGGTTGTTAACCTAGTAATTCTGCTTCACCGGCGGGCGGCAGTCTCGTCTTGGCCGCCCGCCGGACCTCTACACATACCTTATTCCGCTGCCACTAAACCCAATTCAATATTCACCATCAAGATCAGAATCACCATCTCATGCAGCAACACAATCTGAGCATGCCTCTCAACCCCCATCACCAGCACATGCAGCAACAGAATTTCGAGCTGTCACTCAACCAACATATTCATGGCGAAGAATTGAGTCGGAAAACGGTTCAAACTGGCCGAACGGAACACTACCTTCACGACGGAGCTCCGCGCCGGCACCGCCACCTTCCTCACCATGGCCTACATCCTCGCCGTCAACGCCTCCATCCTCTCCGACTCCGGCGCCACCTGCTCCGTCTCCGGACCTCACCCCCCTGTTTTCATCGAAGGCATGATCTTCTTGATGATTTCAGCAATTGGGTTACGAGCGACACTCGCGAAACTCATTCCGAAACCGGTACGAATCTCTTCCTCCGCCGGTATTGGGGCTTGTGTAAGAGTAAGGCCTCTCTTCATTGCCTCTGAATAGGTTCTTATCAGATCTCCACATCTGGTGAGAGAAGGCATAAGCAAGGGTCTTTTCATCTGCAGCATCATTTCTACTATCTCTGGAAAGGGACTTTTTTTTTTCTGTCTGCGAGGTGAGATCCCCACAAGCTGTTGGGATCACTGAACGCAGAATCAATGCTTAGCCTCTTACGCTGATCGCGCACTCGAGCTTGTGCTCGAACCAGTGCTTGCATGCATTGGAAAGTCATTTTTCCTCGCTTTCATCGGATTACAAAACAACCAAGGCCTCAGACTCATCGGTTACAGCTCATCAACGCTGGTCACACTCGGTGCATGTCCAAGCTCC
The DNA here is from genome assembly GCA_036172215.1 of Camellia granthamiana. Lineage (NCBI taxonomy): Eukaryota > Viridiplantae > Streptophyta > Magnoliopsida > Ericales > Theaceae > Camellia > Camellia granthamiana. Next base: position 38,303,287 of record CM069910.1, read on the forward strand.
TCACGCACCTCCCTGGCTCCGGTCGTCACAGCAGCAAACGGCACCGTCAGCCTCCTCTCCGGCGGGACAGTCTCCGGCGGCATACTCTGCCTCAACGGTCGCATGGAAAGCCCTACATTCTGGCTCGGCGTTGTGGGTTTCGTGATCATCACTTACTGTATGGTGAAGCAGTGTCGAGGCAAGAACCTTTTCTTCTGTGTAAAACCGACTGGGTGTGTGCTCCTCCCTCTCTCCCTCCTAAAACCGTGTCTGTCATCCTCCCTTCATCAGTGAGTGTGTCTTCAATTTAGAGAGAGAGAGCCGAGAGGGAGAGGTTGTGGGTCTCCTCTTTTTTTTTTCCATGTGCTCCCCTGTGTATCTCCCCCTTTGCTTTCTTTTCCTTCTCTTTTTTTTTTTTTATCCCCTACCCATGTGCCATTGGGCCCTTGCCCAATCCTGTTTTATCACCATCATACCTAATATGCTTTGCCCCCCCACCATAATTGTCTATCAACATCCACCCACTTTTTTTTTTTAACTTATCCCCATCAACCCCACTCACCTTTCTTTTCTTTTCATACACCTCCACCATGTGTTCCCCATACCCCTTAGTTTGTCTACGCCCAGATTTTTTGGTCCCATCCCTCCCTGCACCATCATCCTTTTTCTTTTTTTCTTATTATTTTTTATTCCACCACAAAACAAAAAAAAAAAAAAAACTCCCTTTGTTTCAACCTCAAATAGGTTTCTCTCTTCCCCCTATTTGAGTTTGAGGGGGGGTATTCTACATATATCATGGTAAGCATACAACGGTCCGACATGACCCTGTAAACTGTCCCGACATTGATTCCGGTTAGCTTCTATATGGGTCCGACAAGACTCTATAAACTGTCCCGACATTGATTCCGGTTAGCTTCTTCATGGGTCCGACAATACTCTATAAACTGTCCCGACATTGGACAGTTTATAGAGTCATGTCGGACCGATGTAGCAGACACTGTGTGGTCGTGTCAGACCGTTGTAGCAGAGGCTGACCGGAATCAATGTCGAGACAGTTTATAGGGTCATGTCGGACCGATATAGAAGCTAACCGGAATCAATGTCGGGACAGTTTATAGAGTCTTGTCGGACCCATGAAGAAGCTAACCGGAATCAATGTCGGGACAGTTGATAGAGTCTTGTCGGACCCATGAAGAAGCTAACCGGAATCAATGTCGGGACAGTTTACAGAGTCTTGTCGGACCCATATAGAAGCTAACCGGAATCAATGTCGGGACAGTTTATAGGGTCATGTCGGACCGTTGGTAGAAATTTTGGTGGTGCACCAAGGGGGCGACTTAGGGAGTGCGCCATGAGGCGGCTTGGGTGGTTCGCATGGTGTGTAACCATGCTCACCATGATATATGTATAACCCCCCCTCAAACTCAAATAGGTGTGAAGATAGAAACCTAATTGAGGTTGAAACAAAGGGATTGATAAAGTGGAGCACAACAGCTCAACACAAAGTGGAGCAAAATAGCTCAACACAGAGAAAGTGGAGCAAAATAGCTCAACACGGAGAAAGTGGAGCAAAATAGCTCAACACAGAGAAAGTGGATAACATGGGTGGGGAAACTTGGATGAGGCAAAATATAATTGAAAAGTGCTGCAGGGAGCTCAATTCAATGGAATAAAAAAGAAAGAAAGAAAAAAGTGGGGATGGGCTGGAGCATAATGGTGGGTGGGAAAAAGTAAAGTGAGAGAGAAAATCTGTTTGAGAGAGAGAGTTGGTGTAAAGTGAGATATGGGTACAAAAACATGGGCGTAGTTGGGAGTGGGGACAGAAGTGAAGATTGGTTTAAACAAGGAGGCGACTCAGTTGCTGCAGATGAAAAAGAAAAAAAGAGGCATGGGTTTGTGCAAAAGTGGACAGAATGGGAGGTTTATTAAAATAAAAGAAAGTTGAGTGGGGTTGGTGGGTGATAAAAAAAAAAGGAAAAGCTGGGTGTGTGAAAGTTGTCGGTCACATGAAGGGATGGAAAGTGGGTAATATGAGAGAGTGGGTGTCCTCCTTGTACTCAGCTTGGACGGCTTTATTAAATAATCCAACAAATAGTGAAGGTGAGTTGTTGCAAGGTGTTGGACCACGGATAGGAAGATCACCACATGGCCACAATACAGACAGGTCACGGAGAGGAGGATCACCACGACCACGACCACGACCATGCACACATGACACACACACGGGAAAGGGAGAAGAGACCCATGCATATGTGTGGTGGATGCGGGAGCAGCAGCTGCTTCAGAGGCAACAGTTTCATGTTGAATGGTGCGAGGACCCACCACAGCATCAACAGCCATGTGTGCCACAGCACTGCCAGTACCAAAAGCTATGCCTTGAGCTATTGTTGAGTCAAGGCTTCCAAGCATGGATCCACCACTGCTGCCTTGGACTGGAGGAGGAGCACGACTTGCTCACTGAGGAGCTGGACGGGGTTGGTAATATTTGTAGCACCAGGGGCAGCAGACAGGTTCATTGGGAAGTTGCCGGGGATGCTGGTTGAAGTTCCAAAGCCACCATACCCAGAAGCTATAGCAGCAGATGGAGGCAAAGTGTTGTTGAAGAAGCTGTCATGGAAGAAGAAATTAGGAAATTTGGGTTTGTCCGGCGGCAGAGCTCCGGCGTTAGATTGATGTTGCAATGGTGACGCGCAGTTGGGTTTGTCCGGCGGGCGGCCAAGGCGAGGCTGCCGCCCGCCGGTGAAGCGGAATTACTAAGTTGTTAACTTAGCTCTGATACCATGTTAGATAAATTGATAGAGAGAGAGAAAGAGAGAGAGATAGAGACTGAATGCTCTGTATATTGATATGTGTTGTGTCTATCTATTACAAAGAGAATGGAGCTCTCTTATAGAGAGAAGAAAGGCTACAAGTGGAGTGGAGCACCGAAAGCTACAAAACATAATAATAACATTACACTAACTTTACATCATTGCATTACAACGGGTATACCATTAATATTATATTATATATATTAACAGGAGTTACCATACTTGGTGGCTGATATACCCCCGCTTAGGCCAAGCACATAAACCGCAATGTGGCAACCCTGAGGGCTTGCCAAGTGGAGAGGGTGAAGAACCTGACATGGGAGATGGCGTGGCACCCATGGGCCCCCCCTAAGAGCTATACAATAATACAAATCTGGTCTCAAAAATTGAAGAAATGATCTGATATTGCCGGTGCTGCTCGGCCTTGTTTGTCAATAGGCTAAAATAGCCAAAAAGTCAAAAATTCACTATAAATCGTCACATCATTCTCTTTGTTTTTTTGCACATCTTTTCATAAAAAACTAAAAGGCTAACTAAAATAGCCAATTCCCAAACGATACGTAAATATCACTCTTCTCAGACAACCACTTACAACAGCAAATATACAGCTACACATGGTTAAACAATACAGAATCTGTTTGATGAGCCCCTAAGAAAGTTCCCACATAAAGACCAAATCAGTTAGGCGAGCATTTTATCTCACTAACAACCAGAATGGACATGTGCTTCCCGTCAAAACACGAACATTCCCCTCTTCCCATTTTCCTCAAACTAGAATCAGGTTAAAATACAAATCATCATTTGTGGAAATTTGTCACTACCAGTGGCTTCCAAACTTTTATCTTCTTTTTTCTTTTTCTTTTTTCTTTAAATAAAATAAATAGCTACCTTAACTTTACTAACCAAAAATAATAAAAATAACTTCATTTAATTTTTAGCAGAAGACAACATATCTTGCAATTCCAATTGTCAAATGCATTATCCTGTTCTAATAGTGCAGCTTCTTCCTGCAATCATTTATTATATTGGGAATTTTAATTGAAGATAAAATTTCTTATTGGGCAAAAGAAAGAAAGTACAGTGAACATTTGACATAGAAACTTGAAACCACCATAGCCTGCCTGCCTGATAACTACCAAAACCACAAGACATGAAACAACGTCAACTTATTTATTTTTATTTTTTTTATAAATAAAGATTTATTACAACGGGCATCAAGAAGATGCCAAACCAATGCAAAAGGGGCCCCAGAATGGGAAAAGACACCTAACCAATCAAAACATCTACAAAATCCAGGAAAGCAAACAAGTCCGGAAACACCCTCCTAGACACCCAACTTATATAGAACCTTAAGAAATCTACTCTCTAACCAATGTCAACTTATTAAAGACAACACACCCAAACATAAGCATAGCAACCAAAACATTTGAGAGTGAAAAAAGATGAGACTTTAAGAATCATGACCAAACCTGCAGATTAGAAGAATTAAAGGCACCCAAGCGCCCCATGGCATACCATGACTGAATAACCTGGCATATCACTCAAATTGTGTTAAAAAAATTACCATCAAAACTTAGGTGTTAAAAACAATAAAACAAGAACCAAAACTGGTAGCAAGAAGCAGAAGAGAAAGGAGAAAAGATCTACGTACACTACCAAGAAGGTCAACATCCCGATCAGATGGTGATCCATATAATTCAAACCATATGTAGGAGTCAACAGGATTGAAGCTGTGCAGAAACAATGAAACAAACATGATCAAAATCTTCAATATGTAACATATATTGACCAACAGGGAGCTATTGGTTAAAATGGTTGTGAGTTCAAACCTTGGGGCAGCCACTGTGTGCAAATAATGCCGAAGGCCACGTCTATACCCAATCTATCTGTCCCAGACCCCATCCAATGGGGAGTAAATTGGGTGTATGTTTTTTTTCCTTTATGTAACACATTGGCTCGAAGACATGGACGGAAACTCATATGCATAACTCATGCTCATCAATTTAAACTTAAGGTTCTATATCAAGTCAAGTTATACAAATCTATATATTGTTTATTTGAACTTAATATATAACGTAAAATTTTAATTAGCTCACAAAATAACAGTAACAGGAAAAGAAGAAGATTACGTGCTGCTACAGTTGGTCCACGGATATAGAAATATAAGATGGGCACCACAAATTCCATGTATGACTCTAGAACTGCATCCAAATTCCAAAGTTTGCATGTGATTTGTATCAGAACCTGATTGGGATTTGCATTAGGTGCTTTGTTGAATAATAGAGCAATTGGACTTTTATGGATTCAATTCAGGCGACTCATTGCAAAAGATTTGCATGAGTAAATTGCATATGAACTCTGCCTTGAGTTTGCAGCTAAATTGAGGATCAGATGGAGTAACTGTCTCATTTGAGTTCATTCTTTAATAAAATGTGAGCTGGCCATATATTATAAAAAACAAGGAGAACTTCCAGAAATTTCTCTAGCCATGTGTTCTGTTGGTTTTGACATCTCCTAATGTCCTTGAAAAAGTTGCAAGCATAAAAAGTGTTTGTGGACTTCTTCTTTTTTCAGATTTGCAAAAGTGCTCATAGCCTGGTCATCAATCAACTTCGAACATAAGTTGCCTTCTAAACATCAAATTTAATTCAAATATGCTAACTAAATATCAAATTTAATTCAAATATGCTAACCTGGTTGGGACCTAAATCTAACAACTTCAAGTCCATTCAGTCAGATATATTCAATTTGTTCTTTATTGGATGATGGACCTTGAACAGAGGTAATTTGAGTTAGGTGCAAAATGTGTGCACTCTAGGGATGTGAATTCATAATTAGGTAGCATTCTTAGACTGATAATGCAAAGGGCTGGACACCGAAGGCAAATCATCTTCTTTGGGGGTATTAACAATCAAACAAACGAAAAGACATCTAATACAGCAAAAGAATGCAGGGAGAGTGAGAAGAAAAAACTAAAAATAATAATAAAATCCCTCATAGACAGAGCTCAAACATATAGAAGAGTTCATTTATTAATCTAGTCTTTTCAAGCAGCATATAACATTATGCACCTAGTTGTATCAATATGGCACGCATATAATTGAGAGACCTAGTACTAGTGAGAAAATCTTGATTTTGGACTAGGGGGTTGTTTGATTATTGATAACCCCACTAACCCAGATTATTTGCAGTAGAAGTTCCATTATCTGAGTTTGTTAAGTAAATTAAGCATTATATATAAAATGAAACTAACTAAAAAAAATTAAATTTTAAGTCAAAGAACGCACTCATTATAAATGCTGGAAATATCGACGAAATATGCTTTTAAATTTAAATCTTAATTAAAAATAAAAAATAGTTCTTGGAGGTAGTGGCACTACTTATTTACCAAATACAATTTTTTAACACTTCTTTTTTAGTCTTACCAAATAGCTCCTTTTTTTTTTTTTTGGACAGTACCAAATAGCTCCTTGCTTGCTTTCAATACCAAAGCCAATCAATGACTATAGAATTAAACAATCATGGTTTTCTCCCCTTTTTTATATTTAAAATTTAAATTTCCCCATTTCATACGTATAAATACAACAAACAATAAAATGCAGTTGTGAGGGATCTGTGTACCATTGTGGCAACATACTATCCAAGTACCATATACGGTATGCATTTCAATTCATAGCCCATATTTATTGTATTTTATTCAAGGATCAACCAACTGATGCATAACATATTTGGATCAACAATCAGAAAACAAATAAAGCAAGACATAATTATCTCAAATGATGCTTCAAACAAATTTAGCATCTTAATAGGGAAACTACTTCATCTTAATTTGATCAATATTCATGTAATCGATTTCCTTGAAAGAGAAAGAGGTATAAAAATATGTAAAAGGAAACTTACTCCCTAAAGCTGACTTTGAAAGCAAGGACAGAACCCGTTTTGGACTTGCGAAAATCTTGACCCTTCTTTCGAACCCTTTCTTCAACCTATTAAAAGTTAAACGAGCACATTATAGATTTTCCACACAACACAATACATAGATGAGTGTGCTTCAACTTCATGATAACTGTTTTGCAATTTATGGGTAGTTCTTGAAAATGCTCATTTCACATAGAGTTAAATCCGACTGCCATTTAAGCTCACAAAATCATGCCATCTCAACATAACAGAAGGCATTCTTACCCACTTGTAAGTTTTCTGAATGAAACTGTATATTGGTCTAATTAATTGAACAAAGAATACATCACTTATATAGAACACTAATTCCTAAGCCTAAACGAATACATCACTGATATAGAATTCTAATAGAACTCTAATTCTTAAGCCTAAAAGGAAAAAGAAGAAACTGAATATAGGCATATTCTCACACCCCCGCTCCAACTCAAGGTGTTTTAACAGAAAGCACTGAGAGTTTGTCAAGAAAAAACCAAAACTGAGCAGTGGTGTGAGTCTTGGTGAAGAAGTCAGCAAGTTGCAGAGTCGAAGTGACAAAAGGAAGCGAGATAAAGCCAAACTGCAGATGCTGACAAACGAAGTGACAATCAATCTCAATGTGTTTTGTCCGTTCATGAAATACAGTGTTATGAGCAATTTGAATAGCATTTTGGTTGTCACAATAAAGAGAGGTCGGGGAAGACTGAAGGACGCCCAAGTCGGATAAGAGACCACAAAGCCAGACAATTTCAACAGTAGCATACGCCATAGCACGATCCTCAGTTTTGGTAGAAGAACGGGCAACAACAGTTTATTTCTTGCTTTTTCAAGAAATCAGGAAATCGCCAAGAAACATACAAAAACCAGAAGTAGATTTACGATCATTAACATTACCAACCTAATCAGCATCAATCTAGTCCACAAAGTCTAAGGAAAAAGTAGAAGAGAATAGCAAACCCTGAAAGATAGTACTAAGAAGATAACGAAGAATCCGAATCAAAGCAGCCCAATGTATAGAGCGAGGAACAGAAACAAATTGTGTAACCACATGGACAGTATAGACAAGATCAGGGCGAATAACTGTCAGATAGACTAAGCAACCCACAAGCTTGCGATATAACGTAGGATCGTCCAGAGAAATACCATCAGTAATGTTGAGCTTCACATTAAGCTCAATGGGGGTATCAGAAAGCTTAGTGTCAGTAAGAACGGCACGATAGATGATCTCGTTGGCATACTTAGCCTTGGACAGAAAGTAACCCTTGTGAGAAGAAGCCACCTCAATACCAAGAAAATACCGCAATGGTCTCAGATCCTTCATTTTGAAAGTACGGAAGAGATGCTGCTTGACCTTAAAGATAGCAGAAGAATCAGAACCAGTGATGATCATATCATCCATATATAGTAAGAGAGCAACAAAACTAGCCGAGGTATGTCTTAAGAATAAAGCAAAGTTGGAAGCAAAATGATGAAACCCAAGCTCAGTAACAGAAGTTTGAAAGCGATCATACCAAGCATGAGGAGACTACTTCAAACCATACAGAGCACGCCAAAGACGACAAACCTAGCCAGAGGAATGGTGAAAGCCAGAGGGGAGGACACATGTAAACCTCCTCAGTGAGATGGCCATTAAGAAAAGCATTCTTAACATCCATCTAATAAAGAGGCCAAGAACGAATAGCAGCGACAGAGATCAAAGTATAGACAGTAATTATCTTGGCAACAGGAGCAAATGTCTCCTCATAATCAATACCATACTCCTAGGAGAAACCTTTGGCAACCAGACAAGCTTTGTAATGCTCAAGAGAACTATCAAAATGAGTCTTGACTTTGTAGACCCATTTGCAACCAACCAATTTCTTACCAGCAAGCAAAGGAACCAACTCCCAAGTACTAGTTTTCTATAAAGCAGACAACTCATCCTCCATAGCTTGAACCTAATGAGGTTCATGACAGGCCTCCTTGTAAGACTGAGGTTCTGTAAAAGAGTGAATAGCAAACAAAAAAGTACGATAGGAAGCAAAAAAACATGTATTAGACCAACCCAACATGTTTTGAGGATGACACGCTCGAGGAGGATATCAGTGTGCAGCAGGATCAGAGTCGTCAGAAGCAGGAGGATCAGCAGCAGGGGCAGAGATAACGGGTAGAGGAGGAGCCTTGCGACGTGAATAAACTAACAACGGAAAAGGAGAAGCAGCCGGAGGAGGAGAAGTAGCCGAAGGAGGAGAAGCAGCCGGAGGTGAAGCAAGAGGAGAAGATGGAACAAGCTCAGGAGAAACTGTGGAGATGTACTCATCAGACCGGACCTCAAAAGGAAATGGATCAATATGAACCAAATCCTCTTTGGAAACTGGGGCGGTGAAAGGAGGAAGCTGAAAGTAAGGTAGACGTTCGAGAAAGGCAATATGGTGGGAGACATAAAGGCGACGGGAAACAGGATCATAATAGCGATAACCTTTCTGAGTGAGACTATAACCCAAAAAGACACATAGGATAGACCAGAACTAAGTTTGGTCCTGTCTTTACTAGGTAAAAGGACAAAACAAGCAGACCCAAACACACAAAGAAGGGAGTAATTAGGAAGTTGAGAAAACAGAGCCTCATAAGGAGACCGACCAGAAAGAAGGAGGATAGGCATACGGTGGAAAAGAAAAGCAGCAGTAAGAACTGCCTCACTCCAAGACGGAGCCGAAATGAAGACAGAGAGAATGAGAGACCTAGCTATCTCAAGGAGATGACGGTGTTTACGCTCAGCTCAACCATTTTAGGCAGGTGTATCAGTACAAGAAGTTTGGTGAATGGTACCCAATTTGGCCAAATATTCACAGAATTCAGTTTTAAAGTATTCCCCGCCCAAGTCAGACCGCAACAATTTAACAGTAGACCCAAACTATGTAATGACCATAGACTGAAAAGTACGGTATATCTAGTAGAAGTCAAACTTATGAGTCATAAGATAAATCCAAGTGTAACGGGTACAATCATTAACAAAAAACACATAGTATGCAGAACCCCCTTTAGTAAGAATAGGAGAGGGTTCCTAGACATCAGTATGCACAAGAAAAAAAGGAGAAACAGAAATATATGTACTTTTATTAAATGGTAAAGCTGACATTTGGGCAAGTTTACACCCTCGACATTCATCAATTTGACTAGGAGAAACTTTACCCAACAATCTTGACTAAGCTTAAGACCGTAAGCGGTCAACAGACAAATGACCAAGGCGAGAATGCTATAAGTAAAACTGACTCGACTGAAAATCTAACTAAAACAAGGAAAGTGCAGCTGGAGAGGTGAATAAGGGAAGATGCAAGCTTTCGACCACATAAAGATCTCCAACTCTACGGCTAGTCCCAATTTGCTTCTTGGACATCTGATCCTGCACACAACAAACAGAAGAAGAAAAGATAACATCAAAACCACACACATCAAGTTGACTGATAGATAATAAACTGACAGATAACTGAGGGACATAAAGAACAGAAGGAATAGTAACAGCAGACATGACAGACGGTAAGACAGACCCAATAGACAAAATAGACATACCAGACCCATTAGCAGTATTAATAGTAATAAGAACGGGTAGGGGAATACAGTTTTGAATTAAGGAAATGTGAGGAGTCATGTGATGAGAGCTACCAAAATCAAAAAGCCAGATAGAAGAAGGGACACTCGAAGAGGACCAAGCAAACCTGAATGAAAAGAGGTAAGAGCGGAGGCAGATAGGGATGGTTGAGTGGTGGACAGGATATGCTGAAATTGTGCAATCTAAGCACTCAAGGAAGCCAAGTCAAGATCAAGAGCCAGAGTAGATGCAGTATAAGCGGCAGGAGGCCGGAAAGTACCCAGAGTAAGACCGCAAAACTGTGTCGGAGCAGACTAACGTCCTTTCTTGGGATAATTGTTCTTCCAATGACCCCTCTGATGGCAGAAAACACACTCATCTGGACCTAATGGTCCTTTCTTGGGTTTTGCAGTGGCCTGAAGCTAATGAGGAGGTGGAGTTGATAATAAAGGAGGCTTAGCAGGAGCCAAGAAGACAAAGGGACACAGAGTTTGGCTAGTCGTCTTAAGACGAGTTTCCTTAGAGAGGAGCTTACGAACAATAGCATCCACAGAGGGAAGAGGAAACCGGTGAAGGATGACACCTCGGATAGCTTCATGCTGAGGGGAAAGAGCAGTTAAGAACTGCACTAAACAACCTTACTCTCAAAACTCAATATAAGTGTCCAGTATCTTGAGACTAGATGGTTCCATAAGAGCCAACTAATCCCAGAGACCTGTCATCTCAATATAGAAATCTTGAATAGTCTGATCTTGCTGACGAGCACTCTAAATAACTGTTTCCAACTTATATCGCTTGGCAAAGTTGGACTGTTGATAAACACCTAGTAAATAATCTCACACCTCCTTGGCAGTACTATACTTGGAAAACACCATTCCAATATAGTCATCCACAGAATTATGAAACCAGGTTAGAACTTGGGCATTATCACAATCCCAAGTATCACAGGAAGTCAGATATCCTTCCGCCTTCGGATCTGATGGACGAGAAACAAAATCAGAAACATAGCCCCATTTTTTCTAACCAAGAAGAAAATTCTTCATAACACTGGCCCAATAGGCGTAATCGCCACCAATGAGTTTGCATTTGATGGCTTGAATTTTAATGTCCGACATTGTAATAAAACACCGCTATAGATCGAAGTATAAATAAAACAAATTAGGGCGTCAAGTGTAAATACCCAAAACCAACAGAATAGAAGAGCAGATCTGAAAAAAAATCACAGAATCCAAAGAAGATGAGGGATTGGGAGAGAGAGGCGATCTCACGAAGCGAAGCTGAGCCAGAGAGAGGGACACCACCGAGAGAGAGAGAGAGAGCAGACCTTCGCGAGAGAGGCAATCTCACGAAGCAAAGCGAAGCCAGAGAGAGGGACACCACCGAGAGAGAGAGAGAGAGAGAGAGAGAGAGAGAGAGAGCAAACCTTCACAAGAGAGGTTCTTCGCGAAGCACGAATCAGAGAACGACGTCGAAGACAACCAGAGAATCTGAGAGAGCACGAATCAAAGGACAATGGTGACAGTTCTAGGGTTTCGAATCAGAGAATAATGGTGATGGCTCTGATACCATGTAAGTTTTCTGAATGAAACTATATATTAGTCTAATTAATTGAACAAAGAATACATCACTTATATAGAACACTAATTCCTAAGCCTAAACGAATACATCACTGATATAGAATTCTAATAGAACTCTAATTCTAAGCCTAAAAGGAAAAAGGAGAAACTGAATATAGGCATATTCTCACACCACTATCTATCGAACACATTTAATAGGAAAAATTGTAACACATCAGAAAGCTACATCAAGTTCTAAGCATCCAACTTAAACATTCTTTCTTAAACTTTCATAAAGCTTTCTAACTATCCAATACATAAATTCTTCTTTGCTCAAAAATATAAAACTTGATTGGCTAAATTGGACTTGTGATACACAGCCCAGACTTCATATATTAAGATGCTGTTAATGTATTGTGGCCCTAATAAACAGAACAATATAAAATAAAATTAAAAAAAGGCCACTCAGGCTATAAGTCCAATTTCAAAACTTTTGGGGCAACAACTCCAAGGTTTATTCTTTTATGACCAAAAGGACAAAAAAAACTGAAAATACCATATTACCCCTGCATAGTATATCTGTCCATTTTCCACCAATTTGGTCACGTCACTTGTCTATCCATGCCACCTATATGTCTAAGTGTCATCTATCTGTCCACGTATCACCTATCTATCCACCTAATATTATTATTTGTCTACCTAATCTATCCATTTGTCCGTATCACCATGACCACTAGTCACCGCTGCTGGCGACTTTTCTGGCATCTGACGGTGGTCCAGTGGGTAAAAAATAAAATAAATTAATTAATTTTTTAAAAAAAAAATTCCTTCAAAACAATAATTTATACCTCACCAAACAATTTCATTAGTCATATCCTTATCACAATAAAATATCAATCCTTAGACTAAATACCATATCTCTATAGAAATGAACTTATCACCAATTATCCCTAAATAAAAAAAAGGCGATGGAGTGGAGGAGGCATTACCCTTTTCTTCATGAGCTCAGGGTTGCCAATGCTATCACCAAGAACACTTCGAAGCTCTTCATCATTTTTGCAAGCATCTTCCAACACTCTACACAAAACACAATTTAATTAAAACACACACACCAAGCAATCATACAATAACCAACACTCAAATTTCAAACAATATAATAAAAAAAAAGAACAATATAAAAAAAATACTTGGCCCAAGCAGGATAGTTGTGGAGACGATCGAATTCACGCTTCCTCTTCTCCTCTCGAATCCTGAGCAGTCTCCGACCTCTCGCAGTTGTTCCAGACCCTTTCGCAGCCTTTTCATTGGAATGTCCATCGTCTTCTTCCCCAAATTTGTCATTTGAGTGCGATTTTGTTGCTGATGAATAGATTAGAAGATGATGTGTAGATGAAAAGCTCGGTTTGTAGATGGAAGAGGGAAATGCTAGAAGCTGAGCTGATGAGAGAGGTGGATTCGAAGAGAACAAGGGTTTCCATGGCGTTGAGGAGGTTTGGGAGTGATGAAGACGAAGACGCAGTGGAGTGTTTCCACAGCAGTACATTATTGTTAAAAAAAAAATATGTGTATAATATTAAAATCTACAATCCTCATTATCTCATATATATACGTCCGTCTCTACCACGCAAACCTGTCTTATACGAAGGATTGTTTGGGATAGTTATTAGTTTATTTGTTTCAGTTTTTTAAATTGAATTTTTTTTTTTAATAAATATTTTTAAAATTTTAAGTAATTTTTTATTTTTTTAGATCTAAATAGTAAAATATTTTAAGAAATTAATAAATACATAAAAATATAAAAAGAAAATTGGCCTAAGGTCCCTCCTCTACTTTTGATAGGAGGAGAGGTCCAAAATAATATGTTTTGATGATTAAGGTCCCTCAAATTTATTTTAGGTTATAAAGCACCTAAATTACCCTTCATTTATAACATAAATTTGTTTGAATATTATATTGTTGACTTAACTGATAGATTTTGGAAACCGAATTTGCAATGGAGATTTCGTCGGAGTTTTCGTCGGAGATTTCAGTAGAGATTTCATGGTGGAGATTTCGTCGGAGATTTCAGTGGAGTTGACGAGAAAGATTGCTACGATCGTGTAGATTTCGTTGGAGATTTCGTCGGAGATTTCAGTGGTGTTACAGTGTGTTGATCGCGTAGATTTTCAGTGGAGTTGAATCAGGTTTGTTTTCGATGAAGATACCATATGCATTTTGATTTTTGTTTTGAATTTTTGTTTAGAGAGAGGCCACTTTGATAGAGTTGATTTTTATTTTTGGAATTAATTTTTGATTCTTTGTTTTTTAATCAATTTCAAAGAGTGTTGACAGTGTGTTGATCGCGTAGGTTTTTGAGTGGAGTTGAATCATGTTTGTTTTCGATTTAGATTCCACATGGATTTTGATTTTTGTTTAGAATTTTTGTTTAAAGAGAGGCCAGCTTGATAGAGTTGATTTTTATTTTTGGAATTAATTTTTCATTCTTTGTTTTTTGATCAATTTCAAATAGTGTTGACAATGTAAGTGATTTTGATGTTTAGAGTTCATTTTTCGTGCTCTGTTTTTTATCAATATGCTGATCAATGATAAGTTTTGTTCTATGTTTTTTCAAACCAGAAAAATTTCATTTTCTGCACTTTTGTTTGTGTAGTCCAGAGAAAATTATAAGTGTATATGGACATATTATTAGAAGTTTCTAATGCAAATAGAATATGAGAAAGTGAATGTAAGTTCATAAATTTCTCTGGACTTGTATTTGTAGTTCAGAGAAAATTGTAAGTTTGTTACTCACTTTCAGTTTGTAGTTCAGAGAAAATTATATATTTGTAGAAGATAAATAGAAGTTTTTGTTTCTCTAAGCAAAAGTTATTTTTTGTGTTTTTTCTTTCAGTTTAGATGGACAATGTAGTGTTTTTTTGTTATCTTGAAGGTGTATATAAGTTTGTAAATTTCTCTGGATTTTTCTATGAGTGCAATATTGCAGAATGACGCATAGAAAATTGTTAACTTGTAGTGAGGTGAAAATCACGGAGAAGCCTATAATTTCATTACAGATATTCTGTGTGATTTTTTTCTATGATTGTGTTTAATAGTTAGCAGTAAATTTCTCTGTAATTCATTAAGTTTCTGTGATTTTATTTTTTATCATCTTGAATGTGAATATCAGTTTGTAGATGTCTTTGGACTTTTATTTTAAGTTCAGAGAAAATTATAATTTTTAGAAATTTCTCTGAACTTTTATGTTGTTCTTGTGAAGTGTTTCTATGTTAAACAAATTATTTTTCTTGTTTTTTGTTTCAGTTTTAATGGACAGTGCAATGTTGTTGCTGTGCAAATATGGGAATGATACTATTGTCATTAATGTTTCATGCGAATTGAATTTTGAGGAATTGGTTGGCATTTTGTGTAAAACATGGGAGAATTTGAAACCTGAGACTATGTGTATTTCGTATTCTATTTTGGGCCATCCGAATTGTATGGTTCGAAATAATATTGATTTTCTGAATATGTTGAGAATTGTTTGTGCACGCGGTGTTGATATAGTTGATGTTTCAGTTACTAGATGTAGTACTTCTGATGAAGATGATGAAGTGGGGTCTAATTGGGTAGATGTTGTGGATGGTGAGTGTGATAGGCTAGTGGATATTGAAAGGAATTCACTCTCTAAGTTTTGTTATCACCAAGAAAAGTTGTTATTGTCGGCTGGTTGGCGGAATAATATTATGAGTGTTGGACAAAAGTTTGAAGGTGGTGTGGTTGAGTTCCGTACTTTTTTATGCAAGTATGCTATTGAGGTTGGTTTTCAGTTTACGTATGTTAAAAATGACAAGCTGAGGGTTACGGCAGAATGTGCATATAAGGAATCAAGGGGATGTATGTGGCGTGTACATACTTCTGTTGAAAAAACAAATGGGTTCTTCTACATAAAGACTTTGAACAATGAACATACGTGTGGTGTGGCGGTTCGTACGAGTAAACATTCGAGGATGACTTCCAGCTTAGTTTCTGGGCTGATACTTGAAAAGGTAAGTGCAAAACCTTTAACTCGTCCAGTGGATGTTGTGAAAGAAATGAAAGACAAGTATGGGGTCTCAATCAGTTATAACTGTGGTTGATTGGGTGTTGAAAAAGCAAAATGTAGTACATATGGGGATTCTTGTTTGTCATTTGATTAATTATACGGTAGTATTTTGATGAGGTATTGAAGAACAATCCAGGTAGTCGTTTTGAGTTAGATTTTGAAAATAACAAGCGTTTCAAAAAAGTGTTTGTGACTTTTCATGCATGCATTGCTGGTTTCAAATATTGTCGGTCATTGCTTTTTATTGATGGAACATTTTTGAAAGGACGATACAAAGGAGTTATGCTTGCTGCAACGGGGAAAGATGGAAATGAAGGTAATTGTAAATATATATAATTTTATCTAACTATGTGAATTTTCTACACATGTAGGAATTGAGTGAATGTGATTTTTCTCTAACACTTTGAATTTTCTCTGGTTTTGGCCACTGTGTGGATTTTCACTGGATTTTGGTCAGTGTGTGAATTTTCTCTGGATGTTGTCATTGTGTGAATTGTATCTGTAGGTGGTCACTAAATGAATTTTCTCTGGATATTATGATTGTGTGAATTTTCTCTGTAGTTGGTCACTAAGTCAATTTTCTCTGGATGTTGCCAATGTGTGAATTTTCTCTGGAGTTTGGCACCAAGTGAATTTTCTCTGGATGTTGGCAGTGTCAAATTTCTCTGGTTGTTTATTGTTCTAATTTTCCCTGCATGTGTATGTCTGATATGCTTGTTCCTATTTGTTTTGTAGGTTTTTTCCCTGTAGCTTTTGCTGTTGTTGATGCTGAGAATAAAGACAATTGGTGTTGGTTTCTTGAACATTTATGTGGAGTATTGGGATCAGAAAGGGTGATAAGTTTCATATCAGATCGACATTGTGGTATTGTGGAGGGAATTGCTAGGTTTTTCCCTAACTGCTTTCATGGATTTTGTCTTGAACATCTAAAGAGAAATTTGAGGGATAAGTTGTCATGTGGAAACACAAATTTGGTTAGGAAGACGATTGTGTCCAAGTTTTCAGAATGTGCATATGCGCCAACAAAGACATCATTTCATTTCAAGTTAAATGAATTAAAAAGTAAGGGAGGAGACATTGTGATTGTTTTCTTGAGAAGTTTACCATATGAAAATTGGAGTGATACATATTTTGCAGGGAAACGTTATGGTGAGATGTATTCAAATGTTGCTGAGTCATTCAATTCATGGATACGAGAAGCTCGGCACTTGCCAATAACAAATTTGGTGGACATGATACAGTTGCAAATTATGAATATGAGGTCTGATAGGAGGTTGCTCTCTAGTAAATGGAATAAAGTTCTGTGTCCTCGTATGGATAGTGTATTGGAGAAGTATTTTTTGGATGGGAGGACATGGAATGTGAGTTTGTCATCTGATAATGTCTTTGAAGTGCATTGTTTTCCTTCGGTTATGGTTGATCTTGGGTTGAGAACTTGTTCATGTCGAAAATGGGAAATAAATAGGTATCCATGTCAACATGTTGTTGCTGCAATTTTTAGGAGTTGAAGGAATTTGAATTCATTTGTTGAACCATTTTTTCATGCTGATATGTATCGTCAAGCGTACTCGTTTTCGATTGGCCCAGTTCCAACTGTTGAAAAACCTCTGTGTAGCATTGAAGATGCTATGATTTTACCTCCATTGAGCAAGAGACCAGCTAGGAGGCCGAAGAAGAACAGAATTGCTTCTACTAGAGAGTTTAAAAGGGTGATTAAGTGTAGTCGGTGTGAGAGTATTGGTCACCATAATAAGAGGACATACAATGAACCTTTGTTAAATAGTTGAGGATAATACATTTTATTGATTGAATAATATATTTGATGATTAGTTTGTGTATTTTGTTTTGTGAAATGTATTTTTTAGACAGTGTATATAATAATATCAATCAAATTCATCCAGAGAAATTTTTGCAATATCAGTTAAAGTGTGCATTGTGTTTGTTGATATATACTATAGGCAGTGGGTTTGTAATACTTGTCAAATTCATCCAGAGAAATTTTCTATGGCAGAGAAAATTCTGTGTAATGTGTTTTGAAGCTTCAAATTCATCCACATAAATTTGACAATGGCAGATAAAAGTACTGTGTGAATTTTGTTTTTTGAATTTGATAATTGTTTTGTACTAACACAGTGCATTATAGATTGCATGATCATATAGGCACCTTCTTTGGCATGATACGAGTTAAATTTCTCTGTGAATTTCTAGTAACTTCATATCAGTCATTTCAAGAAATGTGCACACCAGACAGAGCATACACAAAATTGTTGCAGTGAGTACAACCAAGAAACAAAATTAAGCTCTTTTGAAATTTCTCTAAGTTGAGAATTTCTCTGGACCAGGGAAGAATTTATCTAGAATGACTTCAACTCAGAAATTTTTCTCAAAGCCAGAGAAATTTTCCTCACCAACCCAGAGAAATTCACAACTCAGAGATTTCATTTTATGTTACCGTTCAAATCCATCAATCTCATCCGGAAAAATTTTCCACTATCAGAGAAAATTATCTGGGCATTGTGTTTTGAAATTTCAAATTCATCCAGTGAAATTTTCCAATAGCAGATAAAATTACTGTGCGCTTTGTGTTTTGTTGAGTTTGATGATTGTTTTGTACCAACACAAAGCATTACAGATTACATGATCATATAGGCATCCCCTTGGGACGATACAAGTTAAATTTCTTTGTGAATTTCTGGTAATATCATACCAGAGAAATTTCTGTAGACAGTTTTCTCTGTGTGGATTGTGTTGACAATCACAATAAAAAATATATATATATTTAACCATCGATAGGTATGAAATTTACATTAGTCGAAATAAAAAAAAATGAAATTTACATTAGTCAAGAAATGATGTATATGGATAAGTTAAGCATCATTATTCCTTCAATGTGTCAACAAAAAACTGAATGGTTAATACTGTATGGATATATACATATATGTGAGACAATTTTCTCTGTCTGGCTATGTACATTGTCTTCCTTTCACTAGTTTCACTATTACATGTTTGGTTCT
Organism: Camellia granthamiana; assembly: GCA_036172215.1. NCBI lineage: Eukaryota > Viridiplantae > Streptophyta > Magnoliopsida > Ericales > Theaceae > Camellia > Camellia granthamiana. Next base: position 38,322,228 of record CM069910.1, read on the forward strand.
TCTAGAGGTATTTCAATTAGTTCAGTCCATGATCGGCCAACTTCGGTCACAAATCTCTCTATGAGTTCTGCCCTCATCAACCTGATCTCTTGTGTGGACAATTTGGAGCTGATAGGTTCATGCTTGCTATATTGTTTCATTATATAGCAGACAAAGAGGCCACAATCCAGACTTCATACAAATTATATGTATGGTTATTTTTAAGAAACATGCAAATCAGAGTATCTTATTTATAGATGTATGAAACTTACGAATCACTTTCCTGTTGTGGAGCATTGTTGACATACTCAAAGTCGTAACTTGTGTTTTGTGAGTTTATCAATTTGAAAGAAGGTTGTGATTGAGCGTCTCTTTCAAGGCAAGCTTTTAAAAAATTCTCCACATATTATTGCTACAAAAAAATAATTTTTAAATAACAGAGAAATTTACAGACAAATCAATAGGATTGTATGAAAATTATCATCACATAAAGATTATGATGGATCAGAGAAATTTGCACTCGTTACCAATTGTTTTGCATCTTTGACATATTTGTCTTCTGCATCATCCCTCCTTGGCCTCAGTGAGTTGTAGAACCTCCATAAATTGTCTTGTTTGTCGAGGACAAACAAGGTCTAGTAATTTTCAACTGTGGACTTCTCATTACCTCCAGTATTTATTGGGAAATGGAGGAAACTGTAGTTCCTCTATGCTGTTTCAATATGCTTGTCAAATAAGAACACTCGAAAAGATTGATTTTTTATCATCTTGATGAAATTCTGTGTTCAGAGAAAATCCAAAAATGGTTTTGTTCAGAGAAAATCCAAGAAGTATCTTAAGAAGAGAAAGTAGTAAGTAAATTCCAGAGAAAATCAAATAAAATAGTAGTAACATACTAAGCTCATGGATGTGAAAAAAAATGAGGTTAGTTGTTGTCTTTCTCTCATTTGGTCAGCCAAAAGTATCTCTCCATAGCCATCAATGACCTGAAAAATATGATTTGTAATTGTAATATTGGTTTATAAAGGCTGATGGAACATTGCAGAGAAATTTTGATGAAAGGGAAAGACTTACATTGTTGGCAATTTCTTTTTGCTTTATTAGGTTTCCAATGTCTTCGAAGGTAATGAGGTTCAACTCACTTGTCCAAATTAAAGCCTTACAAGATGACAAAGAAGGGATTTAATTGTTGTTAATACAATATAAGTTTGTAATTTATTGTTTGTTATCTTCTATTTTGTTTGTTGTCTTACTCAAGTCCAGACACATTTGATATGTGCTGCAACATATCTTTTACGTGATTTTTTATCAATCTTGAAATCGGAAGAGTTTGTGGAAAGACCCAAAATTTTCTGATGTTTATAGGTTGAGGCAAGATGTACGCATCAGCATCAAGCACTTCTTTGTCCTTCGTGCTTTGCTCGGCATGCTTTGCAGCTTGTTTTGGAGCTCTAGTCACTTTCGCAACTTTGGGATATTGAAATTCTGGATCGTGCTGCTTTTCCTTCCTTTCTTTTGCCTTTAAATTTTTGATCATTGACGTCGGATCTTTTTTGACTGTAGACAATGAAAATATTAGTAAAAGTGAAATTTCTCTGAAGTAATAGATGATATTTAAATATGTAAATTTATATGATTCAATATTTTCCAGTTACCATAGACTTTCGTCTTTTGTTTCGGTTGTTCTTTGTGTGTCATTTCTTCTTGTTGGGTTGTTAGTTGTTGTTCAACTTGGATTCCAACTAGACACAGTGAAAATCAAACAAGCCCCAAAAATAGAATAAGAAAATAGACAGAGAAAATGAAATGAGCAGTAGAAATTAATAGAAATAAGCGGCAGAAACTAATGTGTTCAGAGAAATATAACTTCCAGAGAAAATTACCAATGACAGAAAATTATAATAAATAGAAATTTCTCTGAGTTATGCTGACACAAGGACATAACTTTTTGTGGCTCAAGATTTTCACTGACCTTGTGGTTGAAGTTGTGTTGGTGTTCTGTATGGTTGTGTTGTTAGTTGGACTGACAGTTTTTGAACTTGTTCATGCAATTTAGCATTTTCTGTTTCAAGCTCTGAATTTGAATTCCTCAACTGTTGAATTGTTTTCATATTGTCTTCTTTTTCAACCTCCAACATCCTTAGTTTCATTTGGATTGTGCTTTCTTTTTCTTGAAGTTCTGAGTTAAGTAATGTTAGGGTTCTTATTGAAATATCCTTTTCAGCAAGTAATTCCATCTAATTTCTGTCTTCTTCTTGTTTAGATTGAGAAAGTGCCTTCAGTCTTTGACGTAGATCAGCAATTTGGGCATCCTATGATTCCTCAAATTCTTGAGGCTGATGCTTTGTTGAGCCAGAAATGCTATCACGTTGTTGGTCCACCGGCTCATTACATTCTTCTTCATCACTTTTCTCGTTTTCTTCTTACTGTTCATCTTCTTCTCCACTGTCTTCTTCTTTCTGTTCATTCTGTTCTTTGTCTTCTACCTCTATTTCTTCACTTTCTTCTCTGGCTTCTTCTTCTCCACTGCTTTCACTTTTTTCTCTGGCTTCTTCTTCTCCACTGTTTGCTTGAGCTTCTTGTCCATTGCTGGCTTCGTATTCTTCTATGTTGTCTTCTGCTTCTTCATTGAATTTGACAATTGCTTGACCTTCAGATGAATCTTGTAATGTCTCCTTGAATTTGACAATTTCTTTTTTTGATTCTTTCTTTGTCTTTTTACCAAGACAGAACTCCTCTGATGGGTTTTTGACTAGCTGCTTGTTATCTATCTGTAACAGGAGGCTCTTTTATTAGAGAAATGTTACAAAATTCACTGAGAAACAAAATTCAAATAAGGAAAATAAAATTCATCTAAATGATACTAATGGGAAACAAACTTCAGAGAAAATTGTATGGGCCAGAGAAAATTACAGACAAGGAGTTAATTTTATGAGGCAGAGAAAATTATGAAACGAGCAACATAATTTAGATATCAGAGAAAATCAATCAAGACATATAAGTTAATGTTTGACTATAATTGTGTCAGAGAAATTTGGATTCCAGAGAAAATTCATTAGAAGGGCAGAAATAAACAGTGTTTATCAAAGATGCAAGGCAAATAAGTTATGGGCCAGAGAAAATCACACATAAAGAGAAACAATTTTATGGGCCAGAGAAAATTATGAAACAACCAACATAATTCATATATTAGAGAAAAACAATCAGGGCATATAAGTTAATGTGTTATAATTGTGGTCAGAGAAATTTGGATTGCAGAGACAATTGATGACAATACAGAAATAAACCAGTTGGTACCAAAGAAGAAAACATAAATTGATAGTTCAGAGAAAATTTCACTGAGATTTCAGGAGCAATGGAAATCTAACCTGTCGAGGTGCAAGAGAGTGGACTGGTGTCTTCTGCAGCTGTTTCGTCAAAGTTTGCAGGTTCCACTTCGCACATCTTGGGAAGTCAGTTGTGTTACTATGTTCCGAGTCAATGATAGTTGCATGTTCACATAGCCAATACTGTGATGAAAATTAAAGTAAATAAAATTTTCTAAATGCACAAAATTTTAAGTATGATAACTGCAAATTTGAATGGATATTATACTTACCAGCAATGCAATGACACACCCCGTAACTTTTTCTGGAGTTTTGTGCAATGCCATGATAGAATCAATCAATGTTGATGTGATTGCTTCTGGCCAATCATACTGTTTCATTGATTCAAGAGGTTCCACATACTGTATAAAAACCCATCCTATTGAATTCCCACTTGTTGCAAAAAATAGGGTGAGACACAAGTACAATGTAACAATGATTGCTACATCTTTGAAGTCTGTTGGTTGCTTGCCTTTTATTGCTTTGACCAAGGCGTTTTTAAGAACAGGACCAGTGAGCCTTGTGTCCTTTTGGAATCTTCTCCTTAGGAATGCAGATTTTGGCTTTTTAGAGTATCTTAATGACATGGCTCATTTACCTCCTTCCAAACCAAAAATCAAGGTCATGTCATTTGTTGTGAAGGTCAGGTTCTTCTTACCAACTGTGAATGATTTTATTTTTTCATTGTAACATTTGATTATGGCAACTACATCATCATCGGATTTCCTAGTTTTCTTTGGGTCCATCCTTCCACTGGTTAGAGCTTGGATCAAATACCAGAATGGGGTCTTTTGAAGCTCTACAAGTTGTTTTGAATTGAATTTAAGTGTTTAAAAAAAGGAGACAACAGATGAGAGATTGGATTGGAATTGAATGGTGTAGTGAGCTCTCTTTCTGTGGAGTTTAACAGGTTTTTTTCCCCTTGAGCTTGAGTCTTTTGAAGTTGGGGTACTCATCTGGATGCTAGTTGCTTCATCAACTTGGACTTGTGTGTTTTGTCGAGGAGTTTGTGGTGTTTTGCTGCTGGTTTTTTATCTTAGATCATAAGAAGACTGAGAGAGTTGTTCTGTCTTGGTTGGTGTTTCCAGTGTTTTGCTGCTGGTTTTTGATCTTAGCCCATAAGAAGACTGAGAGAGTTTCTATTTTTTGCTTGGTGTTTCCGGTGTTTCACTGCTTTTACGTTTTGCCATTTCTAGACAATGATTAAAACATAAAGATGTCAACATTAAATCCCAGAGAAAATTGAACATGCCAGAGAAAATTGGACATGTCAGAGAAAATTACAGATAAGGGAGAAAATTGCAGGTAAGAGAAAATTGGAAATGTGAGGGAAAATTACAGAAAATTGGACATGCTAGAGAAAATTGGACATTAAAAATGAAATATCAGAGAAAATCAACAAAGCATCATAAACATGGGAGAGAAATTTTCAATTATTGTTAAAATTACATATAGAAGTTAACATACCAGAGAAAATGAATGGCAGAGAAAAGTAAACATGGCAAGCCAAAGAAAATTTCCATTCCACAATTAGTAATATAAAATAAACAAAGTAATGTAAACATGCCACTGAAAATTACACCAAATTGAAACCAAGAATTGAACAAAATAAACATACCAGAGAAAAATACACATTCTTGAGGAAATTTCTATTCCAGAGAAAATTTTAATTTATAATATTAAAATGCCAGAGAAATTTACATACACAACCCTAGAAAATTAACCATGATAGAGACACACAAGGGAGAAAAGTGGTGTGTTGTGGTCAGAGAAAATTATAAACGCCAGAGAAATTTAGACAGAGGCAAGAGAGTAATAGACATTCCAGAGAAAGATAGACATTCCAATTAAAAATACATATCACAGAGAAATTTACGGAGCAGGGAAATTTATAGACAAAATTACAAAAACATGTTCAAGAATAAAATAAAAACATAGAAAATTGCTTTTTTCAAAATAAAGATGCCAGAGAAAATTGAAAGAAGAAACATATATCAAGCAAAAATCAGAGAAATTCAAATGCCAGAGAAATTTACAGATAAAATCACACAAACATGTTCAAGAATAAGTTCAAAACACACAGAAATAGCTGTTTCCAAATTCAGGTAGCTTTTTATTACGAAATTGAAACCCTAATTTATGGAAAGTTAATATAAAATGCTATTAACTTTGTTTCCAGAGAAAATCTAGTTGTATTGCAGAAAAACTTACCAGAGTTAGGATGAAACCTAAATGACGAGCTGATATGGCTTGAGATGAAGATGCGACGTGACGAAGATACACTGAGATGACGATGAGCAGTGAAAACGAAACTCTAACGAAGGTCAGAGAAATTTGTGAGGAAGAAATGTGAATGATTTTTGCAGAAGAGAACGAAGCTCTAATGTCGATGGTGAAGATGATGTTGAAACCCTAATTCTGTTGTTCTGCTGTTCGTGAAGATGCTGGATGGTTGGAATGGAACTGAGACGTCGGAATGAGTTTCATTTCTGTGTTGATTTCGGCAAGGGTATTTTGGTCCACAAAAATAATTAAAAACGCGCGCCAAGTTGTCCAGGGACTTGATGCATCACTATTTTTTTGGGTGTCCTTTATCCTCTAAATTAGTATTATTAGGGATCTGAAAAAAAATTCCCCAAATATAAAAGTTGTATTGAATTTTTATATTTTTTGGTATTTAGTGTATTTTATAAATATTATAATTTTTAAGTATATTTATGTTAAATGTGTCAAAAAAATTTGAAAAAAAATAAAATTGCTTAAATATAAAAAAATTCATTGAAAATATTAAAAAGCAAAAAATTAAAAAGTATAATTTTCTGAAAACTGTTTTCTGAAAAACGAAAACCAAACAAAGTATATATTTTTTTATTTTTTATGAAAAATATGTAGAAAAATAGAAAAGTGATATAATCTAAATAAATGTACTTATTTAGTATAGTACCTAAATATTAGGTAAATTACATACAGGATAATGCTAGAGATATCAAATTTTCCTATTAAATAAATTATTAAATATCTCACATGAGTGTGAGGTCCACAAAAGTGTGGAGTCCACATTCATGTGAGACATTTGGTCACTTATTTGGTAAAAAATTTTAGAGCTATAGCATTTTTCTTACAAAATATGAATTGTTGATTTTAAATATTTTTTTATCATAATTTTTTATTTAATAAAATTAATTAAATAAATAAAATTTTAATTACTTTTCTTATGTAGCATTCGAAGTAATTTTTAAAATAAAAAAGACAATCAAATAATTAAATTTAAAATTTAATTTTATATTTTAAAATATGAAAAAAAAGATATTTATATTAAGGGAAAATTGGCCTATGGTCCCTCCCCAAATTTTGATAGGAGGAGAGGTACACAATAATATATTTTGATAGCTAAGGTCCCTCAATTTTATTTTATGTTATAAAATACCTAATTTACCCTCGTTATAACATAAGATCATTTGGATTTTTGCAAACTGAATATTCTATTGCTGACTTCACGGTGGAGATTTTGGAAATGGATGTCGCGGTGGAGATTTTGTCGGAGATTTCGTAGGGATTTCACAAGTGTTGCAATGGACTTGACGATAGAGATTACGACGATCGTGTAGGTGTTATAGTGTGTTGATCGCACAAGTTTTTCAGTGGAGTTGAATCAGGTATGGTTTCGATAGAGATTCCACATGAATTTTTTATTTTTGTTTTGAATTTTATGTAAGGATTCCGATTTCATATTAGTTTTTTGAATGTTTTTTTGCATTAGGTTTTTGTTTGCAGTTTTGATCAATTTAAAAGAGAGGCTAGCTCGGTGAAGTTGTTTATGATTTTTTGAGTTGATTTTTCATTTGCTGTTATTGATCAATTTTAGACAGAGACCAGCTTGATAGAGTTGATTTTTATTTTTGGAATTAATTTTTCATTCTCTGTTTTTTGATCAATTTCAAAGAGTGTTGACAGTGTGGTTGATTTTGATGTTTAAAGTTCATTTTTCATACTCTGTTTTTCATCAACATGCTATCAGAGTTCATTTTTCGTGCTCTGTTTTTCATCAATATGCTGATCAATGATAAGTTTTGTTCTCTATTTTTTCAAACCAGATAAATTTGTTTAAACCAGAGAAATTTCATTCTCTGCACTTTTGTTGGTATAGTCCAAAGAAAATTATAAGTTTGTTATTATAATCCAACGAAAATAACAGAGAAAATTATAAGTTCATATGGACATATTATTAGAAGTTTCTAATGCAGATAGAATCTGAGAAAGTGAATATAAGTTCTTAAATTTCTCTAGACTTTTATTTGTAGTTGAGAGAAAATTATAAATTTGTTATTCACTTTCAGTTTGTAGTTCAGAGAAAATTATAAGTTTGTAGAAAATGAATATAAGTTTTTGTTTCTCTGAGCAAATTTTTTTTTTTCTTTCAGTTTAAATGGGCAGTGCAGTGTTTTTTTTGTTATCTTGAATGTGTATATGATTTTGTAAATTTCTCTGGATTTTGATATGAGTGTAATATTGCAGAATGACACAGAGAAAATTGTAAACTTGTACTTCAGTGAAAATCACCGAGAAGCTTATAATTTTATAACAGATCTAATGTGTGATTTTTGTCTATGATTGTGTTTAATAGTTAGCAGTAAATTTCTCTGTGATTCTCTTCGGAATCATTAATTTTCCCGTAATTTTGTTTTTGTTATCTTGAAGGTGAATAGTAAATGTTTATGGACTTTTATTTGAGTCCAGAGAAAATTATAATTATTAGAAATTTCTCTGGACTTTTATGTTGTTCTTGTGAAGTGTTTTTATGTTGAACAAATTATTTTTCTTGTTTTTTCTTTCAGTTTCGATAGACAGTGCAGTGTTGTTGCTGTGCAAATATGGGAATGATACTATTGTCATTCATGTTTCATGCGAATTGAATTTTAAGAAATTGGTTGGCATTTTGTGTAAAACATAGGAGAATTTGAAACTTGAGACGATGTGTATTTCATATTCTATTGTGGGTCATCTGAATTGTATAGTTCAAAATGATATTGATTTTCTAAATATGTTAAGGGTTGTTTGTGCACATGGTGTTGATATAGTTGATATTTCAGTTACTAGGTGTAGTACCTCTGATCAAGAGGATCAAGTGGGGTCTAATTGAGTAGATTTTGTGCATGGTGAATGTGATAGTGTAGACTCGACTTCCTTCGCGCTCCTTTCGGAGAGCTCGAATTGGTTCTACAGTTCGGACTCTTGTCATGGTTCTGAATCTAATCTCATAAAGTGCAATGTGAGACTGATAAACACCAAAGAGTCCAATCCGGCAAATCATTTTGGAAAATTAGATTTTGAATCAAATAATGCCAAAACTGGACTGCTTTGCTAGATTACAGAGTCGCCACCTAAATATTTTATTTTTGGGAAATTTAGGAAATCCTGACTTGTGCCAAAGGCCACATGTTTGTCATCACCAAAGTTGCCTCGGCTCGAGAATTTGGGCACGAGAGGGGAAAGTCATGACATGAGCACCCTCGCTCGCCCGATCAAAGGATCGGCCTCTACTAAGCATGATATGTTGTTTTATAAACACATGTGTTCTTGTTCTGATTGTTAGTTAACTTTACTATATGACGCACACAAGCAAGTATAGACTAAGTCACAAAAATTGGAACGGATTCAACTGATGTTTTCTTTCGAAAATGGTTTGAAAGTGCCACCCTCAAGTGGGCTTAAAATATGATGATTTGCCACTTCGCAAAGTGGGCTTAAAACACACATTTGTTGAATTGTTCCAATTCAAGCAACAAAGCCTTCATCCATAGGCATTCATGCAGTTTAGCATTTAAGCAAATAGCTTCATGGCAAGCATGCGAAACATGGCAACACTCACACTCACGCAAGTATGCCAAAGCGTAAAAGCTTACCGAATACTCCAAACTAAAACAGAAACTAGTTAGAAATATGCATGATCCTAACTAGACAAAATGCCTAATGCAACACATGCAATAATGCAACTAAATAGGCTCGGTTACCTAATCATGGCATATGAATGCAACAGCTTGATAACATACTTTGAAACACGTATTCAAAGAAGTGTATTTGAAATTGCGATGCAGTTTGAATGATGCGCTGAGCCTCGGTGCATGCAAGACAAATGAATGGATGCAAACATGCGAGCATAAGGTATGCTAATCAAAACATGTCCCTAAACTAACAATCGAAAGCGGATAAATAAAAGGGAGAAAGACGCGGGGTTGGAAGACATGTACACACGCACGCACGCATGCACACTTATTACAACATTACGCCATCGCGAAGGAGGGTCCGAATAAATAAGCTAAGCTACACTAAGCTAAGCTAATTATTACAAAACAACTAATTAGCTATTCTAAGCTAATTAATTATTACAAACCAAATTGAACAACTAGCTATGCTAAGCTAATTAAAATATTACAAAACAAATTGAATGATTAATTACAATACACGTAATAATCAATTACAAATAGCTAATAAAGCAATGAAGTGGCCTCGCAAGTGAGGGAGACATGCATGCTCATTCGGCTTCCTCCCGAAAATCCATCGCCCTGCCACCAGCTGCTTCTGTTTACACTCATCTTGATCTATGAACACTGAACCAATATTTCAGATTGTCTCTGCTCCAAAACAGGAACACTTTACACAAAAATGGACTGGTGGCCGGTCGGCCACAGAAGGTGGCTGTCGGCTACCTTAACTGGCCGGTCGGCTACTTCATGTGGCCAGTTGGCCATTGCTTTTTCCAGGCTTCTGGTTTTGCTGCAACAGAGGCAAAACAATGTATTTGCAAGGAAATGTGTGTACTGCCACCTCCTTATCATGTCTTAAGCTCAAAGGAGTATGGCACTTGGCTCTCAAGCCACTAATCAAGCATTTTCATGCATGATGGCCAAAGAACCAAGCTTGTACAAGCTTAATGAATGCACACATAAGACTCAAATGACCACCATCCTATCATGCATGATCAAGGGTGACGACAACCAAGAAATGTGACACGTTTCATCACTTTGAGTATGAAATGTCCCACACTTCATTTGTTTGGATTAACGTCCGATCCAAACACATGTAATGCAAACAACATACTTATCTTAGTCACGTTTTACTTGATTCAATTTTGTTTACACATTTTAGCATTACCAACCCATTCTTTAGTCAATTTGTCCAAGATGATTGTCCTCTAATGAGAGATGGGTCAACCAAAGGATGGTTTAAAAAAGGAGAGAGATCATGCCTTTGGCTATGAGGAACCCTCAAAAAAGAGTTAAAGCCATTGAGCACAAGCTATATCTCAAGCTTAAACATAATCATAAGGTTAACCAACCCTCAAAACAAATGGAAAAATGAAGAAATGAGGGAGGTTGTAGACTTTTTTAATGTTGAAATGGCATGAAAAAGAGTACTAAAACATGCAAGCAACACATGCACAACATGTTTAAAGCCAAAAACATTAAAGCTAGTGAAGAGCACTACACTAGAGGCATGCAATATCAAACTCAAATGACCAAACCAGCTCTGGACAGAGCTAAAACATGCCAAAACAGTGGCTAAAACATGCTGAGATAGAAGCATAAATGGCAAGAAAAATATTCACACATGTTGGCTCACAAACAAGGCTCAAAGCACAACTCTCAAAAGTAATGAAAGAGTGAAATTCATGAGCACATGACAGAGGTTATGATGCTGAAATTACATGTAAATCGATGCTATAACATGCAAACTACTCAAACACTTCATGCTCAAAGCCTCAAAACAATGGACTAGTGAAGACCGTTACACTATAGCCATGCAAAACAAGCCTCAAAGAACTTAACCGACCCAAAACAGAGTTAAAGTAGGTCAAAATAGTAGCTATAACAAGCTGGAGTTAAGCTAACACATACTAGAATAATAGGCTAACTCATTAGGCATGCTAGACTAGTAAGCACAATTGCACTACAAGTACAAAAAGCAAGCAACAAGTGCTCCAACCAACCAAAAACAAAGTTGAGACATGTCAAAATAGAGCCTAAAACATGCTTGATATAAGCTAACACAAGCCACAAAAAACATGCTACTTTGTAATGTTAACTAGGCATGAAAGAGAGAGAGAAGGAGTGGAGGCCACCCCCTCCATTTTCGGACTTCAAAACACACTTTTTACCACTGAAATAACTTTGAATTTCTGAAATAACTCTGGATTTCAGTAGTTTAAAGACCTAAAAAGTTTGACTTTTACATGCTAAGAGATGATGCAAAGGCACATACAAATAGGCAACAAGAAGGGGGATACAACCCGTTAGCACAAAATAGCTTTAAACCAACATGTTTAGGCCCAAAAATCAGAACTTTTTGTAGTTGAAAACTAGGCTCAAAACAGCACAAAAAGATGGCAAAACAACTATGTGCAAAGAGCTTAAAAGAGGTAAGGCTTATACCTTTGAAGCACAACACTTAAACAGCCACTTTCTAGGCTCAAATGACCTCCAATAGCCCAAAATAAGTCCCAAGATGCCTCAGCTCCAAGGTGGTCCAATTTGGTTAAGGGGTTGTATGCAAATATGTAAAGCATTCCCACTTTCCAGCACAAAAATAAGAAGAGAGAGAGGTTTATAGAGAGAGAGAGAGAGAGAGAGAGAGAGAGAGAGAGAGAGAGACTCCCAAACTTTCCAACCTTTCAATATGAGAGATATGGCCTCCATATAAAGCAATATACAAGCCGCAAGTCGAAATATCTAATTTAGAGATAGTTAGAGCTTATGGAAGACAACTGGAGGTAAATATCTGCAAAATATTTGAGTTTGGGACATTAGTGGCCGACCAGCCACTCCTGGTGGCCGACAACCCACATTTGTGGCCGACAGCAAAAATCTACTCTCCAAGTCCAACTTCAAATAGGCATAACTCCTTCATCTGGACTCATTTTCAGGTCATTCTTGAGCCTAAATTGAAGCCCCGAAAGTATTCTTTCCAATGGTGGCAGCCTCACATCAAAATTCTAAGTGTACTAAGAGATATCCCTCTTTTAGTGAAGACTACTCAGTTTCGGTCCAATCGGATTGATGCCTAACTTCAACCAGCCATATCTTCCTCATCCGGACACGGCTTTAAGAGATTCTTGAGTGAAAAATGAAGCCCTGGAAGTCTTCTTTCCAATGGTGGTGGCTTCATAGCTGAAATCCAAGTGTACAAACAGATAGGCCTGATTTAGCGAAGGCTGTCCGGTTCTCTCCTAACAATTTATGCCGATCTTCTTTCCCAACTTGGTTTCCTCCCTCTCCTCCAATTTTATTCAACTCCAAACCTCTAAATAAGATGTTTTAAAGATATTTTCAAAGAATTCATCTCTCTTTCATTCATTTCTACTTTGTCCTTGCTCGGTTTATCGAAAAGCGCAACATTTAACGAAATGCGAGCCTCGGAACATCGTAGGAACTCGTTTTCAAAAATATTTTGAAAAGGAGGGTTTTAAGATCTAAAATCATTTTGGTCAAACGGCTTTGGTCGAAAAAGGGGGTGTAAGGTTGGGATTTGATGCTCTCCTTACCGAAGAAATCGAACATTTGCATAAGATAGCCTGCACCATCAAGTAAGCAATTAGTGGCGCCCAAGTCTTAAGGGCGGTCAAAAATGGGGTGTCTATAGATAGGCTGGTGGATATTGAAAGGAATTCACTCTCTAAGTTTTGTTCTCACCAAGAAAATGTGTTATTGTCAACTGGTTGGCGAAATATTATTACGAGTGTTGGACAAAAGTTTGAGGGTGGTGTGGTTGAGTTTCATATTGTTTTATGCAAGTATGCTATTAAGATTGGCTTCAGTTTACGTATGTTAAAAATGACATGCTGAGAGTTACGGCAGAATGTGCATATAAGGAATTAAGGGAATGTATATGGCGTGTACATGCTTCACTTGAAAAAATAAATGAGTTCTTTTACATAAGAACTTTGAACAATGAACATACGTGTGGTGTGGCGATTCGTACTAGTAAACATGCAAGGATGACTTCCAGCTTAGTTTCTGGGCTGATACTTGAAGAGGTAAGTGCAAAACCTTTAACTCATCCAGTGGATGTTGTCAAAGAAATGAAAGAGAAGTATAGGGTCTCAATCAGTTATAACTATGGTTGGTTGGGGGTTGAAAAAGCAAAATATAGTACATATGAGGATTCTTGTTTGTCATTCGATCAATTACGGTGGTATTTTGATGAGGCATTGAAAAACAATCCAGGTAGTCTTTTTGAGTTAGATTTTGACGATAACAAGCGTTTCAAAAGAGTGTTTGTGACTTTTCATGCATGCATTGCTGGTTTCAAATATTGTCGGTCATTGCTGTTTCTTGATGGAACATTTTTTAAAGGACGATACAAAGGAGTTATGCTTGCTGGGACGGGGAAATATGAGAATGAGGTAATTATAAATATATCTTATTTTATCTAAGTATGTGAATTTTCTATACATGTAGGAATTAAGTGAATGTGATTTTTCTCTGACACTTTGAATTTTCTCTGATTTTGGCTACTGTGTGAATTTTCTCTGGTTGTGGCCAGTGTGAATTTTCTTTGGATTTTGGTCAGCGTGTGAATTTTCTCTGGATGTTGTCATTGTGTGAATTTTATCTATAGTTGGTTACTAAGTGAATTTTCTCTGGATATTGTCACTAAGTGAATTTTCTCTGGATGTTGCCAATGTGTGAATTTTATTTGTAGTTGGTCAATATTGAATTTTCTCTAGAGTTTGTCACTAAGTGAATTTTCTCTGAAGGTTGCCATTGTGTGAATTTTCTCTGAATGTTGGCAGTGTCAAATTTCTCTGGTTGTTTATTGTTCTAATTTTCTCTGCATGTGTATATCTAATATGTTGGTTCCTATTTGTTTTGTAGGTTTTTTTCCTATAGCTTTTGCTGTTGTTGAGGCTAAGAATAAAGACAATTGGTGTTGGTTCCTTGAACATTTATGTGAAGTATTAGGATCAGAGAGGATGATAAGTTTCATATCAGATCGACATTGTGGTATTGTGGAAGGAATTGCTAGGTTTTTCCCTAATTGCTTTCATGAATATTGTCTTGAACATCTAAAGAGAAATTTGAGGGATAAGTTGTCATATGGAAACACAAATTTGGTTAGGGAGACGATTGTGCAAGTTTTCAGAATGTGCATATGCGCCAACAAAGGCATCATTTCATTTCAAGTTAAATGAATTAAAAAGTGAGGGAGGAAACATTGTGAGTGTTTTCTTGAGAAGTTTACTATATGAAAATTGGAGTGATGCATATTTTGGGAGGAAACATTATGGTGGGATGTATTCAAATGTTGCTGAGTTATTCAATTCATGGATACGAGACACTCGACACTTACCAATAACAAATTTGGTGGACATGATACGGTTGCAAAATCATGAATATGAGGTCTGATAGGAGGCTGCTCTCTAGTAAATGGAATAAAGTTCTCTGTCCTCGTATGGATAGTGTATTGGAGAAGGCTTTCTTGGATTGGAGGACATAAAATGTGAGTTTATCATCTGATAATGTCTTTGAAGTGCATTGTTTTTATCTTGGGTTAAGAACTTGTTCATGTTGAAAATGGGAAATAAATAGGTATCCATGTCAACATGCAGTTGCTGCAATTTTTAGGAGTGGAAAGAATTTGAATTCATTTATTGAACCATTTTTTCATACTGATATGTATCGTCAAGCATACTCGTTTTCGATTGGCTCAGTTCCAACTATTGAAAAACCTGTGTGTAGCATTGAGGATGCTATGATTTTACCTCCATTGAGTAAGATACCAGCTGGGAGGCCAAAAAAGAGAATTGCTTCTACTGGAGAGTTTAAAAGGGTGATTAAGTATAGTCGTTGTGAGAGTATTGGTCGCCATAATAAGAGGACATGCAAGGAACCTTTGTTAAATAGTTGAGGATAATACATTTGTTGATTGAATAATACATTTGATGATTACTTTGTGTATTTTGTTTTGTGAAATGTATTTTTTGGACAGTGTATATAATAACACCTATTAAATTCATCTAGAGAAATTTTCCAATAGCAGTGAAAGTTTGCATTGTGTTTGTTGATACATACTATAGGCATTGTGTTTATAATACCAGTCAAATTCATCCAGAGAAATTTGTCTATAGCAGAGAAAATTCTCTGTGCATTGTGTTTTGAAGCTTTAAATTCATCCAGAGAAATTTGCCAATGACAGAGAAAATTACTGCATGCATTGTGTTTTTTGAATTTAATGATTGTTTTGTACCAACACAGTGCATTACAGATTGCATGATTATATAGGCACCCTCTTTGGAACGATACGAGTTAAATTTCTCTGTGAATTTCTGGTAACTTCATACCAGTCAAATTGATCCGTAGAAATTTGCCAATAGAAGAGAAATTTACTATGGGCATTGTGTTTGTTGAAATGAGCATTGTGTTTTGTGAGGTCCAATTCATCTAGAGAAATTTGCCAATAGCATTGAAAATTACAATGTGCATTGTGTTTGTTGAAACATACTATGGGCATTGTTTTTATAATACCAGTCAATTTCATCCAGACAAATTTGCCACTAGCAGAGAAAATTATAACATGTTTACATTGTTAGCAATTTTTTTTTTAGCAATTTTGATGAAATTTTGATGAAAGATTTACATTGTTAGCAATTTTTTTTGATGAAATTTTGATATTTTGATGAAAGATTTACATTGCCACTAGTAGAGAAAATTATAACATGTTTACATTGTAGAGAAATTTTGATGAAAGATTTACATTGTTAGCAAATTTTTTTTTGCTTTATTAGGTTTCCAATATCTTCAAAGGTAATGAGATTCAACTCATTTGTCCAGATTAAAGCCCTACAAGATGACAAAGAAGGGATTTAATAGTTGTTAATGCAATATAAGTTAGTAAATTGTTGTTTGTTATCTTCTTTTTTATTTGTTGTACTTACTCGAGTCCAGACACATTTGATATGTGTTGCAAGATGTCTTTTACATGTTCTTTTATCAATCTTGAAACTGGTAGAATTTATGGAAAAACCCAAGATTTTCTGATGTTTGTTGGTGGAGGCAAAACGTACGCATCGGCATCAAGTACTTCTTTATCTTTGGTGGTGTAGTCTGTTTGCTTTGCAGCTTGCTTTGAAGCTCTAGTCACTTTTGCAACTTTGGGATATTGAAATTCTGGATCTTGCTGCTTTTCTTTCCTTTCTTTTGCCTTTAAATTCTTTATCATTGATGTAGGATCTTTTTTCACTGTAGACAGTGAAAATATAGTAAAAGTGAAATTTCTCCGAAGTAAGAGATGATATTTCATATGTAAATTTATTTGATTCAATATTTTTCAGTTACCATAGACTTTGATCTTTTGTTTTGGTTGTTCTTTGTGTGCTACTTGTTCTTGCTGGGTTGTTGGTTATTGTTCCATTTCTATTTCAACTATACACAATGAAAATCAAACAAGCCCCAAAAATCAAATAAGCAAATAGACAGAGAAAATCAAATAAGCAATAGAAATCAATAGAAATAAGTAGCAGAAACTAATGTGGTCAGAGAAATTTAACTTCCAGAGAAAATTATAATAAATAGAAATTTCTCTGAGTTATGTTGACATAAAGACAACTTTTTGTGGCTCAAGATTTTCGCTGACCTTGTGGTTAAACTTGTGTTGGTGTTCAGTAAGGTTGTTTTGCTAGTTGGACAGATAGTTCTTGAATTTGTTCATATAATTTAGCATTTTCAGTTTCAACCTCCGAAATTGAATACCTCAACTGTTGAATTGTTTTTGTATCATTTTCTTTTTGAACCTCTAACATCCTTAGTTTCATTTGGATTGTGCTGTCTCTTTCTTGAAGTTCTGAGTTAAGTGATGTCAAGGTTCTTATTGCAATATCCTTTTCTGCAAGTAATTCATTCCAATTTCTCTCTTCTTCTATTTTAGATTTAGAAAATGCCTTTAGTCTTTGATGTAGATCAGTAATCTGGGCATTCTTTGATTTCTCAGATTCTTGTGGCTGATGCATCGTTGAGCCATAAATGCTATCATAATGTTGGTCCATCGACTCATTATGTTCTTCTTCATCACTTTCCTCATTGTTTCCTTCTTACTGTTTAGATTGAGTGCCTTCATCTTCTTCTTCACTGTCTTCTTCTTTCTGTTCATTTTTTTCTTTGTCTTCTACTTCTATGTCTTCACTTTCTTCTCTGGCTTCCGTTTCTCCACTGCTTGCTTGATCTTCTTATCCATTGTTGGCTTCGTGTTCTTCTATGTTACCTTCTCCTTCTTCATTCCCTGGTTCTTCAAATGAATCTTCTAATGTCTCCTTGAATTTGACAATTGCCTTTTTTGATTTTTTCTTATTCTTTTTACCAAGACAAAACTCTTCTGATGGGTTTTTAACTAGCTTCTTTTTATCTATCTGTAACAGGAGGTTTTTTTATTAGAGAAATGTTATAAAATTCACTGAGAGAAAAAATTCAAATAAGGAAAATAAAATTCATCTAAATGATACTAATGGGAAGCAAACTCCAGAGAAAATTGTATGGGCCAGAGAAAATTACAAACAATGAGTTAATTTTATGAGGCAGAGAAAATTATGAAACAAGCAACATAATTTAGATATCAGAGAATATCAATCAAGGCATATAAGTTAATGTTTTACTATAATCGTGTCAGAGAAATTTGGATTCTAGAGAAAATTCATTAGAAGGGTAGAAATAAACAGTGTTAATCAAAGAAGCAAGGCACATAAGTTATGGGTCAGAGAAAATTACACACAAGGAGAAACAATTTTATGGACCAGAGAAAATTATGAAACAACCAACATAATTCAGATATTAGAGAAAATCAACCAGGACATATAAGTTAATGTGTTATAATTGTGGTCAAAGAAATTTGGATTGCAGAGAAAATTGATTTCAATGGCAAAAATAAACCAGTGGTAATCAAAGAAGAAACATAAATTGATAGTTCAGAGAAAATTGATCTTAATCAATCAAGGCACAATGAGGGAAACAAACCAGTGGTCAAAGAAATTTTGGAATTTCACTGAGATTTCAGTGGCGATAGAAATCTAACCTGTCGAGGTACAAGAGAGTGGACTGGTGTCTTTACAGCTGTTTCGTCAAGCTTTGCAAGTTCCACTTGGCACATCTTGGGAAGTCAGTTGTGTTACTGTCTTCCGAGTCAATGATATTTGCATGTTCACATAGCTAATACTGTGATGGCAATTAAAATAATTAAATTCTACTAAACACACAAATTTGTAAGTATGATAATTGTAAATTTGAATGGAAATTATACTTACTAGCAATGTAATGACACAGCCGTAACTTTTCATGGAGTTTTGTGCAATGCTATGATAGAATCAATCAATGTTGATGTGATTGCTTCTGGCCAATCATACTGTTTCATTAATTCAAGAGGTTCTACATACTTTATAAAAACCCACCCTATTGAATTCCCACTTGTTGCAAAAAATAGAGTGAGACACAAGTACAATGTAACAATGATTGCTACATCTTTGTAGTCAGTTGGTTGCTTGCCTTTCATTGCTTTGACCAATGCATTTTTAAGAACAGGACCAGTGAACCTTGTGTCCTTTGGGAATCTTCTCCTTAGGAATGCAGATTTTGGCTTTTTAGAGTATCTTAATGACATGACTCATTTACCTCCTTGCAAACCAAAAATCAAGGTCATGTCATTGGTTGCAAAGGCCAAGTTCTTTTTACCAACTGTGAATGCTTTTGTTTTTTCATTGTAACATTTGATTATTGTAACTACATCATCATCAGATTTCCTAGATTTCCTTGAATCCATCCTTCCAGTGGTTAGAGCTTGGGTCAAATACCAGAATGGGATCTTTTGAAGCTCTACAAGTTGATTTGAATTGAATTTAAGTGTTTGAAAAAAGGAGACAACAGATGAGAGGTTAGATCAGTATTGAATGCTATAATGAGCTTTTTTTTCTTTGAAGTTTAACAGGTTTTTTCCCCCTTAAGCTTGAGTCTTTTGAAGGTGGGTACTCATCTTGATGCTAGTTGCTTCATCACCTTGGACTTGTGTGTTTTGGCAAGGAGTTTGTGGTGTTTTGCTGGTTTTTGATCTTAGATCATAAGAAGACTGAGAGAGTTTCTGTTTCTTGCTTGGTGTTTCCGGTGTTTTGCTGCTTTTACGTTTTGCCATTTCTAGACAATGATAAAAGCATAAAGATGTCAATATTAAATCCCAGAGAAAATTGAACATGCCAGAGAAAATTACACATAAGGAAGAAAACTAAGGTGGCTAGGGAAAATTATAAATGTCAGACAAAATTAGACACTAAAAATTAAATGTCAGAGTACTAATTGTTTTCCTCTGGAATACATCTAGCCACAGAAAATTTTCATTCCCACAGAAAATCAACAAAGCAACATAAACATGGCAGATAAATTTTCAATAATTATTAAAATTACATATGGAAGTAAAATATAGCCAGAGAAAATTCAAAAAAGAAACATATATCTAGCAAGCACAGAAAATGAATGACAGAGAAAAGTAAACATGGCAAGCTAAAGAAAATTTCCATTCCACAATTAGCAAGATAAAATAAACAAAGCAACGTAAACATGCCACTGAAAATTATACAATATTGAAACCAAGAATTGAACAAAATAAACATACCAGAGAAAATTACACATTTCGGAGAAAATTTTCATTCTAGAGAAAATTTCAAGTCCGTAATATTAAAATGCCGGAGAAATTACATACACAACCAAAGAAAATTAAACATGATAGAGATACACAAGGGAGAAAAGTGATGTGGCCAGAGAAAATTACAAATGCCAAAGAAATTTAGACACAGACAAGAGAGTAATAGACATTCTAGAGAAAAATACATATTCCAGAGAAATTTATAGATAAAATCACATAAACATGTTCAAGAATAAGATCAAAATATAGAGAAATAACTTTTTTTCAAAATAAACATGCCACATAAAATTCAAAGAAGAAACTTACATCAAGCAAAAAACAGAGAAATTCAAATGTCAGAGAAATTTACAGATAAAATCACACAAACATGTTCAAGAATTAGTTCAAAACACAGAGAAATAACTTTTTTCAAATGCATGTAGCTTTTTATTACGAAATTGAAGCCCTAATTTATGGAAGGTTAATATAAAATGCAATTAACTGTGTTTCTAAAGAAAATCTAGTTGGATTGTAGAAAAACTTACCAGAGTTAGGATGAAACTTTAATTACGAACTGATAAGCCCTGCGATGAAGATGCGATGTGATGAAAATGAACTGAGATGACGATGAACAGTGAAAATGAGGTCAGGGAAATTTGTGAGGAAGAAATGAGAATGATTTTTACAGAAGATAATGAAGCTCTAATGTCGATAGTGAAGATGATATTGAAACCCTAATTCTACTGTCCTCTTGCTCGTGAAGATGGTTCGATGCTTGGAATGGAACTCAGTCGTCGGAATCAATTTTGTTTCTATGTTGATTTTGTGAAGGGTATTTTGGTCCACGAAAGAATTAAAAATGCGCCCCATATTGTTCAGGGACCTGATGCAGAGAAATTCTATTTCCACACACATAATTATTTTAGTGCACATCTTTTTTTAATACACACACTTGGTAATTTGATTATTAATTTTTGTTCTCATTCCACACATCAATTATACCAATCATACCCTTAACTCATATATTGTATACAATCCCGTAACTCTCTTTCCACACACCTTAACCCTCCTCCATTCGATTTGGATTTCGATTTCGTTATATTTCGATTTTAATTTCGATCTCAATATCAAGATAATCCATCAACGACTTCTAATGTTCCTTCATAGTTCCTCTCTCAATATCAAGATGATCCATCAACAACTTCTAATGTTTCTTCATAGTTCCTCTCTCGGGCAGTGTTTGCATCACTATATGCAGTGGCTATAATATTTAATTGCAAGCAGTTCCATTTAATTGCAATTCCATTTAATTATAGTTCCTCTCTCAGGCAGTGTTTGCATCACTGAAAGCAGTTCCATTTAACTGCAGAGTTTTTGGGATCTTGAAGCTGCATATGGACATGTTGACGGAGTTGTCAAAACTATTACAGGTTTCTGCGGAGGAACCCTCAAGGTGGTGGAGCAAGAGAGATGCGTTGATGATGATGGAGAGCTGGTGAGGTGTTGATGATGATGAAGTTAGTGTTTAGTTTTTTTTTTTTTTTATTCAAAAAGTGCATATTGAATTTTTTTTAAAAAAAAAGAAGTGTACAAAGAATATTTTCATATAATATTATGAGTGTTGGTGGATGTCTATTATAGTCATTTTAATTTAGGATATAATTGCCATTAAAATAATATTTGATTAAGTATGTGCAATGAGGTAACTAGGCATGTGCAAATAGAATTTCTCCCAGATGCATCACTCTTTTTTAGGTGTCTTTTATCCTCTAAATTACTATTATTAGGGATCTTAAAAAAAATTCTCCTTATATTAAATAATATTAAAGTCAGATTTGTGATTTTTTATTTTGTTTTTAAATGGACCCAAGAAAAAAGAATAAGTCCAATCCCAACTTAAAAAATTACTTCAAATAACTGTATAATACGGATCAAACTTGAGCATGTTCAAATTCAGTCCATGTATGCCCTTAATTATTATTATTATTATTATTTATTTTATTTTATTTTATTTTATTTTGGGTTGCTGCCCGTCTTTAGCCTATTTTGATAAATAAATTAAAAATTAATTTTTAATTTATTTTTTAAAAAATATATAAAAAATAAAAAAATAATCAACTTATTTGGTTTTAGTTTCAAGAAAACACTTTTGAAAAAAATGTATTTTTTTATTTTTCGTATTTTTTATTTTTAATAATTTTTTAATATTTTAAGCAATTTTTTAAAAATTTTTAGACACACCTAACATAAATACACTTAAAAAGTATAATATTTGAAAAAAAAATCTTTAAAAAATTCACTAAATATAAAAAATATAAAAAAATTGAAAATTCAGTATATTTTTGTGTATTTATTAATTTTTTAAAATATTTTTTCACAAATATTTTATTATTTAAATACATCTAAGTAAGGTACATCTAAAAAAATAAAAAAAAATTCTTAAAATTTTAAAAATATTTACTAAAAACAAAAAATAAAAAAATTAATTTTTAAAAAACCGAAACAACACATTAAATATAGTCTTAAAAAAAAATTAAAAAAAAAAACAACTAACTTTTAACCCTCTTAAACAGGCCTTTGTTTCCTTTGCTTTTAGCAGTGTTACCATCTGAAAAAAAATTCCAGTCCGTGTAGACCCAATGCTACCATTTAAAAATAAAAAAGAGAGCGATTAATACGATTCTCTTTCAAATAACACCTTCTTTTTTTTTTCTTTTTTTTTTAATAGGAACCAAACCACAACTAAACCATTTTAACATAAAAATAATTGTAAATAATTTATTTATGATTATTTTATAGATGTTTTAATAATAAAAACATATTATTATACCACATAATTTTTGTAATTATTTAGAGGCATTTATTCATAAATACCTCTTTACCTACTCTATTCTATTCAATTTAAATTATTTTTTTATATTTTAATAAGTTTTATGAGTGACATAATTATTAAAATATCTCTAATAGTAATAGGATGAAACGCATATTAATATTCACATTGACAATATGAAATGTTTTGTGATGTGAACATTTATAATGTTAATGTGAATATGACTACTATCAAATATGAATGTTCATATTGCTAAATTTCTAATACGGTAAGAAATATTTGTATGAGTAAAATTATTCATAAAATGCCTTAAATATAAGAATTAAAATTTTATAAATCAAATATTCAAATAATAAGATTTATTAAAATACAAAAATATATTATTGACTAATTCAAATACAAATACCTGAAATATCATTTCTTATTAAATTTCCCTATTATTTACCATTTATATATGAGATAGTGGAATTTTCTTTTTCAGTACAATAATTTGTTTTCTTTTCACCCCGCCAGTGGTACAGTTATATATATATACATTTACCGCGATTCCTCAGGTTAGGGCTCTCTCTCATCGTCGTCAATGCTCCCTAAGTCCAAAAGTTGAAGGAATTCCGTAACATACAGTTTTGTATGTACATTTCCTTCAATTCCTCAGGTTTGTGCTCTCTATCTCGTATGTCTTTTAACTGAATTCCATCGCCTCAAGCTGAAGATTCATACAACAAATTTTTATTTTTTTAATTTTTTTTAATACTGTTCTTGTTTTATGTCAACAGTTGAAGATTGATTTGAGAAAAAAAGAAGTTCATGTTAATACTTCTATATTTGTATCTACTTCTACTTGCTTGATTCTGGTTTGTTATGATCTTAATCAAGCAATTAATTAAAATGCAACAAATTTGATATCTTTGAACAAGCAAACTGGTTTTTGGGGATGGTTCATGCATTTACATCTTACCCATTTAAGATTAGTTCCCAAAAAAGAAAACCCAAATTTGTTTGGTTTTAATTTTCAGAAAATGTTTTTGGACGGCTTTATTTTTTTTATTATATATATTTTAGTTTTTTACATCAAGATTAGATGGATTAAAAAGTAATTTTTTTTAGCTAAAATATATATAAAAAAAAATACTAGAAACAAACGAAAATCCGAACAAAAATACACATAGATTTTTGTTCAATTTTTTGTTTGTTTCTAGTGATTTTTTTAAAAATATTTAAGTAAGATGCGTCTTGATTAGTACATCTAGAAAGTACCCAAAAAAAAATGACTATAATATGAAAAAAAAAATTCATTAAAATTAAATGAAAAACCATCTAAAAAACAGTTTTTGAAAAACCAAACCAAACAAATTTATAGTAGATTTTGGAAAAGTTTGAATTGAAGAAATGAGGGTCGTTTGGAAATCTGAAAAGACTTTGCCTTTTTCCCTTTTCTAAATGATATCAATAAGCATTACTTGGGTCAGTAAGAGTAATGGCTAGAGTGAGCAGTATAAGAGCTTTCAAATTTTAGTCCATAAGTAACATGTGTTCATAGTCAATATTTCAAATGTTTGCTATCTTTACAAATGGGTTCATAATCAAATTTTATCTTTTCTAAAATCTGTATGACTCATCTACATCTGTGAAAAAAAAATTCTAAAACACATGGTCCGCTACTTAATCAATATCCAATTATGCATAGGCATATGTTAATTTTTAACATAGTTGCAATGTCTAGTAGTGTACTAATTTTTTGTTGAATCTTTTGATCATGTCCAACTTGTAACTTGATTGAACAACTAGTCACGTGAAGCTACATCTGAACTTTTTAACAAAATTAGAATTCTTTGACCCTTTGGGGTGCTCTCTAGTGGCAGTGCTTGGCTCAGATAAATATATCCACAGACCACAGTTATAGACTTGTGAATTAAGAAGGAGATGTTGCAACCTAATGAAGTCTCAGCATGGGTGCTAAAGAGGGTGAGAGACTTCAGCAAATTTATTGGGGTTTCTTGTGAGGCTTTGAGGAGGAGGTGATGCGCCTTTTTAATCCATTGATGCTAGGTGGGGATGTTCTATTAGGAAAAATAAGGTTGGGAAAGGAAGTGGGCAAAGGGGAGAGTTTCTTAGATGTTTGTACCATGAGAAGCAAAATTATTAATTGGAATTTGATGGGCTTGGATCCAAGATATAAAAGGGTGGTAGTAAAGTCTCTTCTTAGAGATTCAAGGTCACACATAGTTTGTCTTCAAGAAACAAAAAATGAAGATATGAGTAATGAGATGGTTGGGAGTGTTTGGGGTGGATGGTTTGTTGAGTGGAGGCATTTACAAGCTAAGGGTATTGAAAGGATGTGATGGTGTTGTGGAATAAGAGGGTGGTAGAAAGGGAGAAGAGTAAGGCAGGAGAATTTTCAGTGTCTTGTTTGTTCAAATATGTGGAGGATGGTTTCCCTTGGGTTTTTATAAGGTTGCATGGGCAAGTAAATAATAGCATCAAGGGAGAGATGTGGGAGATGTTGCTTGTGGTGGCATTTAGATGGGTTGCATTTTTTTTTTTTTATTTGATTAAGATTATAGTTGGGATTATTTTATTTTTAGTTTTGAATTGTCATGTCTTTTGTTTGATAAGATTGGAGGCTATTTAAAGAATCCTAAAACTACCAGATTGGAGACTTAGAAATAAATTAATAAAGATCTTTGGGATTTCTATTATGTTTGGTGCCTGAGGTAGACCTCTTAGGTGCCGAAGCCTAAGGTTTCTTCTTCTTTTTTTGCATTGTTCCATATCAGTCTAAGGAGAGAACCATAATTTTGTGGTCTCTCATTAGTTGTACATTGTAATTGCATCTCATCTTCCTCTTCTCTTTACTATACATTTAACTGTGTTTCTTTTGTGTGCCTTTAGTCATATTTTTTTTGAGGTTGATAGGAAGATCCCTTTTTTAGATTCGCAAGTAGTAGTCTATGCCATTTCCTATCTCCTTAAATTTTTGGGACATATCACAGCCTTGGTGCCTTTCTAATTAAAGAATTGCCATTGTAATTTTTTATTTAGTAAAATATCAAAAGAAAATAATCTTTTTTCATAGGCCTTCAGACCCAGATGTTGTAGGTATTTCTTTGTATGTAAATCTGGGACATCTGCCCTATAATATCTTTCTCATATTAGGATGCAAAAGAACTGAATTTCCGAAATTGCTCTTCTTCCTACTGTCAAATATCATCAATCTTTTTTGGGTTTATGTTTCAAAGACTAGTCTTTCTTCCTGGTATTATTAGAGCAGAGCCATTTTTAATTCAATGTAGATGCAAAGGGGTTTACTCACAAGGTTGCACATTTGGATCAAAATTTTAAAATATTGAACTCTGGCTGCCAGTTAAATTCATGAGATTTGATATTATTGTAGTTAACATTGACGGCGTGTTGCATGTTGGAATACATGGCTGAAAGCTAGTACGTACTGTTATATGTACCTTTGTTGCTTTCTTTTGAATGCTTAGGATGCAGGGAGAATAAGCAGTGCATTGCTTCTACTTCTCCAGTGTACTCCAGGATGTTGATTGATGCTATGAATTTTTTTTCTTCTGGTAGGTTCAGAATGGCAAGCACTCCTGGCCAGGGGTTTAATTCAAACAGAATCTATAGGCGTTGGTTAGCTGAAACATTCGATAGTCATGAAACAGTGGAAGATGACCCATCAGATAATCTGAATGGAACTTACGATATCATGAAACCATCTGTTGAAAATTTGCCTCCAAGTTTGGAACCTCTAGAACCAATTATTGGCATGGAATTTGAATCAGCTGAGGATGCTAGGGAATTCTATGAGATGTATGGACGGTGTGTGGGCTTTACCATACGGAATAATCGCACACGTCGATCACTTAAAGACAACTCAGTAATTGGCCGGGAGTTTGTTTGTTCAAAAGAAGGTTTCCGTGCAGATAAACATGCAAAGAGAGAAAACAGAATCCTTCTGTTGCGGCCAGCTACCAGGGAGGGATGCAATGCAATGTTGAGGATAGCTGCAAAGGATGAAGGTAAGTGGGTTGTATATGGTTTTGTCAAAGAGCATAATCATGAGCTCAACCCAGCAAAATCCCACCACGAAGATCGCATCGGATTGCATTCTGTGAGGTATGTTACTAATATTTCAATGGAGGGATCCTTACTCTGCATAGATCGTATTACTTTTTAAGTTATAATCAAGTGATATATTCTAGAAATTAAATTTGTGTAGTGTGTTTTTAGTCTGCTATGCGTAGCAAGAAACCACCATTAAGAACCATAATTTTGAACCATATCATTTTGTGAATTCTTTTTGTTAGTTTATGGATTAAAAACATTTTCCTTCCAACTGATAAAGAGATTAATCAAAGACTGCATAAATGGATATATCATCAAAATTAAACAAATTAGGACGAAGATAATGAAACTGGTTAAAGCTTATAAATATCGCAAAAACCTGATTTAGATTTCTCAACATTGTTGTATTGAAAGGGTTAGGTTTGATTTGGCTTCCAATACTTCTTGAACATTTGTGCTAGTCACCAAAATGTGAATATCTGAATATTTTTGTAGAGCAAGAACCATATATATTAATTAAGAAGTGAGGAAAACACGGCGTTGCGTCCTTCGCCCATCATGTTTTGGCTACGTGCAGTAATATGTCAATAGGGATTCTGTTCTTAACATATAACTAACTTCTTACTAGTGTTTTATCTGCTTGTTTTTCTTTTGATGTTTATCATGATACTTTTGCAGGATGAGAAAGATCTTAAGATCCGGGAACTATCCACAGAGCTACATCGCGAGAGAAAAAGATCTGCTGCATATCAAGAACAGCTACAGATGATTTTGAAATATGTAGAGGAACACACTCGGCAACTATCATTGAATGTGCAAGTAGTTTCTGATAAAGTGAGAGAACTTGAATCTGAAGGAGAACAAGATGATTTAGACTTAGAATAATGTAAGTGTGTCATTTTGAACCATTTGCTTTGCCTTCCTATCAATGAATCAGCTGCAGCTCTTGTTCCTTAATGTTGTATAATTGATTGCACTTCTAATGTTTACTTTGGGCTGTTTGTTTGCAACTCGCATTGACAACTACTTGTGAGCCAGTCAATTTTTGAGTTGGGAACCAATTCTTTTACATCGCCAAGCGGTTAGCCTGGTGGTTGGGCACCAATTTTCTGGGCATTCGGCCCAGGTTTAAGCCACACCAGCTGTTTTAGTTATTTAACCAGTGTTCTTGAATGTGCCTTATAAATATTTTTTTTAAAAAAAAAGAAAAAAAAAGAAGAAGTTCCATTTAACAATGAACTTCAATGTACAAAGCTCCAGGAGTTGAGTTCCTTAGGCTTCTTTTTTTTCTTTTTTTTTTTTCATTATTATGAAACTTGGGTGTTTGGGATTTACCCCTCTCCCTTTTTTTTTCAATTTTTTTGTTGGTTAATTTTCATTTTTAGCATTTTTTTTTAATTTTGTAAAAAAAAATTGGACTTTTAAATTCTACTTGATGTGACAATCAAATAAATGATTTATTTTTAATTTTGTAAAAAAAAATTAAACTTTTAAATTTTACTCGATGAAACGAATAAAAAAAAATCTAAAAAAGACGAAAACAATAGATTGTTTTGGTTTATTTTGGCATTTGAAATTTTTTATAAAAAAAAATTAGTGTTTAAATTTGTCTTGTGGAAAAGTTTTAAAAAAAAAAAATCTAAATTTTAAAAAAAATATTTAAAAACAAGGTGTAATTTATTTTTGTGTTAACAAACCTCCCGAAACGTGCATCATAATAGTCTTACAGAATGACAGAATTATTTGTGAATTTCATAATTTTTTATTTTTTTATTTGATGGGATGTGAATTTTATAATTGTGTCACTCTCTTTTGCACTAAAATTGAATAAAATCCCAACGGTGTATTTAGCTAGGAGATTTGAGAAAGAATTTAGAAATAGAAAAGAAAAATGTAAGTAAAATATAAATAAAATATACCTACATTTTATCTAATTT
The DNA here is from genome assembly GCA_036172215.1 of Camellia granthamiana. Classification (NCBI taxonomy): domain Eukaryota; kingdom Viridiplantae; phylum Streptophyta; class Magnoliopsida; order Ericales; family Theaceae; genus Camellia; species Camellia granthamiana. The sequence continues at coordinate 38,351,063 of CM069910.1, forward strand.
TATACACATTTTTCGTTCCTCTTCCCAAATATATTAACCAAACACAGCATAATAGTAACGAAATATTAATCACTCAAAATAACTTTTACGATGTACAAAAATAAAGATAATGTATGAGAAATTTATTACGTATAAATAAAGGGTAATTACAGTCTATTGGAGTTTTAAAAAAAATAATAATGATATATTATTAAAATAATTTATAATTTTAACTATTAATACATAAATTTATCATTAATTTGTAATTATTTTTACAAAATACCTCCGAAATTACAAGGCGAAATCCCACGACCATTGCAGGCGCGTGATTGTTCTTCCAGTTGTTGCTGAAGAAAGACGAGCTTTATCACTCTCACAAGACGATTCTCTCTCTCTCTCTCTCTCTCTCTCTCTCTACAACCCTCGAAAATCACTCTTTCAGAACCCACAAAATGAAACAATCAGAGATCGATCTGGGTTTTTGAATTTGGATTCTGGTTTCGTATTCCGGTTTTGCTAACGGGTAAGCTCATCAAATCCCATGTGTATATGCGCATTTTCACATGATTTGTTAAAAGAATTGAAGAATTCTGATAGTGGGTAATTGTTCAGGTGCCAAAATTGTGTTGATTTTGTTTTTAATTGTTGTTATTTCAGCTCTTTAGATATTGTTTCTTTGTAATTTCTTGTTAAAAATTTGAGACAATGATGTTTTGATCAATTTATGCTAAATAAGCAGAGTTTCCAACTATGGGACTATGTACTCTGAAAACTGAAAATGGCTCTTACAGTCCTGGTGATTTGAGGAGAAAAGAAATGCATTTCTCTTTGGTTAGAAAATTGGGGAAATAAAGAAATGCATTTATTTTGAATGGGTTGTTCTACAATGCTTTTTGATGTAATTGAATTAATGGTTGCAATAATGTGATGTTATTTTATATAATTCTTTAGGAAGTATCAAACAAATAATTAATTTTAGTTATTGGGAATAGTTTGTTCTGAAGCCAGCATTCATCTTTGTCAATACTCACCCTAATTCATTGATATTCTTGGCTTGTGCATAGTTTGTTAATTGATGCTATATTGCTAACCTGAATGGTGGCACAATAACCAGTTCACACACTAACCAATAGAAAATGGTATGAATTTAGCATTCATTTTCCTAGTAGTAGCGTGTTCCTTTTCTTTGTTAATTGGTAAAAGGAAAACAATGTGCGCGCATGCACACACACACACACACACAAAAATCAACGAAAGGAACAGGGATCAACTATACCCAACACATCTTCAAGTACAGCATTCCAAGCAACTAAAAGATAAATGCTTGTTCTACACTAGCCCTGGAGGGGCTCCCTTGTATTAAAGATTGTGTGGCTCTAATTTTTTAAATATTCTGAAAACACATGGTGGTGTAAGACAATGCAACATACGGAGAGAGTGAGAGATTCATATTGTATTGACGCCATGAAAGAAAAAAAGAACTTAATTACATAGTTTATACAGTGTAATAGAGAGCAAAATCCTAATAAACCCTAAAGGCTAAATAGCCCTATAGCATAGTCATAGGATCCATGTTACATGGACTTAGGTATGGGTGCTGGTATGTGTCTTTAAGTGTTCAATTCATCTAACTTCACTGTCGAAGGAGATGGGGACACAAGAAGATATTCATATTTCTTAATATACCTCTTTTATAAAATGGTACTCAAGGTGCCATAAAGCATTTCTTCCACAGTTATATATTAAACTCAAATTACTAAGGACCTGTTTGGTTGTGTTTTCATTTTCTCTATTTTCATTGCTTGTTGTTTGTTTTTATTGTTTGCTAGAAATAAAAAAATAAAAAAATTAAAGAGTTTGAAAAATCCATAGTTTTAATTTTGTGTGAAAATTGTTTTCATAACAACTTTTTTGTGTTTCCTAAAAGGTTGGTTGTTTTAAAATAAAAAATAAAAAAAAAAATCCCAAAAATAGTTTTCAGAAATAGTGTGAATCGAAAAATGAAAGCATAAACAGAACAAACATGCCCTAAATATGCTTGTTGGGTGAATCTCCAACTACAAATGTTAGATATACATTCCATACCCTTACCCACGTGTCAGGTGTCCGATGCAAGTACTTCTTTCTGTTGTTTCCATAGTTGTCTGCCTGTTGAAAATTCCCAAATGATAATTTGATCAGACCAAATCTTAGTACTTTTGGAGCCTCTCAACTTCACATTAACTATGCTGGTTAGAATATATTGACTTTTGACCTCCATTCACACCAATGTTCCTGTTCATGAAATGAGTACGGTTGAGCCATTGCCCTCTTTGAGTTGACATGGTGCTTCTGCATAGTCTATCTTGAATAGGCTAATATGGATCTTGAGAATGAAGCAAGATTTGAGGACCTCTGAATTATATAATTGACTGCATAATTGTGTTTCGAGGTCCAATTTGTTATGTATCTGCCACAAAAGTTTTGCAAATGTGACCAAAGGATGTTAGCGAATCTCCAGTCATTAATTTTTCATTTTTGCTTTTTTCTTTTCTGATTTGTAATTGTATTATTGTTTTTAAGTCATCAAGTGTATAAGAGGCACATCCAAGTAGCACCTAGAATTGAGAGATTCCAAGTATCACTCTCAAACCAAGGTATATAACATCTTCCTCCATATCTCTCCCCTATGAAGCACTGACACTTCAAAACAAGTGACGTACCGTATCATGTCGGACACACGGACACGGCGGGGACACGCCACAATGCGTTTTCCCTTATTTAATTTATTTATTTTCAAAGGACGTATCGGGGACACATTAGGGATATGCCAAGTTGTCTTTTCGCCCATTTTTTTTAGTTCTTTTGATGAATATTGAATGTTTATTTTGTTTTTCTTAGATTTAAATACTTAATAGATTATCCATAAAAATATATATAAATTGTAAGTGTTAATTTAAAAGTTTTTTTTTTTAAAAATATATATATAGAATTAGAGTTTTTTTTTTTTTGTTAATATTGATTGTTTGTGGATGTAATATTAATCTAGATAGTAAATAAAAATATATGAAAACATATTTTATTGTCGTGTCCTCCGTTGTGTCCGTGTTCCCATTTTTTTGAAATCGCCGTGTCTCGTGTCCGCATCCATATTTGTGTTCATGCTTCTTAGCCTCTCCCTAAGTATCGTGTTCTTGAGTTCCACAATTTAAAGGTGTTTTTTTTTTAGGATCAATATCATTGTTTTTATTCTAATTATTTTCCATTGGTTGTGAGTCTCTATGTTATGTTATAGGTGTAATCCCTTGACATTATGCTTTTATGCCCTACGCAATACCAGATTGCAGTGTCTGTGTTTTGAAGTAGGCAATATAACATTGCTTGCAGAAAAGGAGTATAAAAAATATCTTTTGTGCCATTATTTTATCAAAGCTTTACTTTAATGCCTAAAATTGAGACATGACTCTTAGCAGACATGGATGGAAAACACAAAGGCTGTGTTTGGTTGGAGGATTTGATGAGGAAAATGGAAAGGAAAAAAGGAATACAATCTCACTTTTCGTTTGGTTATAATGGAAAACACAAGGGAAAAGAAAGCGAGAAAGAAATGCAATCCTATTTTTTATCTTTTAGGTTTACTTGTGCATTTTATTTCTCCATTTCCCAACTCAACCAAACATAACTTGGAATTTGAATCTTATCAATTCTTTCTTCTTTTCTTTCAATTTCCCTTTTTCTTTCAATTTCTCTCATCAAATCCTCCAACCAAACACAGCCTAAGAAAATTTGTTCATACAAGACACAATTTATCTTACTTTTGATAGCCGAAATAATAATTGGTTTTTAAGGTTTTGCATTGAGTGTACTTGGCTTCAGCATTTTCTAGTGTGTCATTTCTTTTATTTGGTGTGGATGTAGAATAATTCTTGTACTTTGTGCTATAGGAGCTCAATGGAAAATGCATCTAGTAATGGATTTGATTCAGATGAAAGTGACTTAGATTTACAATTTGAAAGCTATGGAGAACATGAAAGGATAGAAAAAGAGCATCCAAATAATTTGGACTTTTGTGTGGGTGAAGATGACAATATGGTAGAACAATCGGCCGAGGAACTGTCTTCAAATGTGGAAGCTCTGGAACCATATGTAGGCATGGAGTTCAACTCAAGAGATGAAGCTAGAGAGTTTTATGTTACCTATGGTAGGAACATTGGTTTCACCATACGTATTCATCATAATCGTCGTTCACGAGTGAATAATCAGGTTATTGGGCAGGATTTTGTTTGTTCAAAAGAAGGATTTCGTGCGAAGAAGTATGTCTACCGAAAAGATAGGGTCCTTCCTCCTCCCCCAGTTACTAGAGAAGGATGTCAAGCAATGATGAGGCTAGCTCTAAGAGATGGAGTAAAGTGGGTTATCACCAAATTTATCAAAGAGCACAGCCATAAGCTAATGAGTCCAGGAAAAGTTCCATGGAGGGGATCTGTTAAGCATTTAGTGAGTGAGGTATGTTTTGATTATTAATAAAAATAATAATAGTACTTTGGATGCTTTAAAATAAAAAATAAAAAATAAAAAAAGGGTCTTAGAGAACTAAAAATGGTTTACATATTATATATTGAACTAAAAATGCTTATCACTGACATCAATTTGTTATCTGCCTATCAAATTTATTGAAATGTTAAGTGCCTAATTTAAATCAAAATTGTACTTCTATTGCCTGGCAAAAGGTTTAATCAGTATGGAAAAATCAGATAGGGATAGGTATTTTACTATTTTTTTGATTTCCATCTTATATCCAAGGTTTATTATCATGTAATTGATCCCTTTTGGTACATATTGTGGCTCGTTTATTTACTTCCTGTAGGATGAGAAGGATAAAAGGATCCGTGAATTGTCACTTGAACTGTACAATGAGAGGCAGAAATGTAAACGACGGTGTGCTGTCTATGAAGAACAGCTAAATATGATTCTGAAAGACTTGGAGAAACACACAGAACACATATCTAACAAAGTTGCTGATATAGTCCAGAGCATAAAAGAAATCGAGGAAAAATCAGAGGAGTCAGACGCAGATGAATGACTACTTCCTGTGGCTTCTCTGTACTACCATTACTCAAATCTTCCCTCACAGAACACATCTCACGAAGTTGCTGATATCGTCCACCAGAGCATAAAAGAAATCGAGGAACAATCAGAGCAGACTGACGGGGACTGCTTCTCTATATTACCATTACTCAAATCTTCCCCTGACCCTCGGCCCTTTTCTTTGCCACCGCTTTTTAGGTACATTAATTATTTCAAGGCTCGTATTCTTGACTTTGCTGATGGTCTTCTTTTTTGTACTTTATTTTTTTTTTTTGGAGTCAATCAGAGATGGCTAGAAATAAAAAGGGCCATTGAAGTCTGTCATGCTAATTTGTAGGAGTCCTCTGTTGTATTGTTCTTGTGAGAGAGCTAGACAATGCTTTCATTTTATTGTGTTAAAACCATTTTCGTGTATAAAGATTAGTTTCTTAAAAATTGAAGGTTAGCCTAGTGGATATGATGTTCCCTTATCAAGTATAATGTCTAAGTTCGAATCTTTTTACTCCCACTCTTTCTCTTATTCCTCTCCTATTGATTGTGAAGAAAAAATAAATCTTTTTTTTTTTTTTGAAGTTTGCTTGCTGAGGTCATGATTGTATATAGTGACTATGTGCTTAACCATTCTATTTCAATCTACTCACTATATAAGGGCATTGCTAGTTAGTGTCTTCCTTAAATGCAATTGGTTGATACGGAGTGAGGTTATAACATGTATATTGGGGTTTAGTTTATTGCTAGGTGGTGGCTTTCTTAAATATGATTGGTTTATATGGAATGAGATCATACCAATTGTATGAGATCTATTGTATTTAACAAATGTTTATTCATGTGGTAAAAAAATATGATTACCGTAACGTTACGTAGGAGCAATAATAATGCTAGAAGAACCATCTCCCTATATCAAATTTAATTTATAGCAATAATTATGCGACATATTTACCGTTGAATACTATATTCAACTTGTGTGGTTTAAATTTTCAAGATTCACCTTTTAGAAAATTATTTTTTTTTTTTGTTCTGTGTGTTTTTTTTTTTTTTTGTTTCACTGAATCTTTTTAACATTCTAAGCATTTTTTTTTAATTTTTAGATATACTTAACATAAATACACTTAAAAAGTATAATATTTGTGAAAAAAATATTTAGAAAATTTACTAAATATTAAAAATGCAAAAAAATATGAGAATTCAATACATTTTTCATATTGTTATGTATTTGTTAATTTTTTAAAATATTAGTTTACAAATATTTTATTTTTTAGATATATCTAAATAAAGTGCATCAAAAAAAGTAAAAAAAATTGCTTAAAATTTTAAAAATATTCACTAAAAATAAAATAAATAAAAAAGGAAAATTTTTAATTTTAATTTGTATCATATGAGACCCATTTGTATTTGCCATCACTTTTGTAGCTCATTAATACACTTTTTCAATCCTCCGACATGATTGTGCAAGCAATGCGAGTGTGAAAAAAGAAATTAGGTTTATCATTTGGTTAAAAAGTCATCCTTTCTTTCAACTTTCCATTTTGAATTATATATTTTTCACATTTTTTACACATTTAAAAAAAAAATTTAAAATAAATCAAAAAATTAACTTTTAATTATCTTTCCAAAACCATCCAAAATTGCTACACAAAGTGAGATAGGAAGGACATGGACGATCCATTATAAGAAGCTAATTGAATTGTTAGACTCCATGATTAGTATTGCCCGATTCAATATCATGATTTTGATGCATAAATAAAATTCAAAATTATACTATAATTCTTAAACTCTGAATAAGCGAGTTTCATTACTAACACACTTGTTAAGAAACTTATAAAAATTACACATTTTACATAAAAATGTGTGTAATAAAAATGTACAATAATTCTAGCTTTTTATATGATACAATCATATAAAAATCAAAATTGATACATTGCAAATTCTAAACATAATCATTGCATTGTGAAAAACAGATATAAAATTGTGTAATAAAACTTTTTATATGATACAAAAGTATAAAAATAAAAATTGATACATAACATTGCAAATTCTAAACATAATCATGCATTGTGAAAAACAGATATGTGAGAGAAACAAAACAATCCACTTTCACAAAGCTGAAAATATTTCAAATCTCATACATACTAGACAATAACAACAAAACATCCCCATGCATGCCTTTGCTACCAAGTTGTTCCTCCCTAACCCCCCCTCCTCCCTTCCCTACACAATCATCTCAACTGGGGCCTCCCTACATTCATCCCTCTCCGTTCGAATTTCCACCATTTTGTTAAAATAATTTAACAAATGTCGAAACCAAAATGACAATCCCACAACATTTAAAGATGTACTCGCAAATTATCAAAAAAAAATTAAGTGTGTAGCGTAGATTTTCAAATTAAATCTGCTTACACACTTCATTTTTTTTCCGAACTCTAATCCACGACCAAAATGAGTACTTTTTTTTTCTCGGTAAAATATTTACAATCCAATGAATTAATTAATTCGGGCGAGAGGGCGAAAAAAAAAATACTGAATTAGAATTTCTTTTTGTATTTTTTTTTTTTGTGTGTGTTCATCATCAAGACAAAGCAGCAAAGCCACCACCTCTCATCATTTGTTTAAACTCGTTAAAATTAACCATTCCATCTCCATCTACATCCACCTTCATGATCATCCTCCGGCAATCCTCCACCGTCCGTCCTTGCTTCAACCCCAGCGCCGCTAACACCGATCTCAACTCCTCCACCGTGATGAACCCATCACCGTTCTGATCAAACACCTTGAACGCCTCTCTCATGTCTTCTTCTTCGTCTTTCTCATCCATTATCGACTGGTACAGAGCTCCGAACTCGTCAATGTCGACACACCCATCTCCGTTGACGTCGATTTTCTCGATCATGTGAGTGAGCTCCGAGTCGGGGATGAAGATCCCCATGTTCTCTAACGACTCGTTGAGCTCCTTTTTGGTGATTCGGCCGTCGCCGTTTTTGTCGAACATTTGGAAGACGCGGCGGAGCTCGTCGGCGTCCATTCTCCGAAGGATGATGATATCCGACGGAGAATGCTGCGGCGGTGGTGGGGTGGTGGTGGTGGTTTTGGGTGGTTGGGGGTACCAAGAAGTGGGAAGGTATGATCTGAGTTTTTTGGGGACAAAATAGAGGAGGACTGTATTTAGGAGGTTGTAAAGATGGAAAATTCTTAACAGAATGGATGGCATTTGTGTTACTTGTGGTGGTGGGTGTTGAGGAAAAATTGGAGATTGTGGTGGTGCTAAATAAGGAAATTTATAGAGAGAGAGAGAGAGAGAGAGAGAGAGAGAGATGGCATCTGGATGATGGACTTGGGAGGGGTTTTAAGAGAGAGTGTTGTAGAGAGCAGTTGGGTTGGATTGGATCTGTGAAATTGACGCGTATTGGATTAGATGACAGGCAATTGATATAATTATTTGTTGGTTTTCAACTACGCGTTGTTATAATTGTTATTGTTGGTGTTGTTGCTTGGGTGATTTGGGTGTGCTGTTTTTCCACTGTGGTGTGTGCTTTTTTTTCTTTTTTTAAAAAAAAATTAGGAACCCATGATTAGAGAACAGGACATGAGAAATTATTCAGTTGGTTTGAGAATGGGTTGTTTTAATTACTATTTTTTTTAATTTTTTTATACAAAGATGTATCAAATAATAATTTTAATTATTTTTATGAAAAATGTATAAAAAAAATAAAAAAAATGATATGATAACATGATTTGATTTTTTGGTTAGTCAAAAAGTCACTCTCCAAACAACCCCACAATATTTTTGGTGTAAGTTTAAGTTGTGCTTCAAATGTTAGTCTAAATTATGGGATCCATTTTGTATTCAATTTTTAAGAAACAAAATGTTAAGTGTTAATTTATAAATGAAATAAAGTAATGCTCTGAATAATTTCTCCAGGACATGGGGTTATTTATAAAGTTTTTTTTTTAGTTAATTTAAAAGTTAGGGAATAAGTGCTTGTGCTTGTGATTTTTATTTTTTAATTATTAAATTTTAACTTTCAATAAATTATACCAAACAAAATCATAATCTTCTTACATAAAATGGGTTCTATTTTTCTTATGGACCTACATCATATGAGCTAGTTATAATATTTGATTATGAGCAAGTAGAATAACTGGTGCTTATTTTTTTTTATAGAGAAAATTAGTGAAACATCTCTCTCTAATTTTATGTAGTAGGAGAGGTCTAAGATTTTTTGTATTAGCTAAAGTCCTTTGATGAAATTTCTCTGTGATCATATCAGAGAAATTTTGAATTTTTTTTGTGAAATTAGATAAATTTATTTGTGAAAATTGAATTTTTGTGTTGAGGTTAAAATTGCTCTGAGTTGGGCCGAAATTTCTCTGAATCGAATTTTATCTGTGAAAATGTTAAAGCTGAAATTACTCTGAGTCGGGCCCAACTATTATGAAAATGTTGTTTGTCTTTTATCTTATAAAATTTTAATATCGAAAATTTTTAAAAAAAATTATATGCACAATAATTAAACACGATCCTATCACATGGGTGGGACTTTTGATTTTGTGATTAATTTTTTTATTATTAGATTTTTTTTTCAAAAATATTTGAAATTTTTCATAAAGTACACCAACTATTTAAAATGGCTATACCATTTAATTTGTAATTTATTATAGTTGTTTAGAAAGAAAAAAAAAAATTTGTTTTGAATTTAAAATTTGGTGAGAGAGAAATAGAACCGTTTGATAACGGATCTGAAATTGAAGAGAAATGCACCAGAAAAAGAAGAGAGACGTTGAGGAGAGAGAAAACGCGCCAAAAATAAAGTAAAAAGGCCGGCTGAGAATGACCGTTGCGTACGCTTTAGCCGCGTGATTGGTAGAATCGTGACACGAGGAACGTGTTGGATCAGGAGTGGGATGTAAGGAAAATCCAATCAAATTGATTGAATCGGTTCAAATTAGTTACAAAAATGCTTTAGACCACTAATTAGTGGTGGCTCTAATGATGTGGCAGTGGATCCCACCCACTGCCACATGTGTTTTGTGCCTTGTTTTTTTTTTTTTCTTTTTTTTTTCAATTGCCACCTCACTAGTGGTGGGATTAGTGATAGCAAATTAGTGGTATGTAGCATTGCTCAATTAGTTATATTTTATCTGTTTTTTTAATAAGAATCGGTTTATGAGATTTTTAAAATTAATTTTTTTTGATTTTCAATTTGATATCGATTTAAGTATTTTATGTACCGATCTAAATCAAAACCGACTGCTTCAACATATATTAGATTTATAATATATATAATCTAGGACTTTTCTTAAGTGTGCAACTTACACCTTACACTTACGCCTTTCTGTTTGCTGTCCTGTTTTATATTTACACCTTCCACTTACACCTTTTGTGTTGGTTGCATATGGTGTGCAACCTTAAGGGGTTGCACACCATAATAGGACCCTATAATCTAATAATCTAATGATATTAATAAGTATAATAAATTATTAACCTTAATTAATTAATCTTATCATTTTTATAACTTAAGTTTGTAAATTCTTATTATATATAATCTTAACTCTAACTCATTATTCTTAAAACTTTAGTATTTTTAAACTTTTTTTTTGTTTTTGTTTTTGTTAATTTAGGAATTAAAAAGTACGTATTAATTGGATGGATTGATATGTTTGAAATGATAGACAAATAATTAATTTAATATTTTTATATAGATTAATGATTATATTTAAAAATGGCTCAAGTTTGAAAAATTCTAAACCGATTAAACCGCACCAAACCGAACCGTTTCAATTGATTTAGTTCGGTGCGGTTTGATATGAGAAACGGTCTGTATTAGTGTTCAAAATAATAAAACCGACATTATCGGTTCGGTGTAATTTTTTACCTAAATATCGACCGTACCGAACCAATTACATCCCTAATCAGGAGTAGGAAAAATTATTAAAAATGAGTTATAAAAATTCTACTAAATATGTGATCAAATATCTCACATAAATACAAGTCCTCTCACTTATGTGAATCATGTAAGACTCACACCCATGTAATACATTTAGTCAAATATTTCGTAGAATTTTTGATATCCTTAACCTAACTAAAAAATTATTGATAAGTCTTCAACGTCAGTTGACATATTCCACACCAATTATAATTTATCATATTCTTTTTTAATGTTTTTCAATCATTTATTATAAATTCATGAGTTTCACTCTTTTTACTAACATTATTAAAACACCACATGATATTACCTCAAAATCAACCAATAACTTCTCTGAGTAGGCACGGCAGTTGTGGTGCCGGTTGGAGTTATGTGCCATCAATAGCAAAGAAGAAAGTTATTTTTTTAAATATAGAAATTACTAGTTTAATAAAATCAAATATTAAAAAAATTTAAAATTTAAAATTTAAAATAATTTTAAAATTTTAAAACATAAAATTATATAAAAAATAATAAATATTTTTTATTTATTTTACCAAATTAATTTTTAACTTTTAAAAAAAATTCTAAAAACTAAATTAAACATCTTAATTGTGGCGATACATGTGCAAACTATGTACAAGCTTATGCACATTTTTTATGGGATAAATTATAGACAAATGTTAACAAAATGTTAATTAGCATTTCTTGAAGAAAAAAAACGAGTATCAAAATTTTAGAAACCTCAAAAGACAGCTGTAAGTCCACTTACAAATTTTGAACCCTCCATCAACATTAGTTGCCCAAGGAATTGGGCACCTTTCCGAAACTGGTGGAGAGGTGAAACATTTTATTTATTTCTTTATTATTTTCTGACAAAGCAAAATAAGGTAGTTTAATGTTGTGTTCGAATTATAAATTATGATAAAAATTAAGAAAAATTGATAGAAAAATATGAAAATAATGTAAATCAACTAATTTTTTTTTAAAAAAATCTTCTTTTTCTTTTTAAATTTTCTACTTAAATTTATGATTCAACCATAATTTTTAAAAAAAAATTCATAACAAGAAATTGATTGGATTTCATCTTCATTTGCATTTGCTATATATACATTATTCAACTCTAAAATTTGTAGCAATTGGCTGATCATAGTAGTAACCTAGGGTGAGTTAGGTTGGATTAATACTTGAGAAATGCATGGAGTTCAAATGAGGCAATCCAAAACTTTACCCTAATTAATACAAAACACACCCCAAATCTAACTCAATGCCATATTTAGTTCCAACCCTTCATGCATAAATCACTGCACCATACATGAAATAAAGGTGCTCATTTATAGGTCTGCTGCCCTAATCACAAGTTTATTTCATTTAAACATATATGACCCTTCTCTTTTTTAGTGGAAGACTCTTTTATAACCTTACAATAACAAGAGTCTTTTGTATTGTCGTGACTTTTACCCAGAATCAAAAAATTTACAAATCAAAATTGCTTGACTTAATTGATACTTGTGATTTGTAGGTGATTGCAAATATTCAAAATTTACTTTCTAAGGATAGGTCCAATATAATTCTGTCTTAGTCTTAAAAGAGATTTCTCATCATTCAGAAAAGGAAAAGTATATAAATTTCACCATTTCAAAGTTTCAAGTGAGATGCTAGATGTTAGTTTTTGGACAGAAGTAATATGCTATAGAAGAAAAAAATGTCTACCTCAGTACCTGGTTAGTTGATTCAGTCTTTAAGTGAAGTTGATTTTTTGAATTCAAGCTTTGGGTAGATTCCATTCCACATCCTGTGCAACTTGTCTATTAGATAGTCTTTTTACGATAAAAAAATATATTTTTTCTGTCCTTTTTATTTATTTTTTCTTTCACTTATTTTAGATGCTTATAGAATTGGTTATGGTTGACTTAACCAACTGATTGCTCCACAGAGAAGAGACAATCGTTTGAATTATAAGCTTTTTGTAATTGCAATTGGTCATGCAATTAGGAAACACGTCTGTCTCCATCTGTAAGTGAGCTGGTTTTCTTTCTCCTCTCACACAATTATTTATGTACATGCTATACCATCTAATAATTTTATAATTTTTTTTTATTAACTGATGTGTAAATTTTTTCTCAATCTTTACAAACTTAGAAGAGGTGTTTTGATTTGGGAGAAGCACCTTATGCAAAAACATAATTTTTCTTATAAAATGTATAATTTTTATTATAAAAATATATATTTTTGTTTCTCATAAAAATTATAATTTTAGTTATATATGACTTTTAGATGCACAAAATTCATAACTTTTATAACAAAAATCGTAACTTTCATCTTACAAAATGCATAACTTTTTTCAGCAAAAGTATAATTTTTCTTACAATGTGTAAATGCACATTGTAACCTCTCCCTTTAATTTAACTATGTGATGCAAAATTTTTCTTTCAATACTTTACGAGATTGAATATTTTATCTAAGATTCACCCTTTCACCCGTCTGATTCACATTTTTCATCACATGATAAATTTCTCTAACTCTAATTTCATCACATTCATATTAAAAATATATATATACTAGTCTTTCATACCTTGATAATAATTTTTAAAGATAAATATAATAAAATTATGCAACTATTATTATTAGATATATTTAATTTTTTTAATTTTATTTATGAATAATCTACCTACAAGAAGAGACACGCAAAATAAATAACTTAAATTATTGAAATAGGACCTGTGATAATCCCACAAACCCAATTATCAATGCAAGAAAAAGAGTTTTTCAACATTTTTTAAATACTGGTAATAAGAAGGAAAAAAATGCTTTTGTCAAAATTTTTGAAAAACGTCAGCAACTATTTCACTAGTGTTTTTTATTTTAATTTATTTTATTGAGATTTAAAAGATGGCAATTTTTTTTTTTTTTTTTTTTTTAAATACACCATCAATCTAATTAGTGGACTCAAGTGAAGCTTAATCCTTAAATACTGTGAATTCACTAATCAGGTCAGGATAATTTTTTTTTATGACACTTAATGTTGTACGAAAACCAAAAAGAACAAAATTGTTTATTTTTATTCTTTTGTTGGGTGAAAAAAAAAAAACAACCGACAAGATGTAGCTTTGCATGTGAAGGTGCATGTACACTTACCAAAGAACAGAGTTTTTTTTTTAATGACTTAAATATGAAAGTCATTGCCGATCTATTTAATTTTAGAATCAAATTAAACATTTAGAATCATTATTTAATTGTAATTGATTAATTCTTTGTTTAATTTAATCATTATTTCTACTATAAGCGTTTACTTCACATATATCTATCTTCTTTGTAAATCATGATAATCCATATATACAGATCTCCATTATTATATTATTTAGAATAATAGGGATGATGCAGAGAAGTTATTGGTTGGTCCTGGGGCACTGTCAGGTGGCGCCCAAGGGTATTGTGATTGTCAGAGGAGGTAGGGCTTACAATTTTGTATTTAGTGATTGAAAAACAGCATGAGATATGGTCAGGATCGGCTTCGAGCATAAGCCAAGTAAGCGGCTGCTTTGGGCCTCTGAAATTTTGTTGAAAAGGAGGCCTCAAAAAATATTTACCATTATACTTGGTCATTAAAAAAAAATTAAAAAAAAGAACACTTAAAAGAAATGAGAAAAATTAATTGATGTTTGAATTAATTAAAACAACTAGATGGTTGTTTTCCAAATGTATGAATTGTATATAAACTGTTATTGGTTATAGTTATTACAAAAAGCTTTTCAAAGTTAAAATTGATTAAATTTTACATTTGGTCAACTATATCATAAGAAATTTTAAATGAATTTGGTTGACAAGTTAGATAAAACAAGCTTAGCAATAATTTTGTAACTAAAAATGTGAAAATGGTGGTGTTTAACTTATACATTTTTATAATTTTTTCATTTTCTATTGGGTATTACAACTTGGATAATTTGGAACCTTGCAAAAAAATGAGACTGTGAATGTTATTTCAGATTCTCATATTTTAGGATTTGACGAGTTTTATTTCTTATAAAAGCACCATTTCTTTTAATTTATAAATGTTCCTCATTGCCTATCATAACCTCACTCACAATAGTTTACTTATTCATATGGCTAATAATATGAGTTTTACACTTAACAATACGAAAGTTCAAAATTTTTGTATAAAAATTTATATTACCAATTAGTTTGATTATATCGGAAAATGATTCAAAATCGGTCTATAATACGAGCCTAGTCTTTTATTTATTTTTATATGTATAAAAGGCCAATGATAAAAATTTGTTTTGGATTTCGAAAAAGCCTGAGCCAATCATGGACACGTGTATTGTGATTGGTGAGGAGCAGCATCACGTGGCGCCCATGAGCACCAAATAATTTTCCGATGATCAGGCCGTGCTAGGTGTGACTGGGCCAACTCAGTCCAGCCCACGTTGTGGTCCAACATTAATAGCACCCTATTTGTGTAGTCTAGCAATAAAAAAGGGTCCAAGCAAAAAACATAAAATTTAAAGAGTGATGAATGATTGAAGCCAATGCAATGTGGTGGTCTTCACACCAGTGTAAAATGTAATTTTTTGTTAGGCTAAGTTGGTTTGTAAATTGATTTTTTTAGTGATTTTTTTATTATAAAAAGACAAAAATTAAAATGTAATTTTTTTGTAATGACTTCTAAATTAAAACCAGCATCCCAATCCAATGGCTTGAAGGAAAGGAGGTAAATATGTGAAGGTGCTAATGGGTTATTAGCCCATTTTGGCACGCTACTGTACTGTGTATTGAAATATTAATATATGGACTAATGTTTTATAGGATCCAAAATGGGCCACTAATGGGCCAAAATGGACTCTTCAATTGAAGCAATGGACTGGAGAGAATTTGCTCCCTTGATTAATTGATATAGAAATATATGAATAGAAAAAGGGGAAATTTGATATTAGTGTAAAATTTAAAAAATAATTATAAATTAGTGATAAAATTTATTAATATTAATAATTATAATTATAAATTTTTTCATACATGTATAATAACTTTTCCAAATTATCTCTTATCGATAATTTCTCTAATAGAAAAGTTAATTGATTATAATTAATTGAATAAAATTATCAAATCAAACTCCAACAAAAATTAAAAGAATCATGGATGATAAACATTGATGGTAATGATAAGATAAGGAAAATAAAAAAGCAAAATGATGCATAATTATATGGAGAAATTGCGTTTCGGTGAAGTAGTGAGAAAAAAAAATTTATTTTTACGGTGGTGTAAATTTTCTATATGTATGGTGCAAGTTATTTTTTGTGTTTAATACAAACTTTTTTGTACATCAAAATTGCACAAAAAAAGATTTTAGTGTAATTATTTTATGCCTATCTTACTTATTTAAAAAATTTCCTAATTATATTTATAGCCTAATTACAATGGTGATAATAAATATCATCATGCTAAATTTTATGAAAAATATGAAAAATCTTTGATGATGTTCCCTGCCAGCACTGTCAATAAACAAATGAAAATAATTATGTGATGATGGAGGCAATCAATAAAGATAATTGACATTATCAAGTCCAACTCAAATAAAAAGAAAAGAATAGATGACTATAAAGGTCATACATCAAGTATAATTTTGACAAATTTACATATTGTTTGTTATAACTTAACAAAATAATAAAATTACTATTCTATTTAAGTTACATTATCTTATTTAAGTTGTATCATCTCTCTATCACATCACTTCAAACCTAACTCATACCAACTCATATTTCATAAAAAATCAAAAAATACACTTATTTAAATCATTTCAAACCACCCCTTAGTAAACAATGATAATAAAAAGGATGAAGCAATCTTCAGATCAATTTGGTAGCTTTAATAAGTTACTTTTTTAAGCCAATTCAGCTTAAAAGCAAAAATCCATTTAATTTATTCCATTTTGTTTTCCATTTTGTTAAAATATCAACTTAAACCACTTTTAAAAAAAAAAAGAGTAATTACATCTCAATATAATTTTGAAATAATGAATACACATTCATAAAAAAAGTTATAATTATAATTATTAATATTAATAAAAAATTGCTGATTTGTAATTATTTTTTAATTTTTTTTCTAATTTGATATTTTTCCTACCAAAAACTATTAAATAGCTAACAAATGATAACTTATTATGCCCTCCTTTGCCATGCCAAAAAGTTTGGCTTTTTAATTATTTTAACTATAAAAAGATAAAACAGGTTAAACAGTTAATGAGACAAAATGTTATATCCAAATCATAATCATTTTATTTTTTTCTCACAAAAGTCAAGAAAACCAAAAAAACTTATCTCAAAAAAGGAAAATGAGTGAGATCCCCTTTTTGGAGGACCCCCACAACTCCTATAGTGATCCACACCATTCATGATGTGTGGGGCCCACTCATAAATGGTGTAGGGTCCACATCATGAATGATGTGGATCACTATAGGAATTGTGAGGATCCTTAAAAAAAAAATCTCTATCATTGCTCCTCAAAAAAAAACTAAAAAACCAACCCATTTAAAAGAAAATTGACGTAACAATGAAATGTCAATCTGATTGGCACCAAACAAAATCAGATGGAAAATTTATACTATAAACATTTCTACTGCATGCACCTTAAATTGTGTTTTTTTTTTATTTTTTTTAAATTACAACATTTTGTTTAATTATGATCTTATTTTAATTATGATTTATAAATTTTTTGATTATATCTTATATGTGATTTAGTTATAACTTTTTTTTTCTCTTCTAATTATGACTCATAAAATATAAAATTATATATTTTTTAATTATAAAATACATACGATACACATCATTTAATCTTTCTCAAATCAGATACATTTCTATTGATTTTTATTTAAATAGAATAACTATTTAAAATTTAGACTATATTTGGTAATTAGTTGACTATAATTATTTTTATTTTTATTTTTTTTACACGTCTTTTTACAAAAAATTTAAAATGTACAAAAATTAATTTTTAAATTAATGCTTAAATTGTGTTTGAATCATAAATTTAGAGATTTAAGATATGAAAAAAATAGTAAAATATAAATACTTTTCTTTTTCTTTCCATTTATACTCATATCTATAATTTAAATACAATTTTAGAATTCATTTGTTAATTGATTATTTTAATATTTTATACTTCTATAATAAAAAAATGTAAAAAAAAAATAGAGAATAGATTAAAGGATTGTTTGGGATACTACTAAAAGAAGATATTTTTTTTTATCTTTTTATCTTTTTTTTTTTTTATCACATCACTTTTTTTTTATTTTTTTATATATTTTTTCGTAAAAAATTTAAAAATTTTAAAAGTCTATTATCAAACAACCACTAACTTTTTATATTGATTTTTATTTCGTCTCTCCCAAAATATTAATTCTTTTTAAGAAATCTACCAACTTTTTGATAATATAATTATTACATTTCAAAAATATTAACTTTTAAAACTTATGCGTTATAGTACAATTATTACAATTACAAAATATTAATAATGTAGTTCCAAAAAAAACAAAAATATTAATAATGAATTTTAAAAAATGACAAAATAAGAAATTTATATTATTTTAATTTTTAAATTTTGAAAATAGATTAATATTTTAGAATAATGAAAAAATAAAATAGTGAAGTAATATTTTGACAGAGGGAGTAACTTTTTAGTTATAAAAAAAAGGAAGAGGCTTCTTTCTAGTCTATTGTGTGGACTGAAGCATACTGTTAAGTCCATGGAGCTCACCACAGGTCCTATTTTGATGATCCAAAACATTTAATGTATAGAGTTTGCCGAGTACTTTATGTTTGTAAAAAATTACGTTGATCAGATATCGATAATCCCTTAATCGAAATATATTTTTAGTAATAATTCATTTTGAAAATCATATTTACCATTGACAAAAATGTGTTTCGATTAAAGGATTATCAATATCTAGTCAATTTATTTTTTTCAAACATAAAGCACTGAATAAGTTGTATGCACTGATCGGTTCAAATCATCGAAATAGAATCTATAAGGGATTTGCAAGCCCAACAATAAGCTATAATCCTCTCCTTAAAAAAAATCAACTATTTGCTTTACTTTTCAACACATTTTTTTTTAAAATATTAAAAAATTAATTAAAATAATTAATTGTCAAAAACAACCATTTAACCAAAATTTGAAGTGACATTTGAAAATGATGATTTGAAATAGAAGAGTTGGAAGGCACCGTCATTGGACCTGGAGTAGAGTCTAGGTGGGAGTGGTGGGGCGCTCCTTTTTGAATCTGAATCCATCCATCATAATAATCGCATTAAAAACCGCGACGACTTACCCAAATAAGAACGACCCAACCAAAACAACATTTAGGACACTCCTCTATTTTCAAGACCCTTCTAGCTCTCTCTCTCTCTCTCTCTCTCTCTCTCTCTGAGACACCTGTGTGACCACCGACTCAAAAATACGCTCATTACATTTCTCTCTCTTTCTTCTCTACAAAAGTGTATTCACATTTCTCTCGTTTCCGTCAACTTTCCCCCTAATTTTCCTGGAAAATTCTCCATCAGGTACTCCCTCATTTCCCTCTTCTCCGTTTGTTTCACATTCTAGCGAATTTTCATAGCCATGAGCTCGTTTGGTTTCTGAGAAAAAACGTATCAAAAATGGAAAGGAAATTTCAAAATCTTCGCTTGATCTCGATTCATGATCATCTGATTCCTTGCACTGAGTATTCAGTCAAGTGAGTCGAGTGAGCTGAGATTTTATAATTTTTTTTTTCTCGGAAACGAAAAGCATAGAAAGTGTTGATTTCTTGTTTTTTTGTTTTTCGGTCTGTTTTCTTTGCGGATGAACAGAGTCTAGAGATTAAATAGAACCATCTTGTTCGATTATATTGGAATGTCGAGCTGATTTGCGTTTCTGGTTTTGTTTTGTTTAACGTGGCTTGTTTGAAGTTTGAATGAATGAATGAATGTATTTAAAAAAAAAAAAAATTTAGATTACATTTTTTGTTAGACATAATTATAAGCATTGAAGTATGATATGCATAGTTGAGGAGATGATTATGTGTTATACTTGGTTTATTAGTAAGAAATATGGGTGTTTTGTGTTGAAGATTATTTCTTTATAAATCAATTGAGATTGGTGTTAGGGTTATGATATGTTAGCTTGCTAGATTTCTTTAATCCAAGCTTGACCTTCTACTTTCCTTTTAGTCATACCACCCTTCTTTGGGATTTATAGCTTAGAACCCTAATCAAAATAGGAAGCTAAAATTCTAATAATATTGGAAACATAATCAAAATGACCTAACCTAACTAGTTCTAACACGCCGACGTTATTTTCATGCATTCTACGGACTTAGAAGTTCAGAAGCACTTAAATTTTAACACGTGGCATAATTTTGCTAATGGCCGGAAGCATCTAATTGTAACTTCCATTTCAGAGATTTGTCTATATAAAACAGTGAGGATGTATTTTATTTTATTTTTGGATATTTGATTTAACAGTATTTGTTCTTTCTTTATCACTCAAGTCAAATAGTGTGGCTTTTACTCTAGAAATAGTGGCTGTGTGTCTCATATTTCCAAATTCAGTATCTGTTGATATAGGAATATGCATATTCTAGTCTAGTTGAGGAAGACGATTGATAAGAATTTAGTCTGCATGAATATTAACTGTAATTGGTGATTAAATTGCACATGATTTGGCGACATTGCTTGGTACAATGATAAAAAGCTGGGGTGTTTAGCGTAGAATGGGGTTTGAATATAAGAGCAGCTACATGGTGCAAATAACGCCCTGCAGGTTAGGTTTGTTTCTAGTTTTACCCTGCCCAACACTCGTTCACGGGGTCAAGGACCAGTCACGGGTAGCATCTTGTTTTTACCATGAGTTGTTTAGGTGAGCCATTGATGTAAATTTGGACAAAAATTTCATGCGTGTGTGAGTTATTCGCGAATGATGTATCACTATCTCTACAAATGAGTCATTGTTATTTCATCTTTTCAACTGCTCACATGCTTGTGTATGGGTAAAACTGGAGTTCTTGTTTTGGTAGGTGCAAAAATGCAGTTTCATATAAATGAACACATAATTTGTTGAGCTGTGTGGGTAAATTAATGGTAAGGGTCTAATATCACTGTGAATAATATGGCGTAATGGCAGCCAGCCAGAATACATTAAAGATAGGAGTGCACTTAAACCAAACTAAGCCTGAAATCCCATCAAATGGGGTCGGCTACATAATCTTTCTTCTCAACTCGACTTTATCAACGGCTATTTGGTCAGTGCACTTATATATATATATATATTTTGATAAATAAAATTTTATTGAAAAAGTATCAAGATGATGCAAAGAATACGAAAACTCTAAAAAAGGGAAACTAAAAAACTCCTAACCAATTACATTATCCAAAAAATCTAGGAAAACAAATAAATCCAGATCCACCATTTGCTCCAACCAACTATAAAAAGTAACACCGAACAATTCTCAAGCCACCAATTACATTATGTTAAAATGTTTTTATGGAAAAAAATTCAGTTCATTTTAACAAGCATTGTATTAGATCCAACATATTTTGATGTTATTACCATGTTTGATATGGGAAGGTTTTTATTTTTGGAGTCTTTTCTGCATGGCTTGCATATCTCAATGAAGCACGTTAACATGGGGTTTTGTTCTAACTGTTAATTCTTTAGGTTCCGACAGATGGAAGATAAAGATTTCTATCGCCTTTCAAAGAAAGAGCTACAGGATTTGTGCAAGAGCTATGGTTTGTCTCCGTATATGACGAAATCTAATTTAGTCAATTCGCTTTCGTCTTACTTTAAGGTAAATGTCAAGAGTGAGTTAATGTCATTGGAACTGGAATCTGTACAAAATGAAAATTAATTGTGTTACATATGTCCATGTCTAAATTTGTTCTTCTCGTCTTTGCACATCATCTTCATGTTTGAGAGAATGATAATAAGCTTTTAAAATTGTTAATGTATGATGTGAATACATGCAGAAATGCATGGCAGGAGATAAATTATTTTGAGAGAAGTTCTAGTATGAATTTGCTCCTTATTGCATTTCCCCTTCGTTGAAGTATGTATTATGATCATCATACAAATGCTCTAATATTGATAGTAATATTAGAACTAACAATAATAATGATGATAAATTATTGATATTATTATTATTCAATCATGAAAGTAGGAAACTTCTTTGATCACGTCAAATATGGTAGAAGACGAAAATTACATTGGTGGGTTATGCACTTCAGGGGAGAATTTACTTCTCCTTTTACGCAAGTACTTGATATAATTCTGTCCTGGGCAGTTGGGCTGGTTATCAAATTCTAGTCATGACTGACAAGAAGTACATGTTTGAGTGTAGATGCACCAAGTTTTTAGTATTTAGAGCAGGAAGTTTACATAATAGCTAGAAGATTAGCTCTATGTTTAAATACAAGAGTTCATTTTTGCTGGTGAATTTGTGGGTCAAGAGCAAGGTTCTGAAAAGCGGTTGCGGTTGCCGTAACGGTGGCGGTGACGCGGTTGCGGTTGCGGGGTGTAAAGGCCGTAGTGTAACGGTTGCGGTAACCGGAACCGTGAATTTTTTTATTTTTTGCACAATTTGAAAAAAACTTACTGATACACATTTTTTTTTTCCATGATCATATTTATTGGGTTAAAAATAAATATTGATCAATTTTTATAAATTTTTAAGTATGATCCAATAGATTTCATATTTTTAAATCACTATAAACTGAGTTTTTTATATTTTATTTTAATAATTAATGACTTTATATTATACAAAAAATCAATCACTAACTATTGTATATAAGATAAACAATGACAAAAGTAAGAGAATAAATAAGAGCCTATATATATATACATATTTTAACCAAGCCAAATAGATAATGACCACACTTATTATTATTATTATTATTATTTTCAAACAATATATAGATAGATACACACAAACAAAATGGTTTAGTGATAGCAGCTGAATAGAATAGCATAGGTCTTATAGCTTCAACAAATCAATAACATGTTCTTCATCTTCCTTCTTTTCTCTCTCTATCTCTTGCTCCTTTATTTTCTCTATTTATCTTCCCTCTTCTCTCTATCCCTCTTCCCCCATTTTTAGCTTTTTCTTTGTGTGTTTTTTTGAAAAAAACAGTTTGGAACCGTTATGTAACGATGCGTAACAGGCCGTTATGGCTGTTACGGCACCGTTACGACTGCTACGGCCGATACACCTATGAATCTCAATCACACTGCAAAAGCGGCCGTAACGGGTGGCGGTAACCACCGAAACCGTTACGTAACGGCGTTACGTAACGGTTGCGGCCGCTTTTTAAAACCTTGGTCAAGAGTGATTGAATCCAATCTGGCTCTATGTTATTTATTAGCTGCTAATAAAAGAAATAAGGTGATAAGAAAACATATATGCTACAAGGGGAATAGATGTAACTAATTTTTTGTTTTTGAAAAGGCATTATAAAAGGAGTCTAGAGGCAGAGCCTTCATAAAATTTATGTTAGATCTTGGATTTGTTGCAAGACTGATGCCATGGTGTTTTAATGGTAAATGAAGTTTTTTTTTTTTTTCAATTGCACCTTTTGTCAACTTTTTTTTGGTGCTTCTAGACTGGGATCTAAATATTTAAAAAATATATATATAATTTTGAAAGATTTATTTATTATTGTTTTGTACTAAGTGAACTTTCTAAAAATTTGGTCCAAATCCCAATTCCCCCCCCCCCCCCCCCCCCCAACACACACACACACACCCAAATTTAGGTCCTAGAAAGTAAAAAATTTAGTACAAATTTGTAAAGCTAAGGACAAATTTCTTTGCTAAAAAAAGTTTCTACAAAAGCATTTGCCAAACCTCGTTGATTTTTTCATTATTGATGAGAATGGAAACATATTAAAGAAAGAGAAAATAAAAAGGCAGGGGACGTTCTTAAAAGAAAGGAAAAGCTTTAAAGAAAGAAACCAACGGACAAGTATAATACTACTAGAATGCTATGAAACACAGACATGACTTCACATGAACATGTCGACAAGGCAAATTCTAAAAAAAAATTAGGACATGGACATGACTAGGACACACTACAGATAATTGTGCATATATATTAAATTATTAAGTTTATCTATATATATTACAAACATAATTTATGCGGTAGAAGAAATCATTACTTTATGTTAAGTAAATTTTGTATGTACTAAGCTTACATATATTTTTAAACTAACGGACCACAATTATAGCAATCAGACAAAGTGTACCAAGCACACATAATCATAGCATTTCTCTCATCCTCCGGAGTCAAGTTCTTAATTAAAACATCTATGTGCCTTTTTTTCATTTTTCAAAAAATTTGCAGTGAAAATTTGAGTGTTATTAGTAAAAGACACGTAAAATTATTCATTGTCTTATTCATAATCACATGTTAGCAAGTGTCCAAAGAGTGTTTTTGACATGTTACAAAAGGAGGGCCGGACACATGTTTGAAAGTAAGATTTCTATTCTTAAATACGGACATAGAAAGAAAAAAAAAAAAAAAAAAAAAAGAGGGTGTCAGACACGTGTATGAGAGTGTGCGAGAGATTGTCTAACATGGTAACATAAAGAGTGTCAGACACTCTAAGACACGTGGTGTGAGATTATAGCACTATCTTCCCTACAATAGGGTGGCATTATCTTAACAGCTTAAGCATTTGGGGCAACTGATTGTCTAACATGATAGAATTTTGGTTCTCTGGAGGTTTGGGTTCAATTGTCTTTGTATTTATTTGTTTCTCAATTATATTGTCCATATGCAATGTGTTTATTCATGTTTTCGTATCCCATTCTGTTTGTTTGTCATCCCACGTGTTATCGGGCTCACAAGTGACAGAGGGTGTGGGAGTTGATGTACATTGCTTGGCCAACTCTCTAATAGCTCAAGCTTCCACAGTATCTGGTTGCCTAACATTTGGCCATCTTATCATCACACATTTTGTTTTTAATTATGTCTGATGTTTGTTTTACGGTACTTATGAATTTTTCCCTCCATTTTCTAGACATTGTTGACTTTATCGTTTATTTAAGCATAGATAAGTCGCTTGAAAAGATAAGATCAAACTTGTCGTATCTGTGTTACGACAATTATTAATATCTAACAACCATACAGAAGAAGAATTGGAGTTCAGTGTCCCAAGTGGAAGGCTCAGTTATACATTCTACATCTATGATACCGCCTCTGGAGTGTGGAGCACGGGAAGATAACATGGTGCATGCTCCAGAAGGTTTGGACATCTTTGCTAGCTACATTATTAGTCTTTGCGATTCTGGCACAATAAATTGCTATAATCTTTTTGGAGTATTTTTAATTACTCCTAACTATAGAAGATGCAGTGCATATAAAGTACTGGGTTCATTTATTGCAGATAATAATGAGAATATTAATTGTCCAGGGGAGAAGGAAAACACAGAAAATCGTTCTCAAACTGTTAAATGCAATGAACAAGGAGGTTTCGTGGGAGGTGAAAGTTATAGTAAGGTTCGGTTCTTTTCCATGCTTTACGTCTTTTAAATGATATTGCACAATTGGTGGTATACTAAATTATTTCTTTCCGTAAAATTTTATAATCTGGGGTGTATTTATTTGGTTTCTGCATGAGAATACAGGACTAAAATGCTATATATGTGTATTTTATTTTATCTACAATGTTTTTGTCCAATTACCCTTCAGCAAGTGGTAAAGGTCATTTTTGCTTACCAGCTTTATGTTGAGGTGAGAATAATTGCTTTTATTGCATATTACTTGGGGCAAAGCTTTACTTGACAGCAACCTTTTACATAAGTATGAGGATATGTGGAAATAGCGAAGATGTCGGCCATATTGATCCAGTCATCCTATTGGATTTGGAAAGTCTCCTTTTTTCCTGTGTTACTACTTGAACTGCCTTAATGCAGTCTTTTAGATGTAGAAAACTAAACCTTATTTGATCCATTTAGTTATGAAGATGCAGGCATCAGGTTTTCAAATTGTTCGAGATGTGGAGTGTCCCTTGTATAATGTTCCAGAGAATTCTCACTTAACCTGCAAAAAGAGAGAGACATCACGGTCACAAAATGAACTTGGACACAATGAGAATGGTTTTGGCTACAGAGTGGAGTCCCCAAAGATTAGCTCTGACAAGAACAATTTGTCTTTTGCAAGGGAGGTTGGGGTAAATGATGCACCCCAAATTCAAAGTAGAAATTTAAACCATGGTGCATGTCTGGTGGAAAATGCTTCTTTGTCTATAAAATCTAAGGCCACTCCTTCCTTCGAGTTTCATATCAGTTCAGAAGAGGGCATTAACCTTGTTGTTGATTTCAATTCAACTCCATCAGACTGGTTTAACAGATTGGAGAGCAAGGCGTGTGGTTGTCACAAGGCGCATGATAACAAATTTGGAAGTCTTCGTGAGGAGATTGAACTTTTAGGAAATAAAAACAAAGAAATGAAAAATTCATCTCTCTGGAATGCAGATTTGGAGCATGAAAAGAACAATTGCCATGGAAAAGCTGAATCTTTTTCTTATCCAGTTAAGGGAGAATGTGATCCTGTTGTGGTTGATCATCCGTATGGAGGTGATGGGTCTTTAAGATTCTCACCAGTAAAACCTTGCAATGTTGCTACAGAGATGTCTGCACAGTTAGAGGAAGATAAAGAACTTCCGCTCTTCTCTACACCCAATTCTGATATACATAACCATGCAACTTCTGGTAGAGAGTCTTGTCTGATAGACAGGGAAACATTTCATCTTGAATCCAGTGTCATCAAAACTCCCCAAATAAAGTCATCCAGTGATTCTGTTGTGAATTCGACAGTTGAAAGTCCAAAAAATCTGTACTCGCTGGAGCATCAGAAGTCAGAGGTTGGTGATAAAATTTGTGAGGATTTAACTCTTCAAAACGCTTGCACTCGTGTGAGCCCTAGTTCGGGGCATTCTCCATCAAGTGGTTCAATGGAAATGCAGTCATCAGAAGTTGTAAACCAACAAAAAGATGCATCATGTTTTCCTTGCAGAAATAATGGTTTCCTGGATGTGGTTGATCCAATGCTCAATGTGGAAACAATAGATGGTGAATTGGCTAATTCAAGTACTTGTCAAGACCATATGTCTGCATGTGCTGGAGAACAGGTATGGCCTTTTTTAATTCACTGCATGGGTCAACCCATGAACAAAACGTTGTATTTTGCACAATTCTGTTTATTCTCATTTGATATATCAATTATAGAGTTGCTAGAAACTAATGGAATCTTAAGAGGCTCAGTTTCCAAAATAGCAGAATAATTTAAGTCTAGAAAAAGAGAGAAAAAGCATCAATTGATTGCACCTTGCAACAAAAAGGTTTGGAATGTTGGGAGTTCACTCATCATCTTTGGTAAAATCATTAAGATAAAGCAATCTAATAAAAAATGCCACAGGAATCATGACATCTGTATTCATGAAGCGTACTCATAGAAGAAAGCAATGCTATACCAAAAAAATCATATTTTTGTCTCTCCCAAACAATCTAAAAGCCTTGACCAAAACTAAGGATCTCCACATTAACCAGAATTACTGTGATTTCAATTTAACAGCAGCATGCACCTATGAAATCTTCATATGAAGTTAAATATTGCTTTAATTTTTAATGCATAACATGAAGCATGTGTGTGATTTAATTTCTTTTTGGTATTCCAAAGCCTTCAATTCAACCATTAGATACTCCACAAATTGAATTACGGAAGGCTAAAATTTATTTGTGGTTACTAATGTCAAGCTTCCATGAATTATGCATAAATGAGAGAGAATGATTTACATGTGATGATTTTTTTTACATTTTTTTTTTCCCATAAACATAACTGAAAATATATTAAATGCGGGCCTGCTATATTATTTATGTTCATCAGGGGATTATCTAAGCATTTGACATTTTCTTTGGATATATAGTTCTGAGTTGCTTTCTTGGGTGGAATATCCCTTCTCATTTTCTCTTCCTTTTTTATTTTTTATTTTTCCTTAAACAAAGGAAGAAATTTAGTTTCTGCATTTTCTGTTGTGGAGCTGAATTACTTGGGACTCAGCTATATTTCTGTACGGACATTGAAATGCTTTTTCGATTCTGAAACAATTAATGACATGCTGCTACTTGATCCTTCATTCATGTGGCAGAAAGTACCTTTGTTTCTTGTCATTTTCTTTGCTGTAGATACAGTAACAACAGAAAATTCACTACAACGTCCTATCTTGTGCAGGAAAAGAGCAAACTTATCAATGGGGCGGAAACTTCAGTGTAGTTGCTCTTACTGAAGAAGAACATGTGATAAGTTAAATAATGTGGCGATTTAAGCATATATTTATGCATACATATTTTCTTCTTGCAGATCCTTGCAGTTGAAGAAGTCATTGGAGAAAACATCAGAGGATTCAAAAGCTGATAAAGTACTGAAGAGAAAGAAGCAGCATTCTGAGGTTGAAGATCTCAAATGTGGTGAACCTAATGAAAAGATTCTAAGAAGCAGAAAGCATCTTCTTGACAGAGAGCTTCCTAGAAGATCCACGCGGCTTGTCCCTAAGGTTTAAGTTTGTTTTTAGTGAAAACTCTATTTGATCATGCAAGTAAAGAGGGGCATTTTTTAAGGAGCATTCTTGTATAGAATTGAAATGAATGACTTATTTTGGAAGTCTAATGGAGTCTATTTTATTCCATTACCATTTTCCTATTGCTTAAAAACTCCAATTTAGGGGCTGTTTTTTAGGTTATGAGATTTCTTGAAAACACACTAGGAAAACACTTCTATAAGAGAAGATAATACACTGAAGTACACACTAGGAAATTTCACAAGCACAAATACACACTTGGCCTGACACACTTAACTAGAGATACCACTTATACAACAAACACACTGGACACCTATCACTTAAGACCCATAATATTGCTCTTCCTGACACACACCTGAAGCACCCTATTACTCACTTCTTGTGCTGTGTCTCAATGTTACCAAAACACGAGAGGATCCCAATGTCCCTTGGACATTTGGACTGGTACACTTAATCTGGGCATCTGGCACATGTTTTGTCTTAAGGGAATTGTCGACATGCTAAATCCTAAATTTTGTTAACAAAATTTTTTATGCCAATTAACTCTATCCACTGCAAATTGGCACTGGTACCTAAATTTGTTAATTAGTGATAACCATT
>CM069910.1:38380414-38422414 GCA_036172215.1 Camellia granthamiana
TGGGGGGAGAGCATAGGCCGACCGTGAGGGCGGCCGTGCCGGAGGGGTCGACCGTGAGGCCGACCGGGCGGGCGAGGCCGACCGTGAGGCCGACCGAGCGGGTGAGGCCGACCGTGAGGGCGGCCGAGCGGGTGTGGCCGACCGTGAGGGTGGCCGAGTGGGTGAGGCCGAGCGGGTGAGGCCGACCGTGAGGGTGGCCGAGTAGGTGAGGCCGACCGTGAGGGCGGCCGAGCGGGTGAGGCTGACCGTGAGGTCGGCCGAGGCCGTCCGTGAGGGTGGCCGAGCAGGTGAGGCCGACCGAGCGGGCGAGGCCGACCGTGAGGCCGACCGAGCGGGTGGACGAGTGGAAGGGCGCGGGGCTCAAGAGGCGGCGTGTCACGTGATGAGTTGAAGTGGAAAAGACAAGTAAGGGCAGAAGTCAGTGCATCCAGGCCATACACGTGGCAGAAGTTTGAGGGAGGGGAAGGGTCAAGCGTCAAATTAGAAGCGAAACGTCAAGGCATTATTATGGGCATTGAGGAGGCAGTTTTGGCGGATGATTTGAAAACTTTTCAAACTGGCGAAAATTAATTTGGATCCTTGGAATACGGGTAAACCGTGGGCTTTTGGTATTGTTCGCTTCACTTACTTGTTCTCAAGAACCCAAAACATTCCAAGTGTTACACCGTTTGTTGCTCGCGATACACCATTGGAGCATTTCTTCAACTTCTTAGGGCCTGCGTCAGAAGCGATCCGCAGACACACTGTAGGAATGGCGCAAGAAGAAGACGTGAATGTGAGAGTGGATCCTCTGGGGGACGATGATGCAGAAGAATTAGCTGCCCAGTACAGAACGGAGAGGGTGGGGGAACCAGCGAGACGTTTCGGTGGCTCCACCATGATTGCAGCGCCAACGCCAATCAGTCAGGCGGAGCCGGACCATTGGCACACAAAGGCGGACAAATCGACGATAACGGAGGCGGAGATGGGGGCTATCCGCGAGAAGTACCAAATTCCGGCGGAAGTGGAGTTGTTGTTGCCAACGTCAACGGAAAGGCCATCGGACGTTAGGCCAGGAGCATTTTCCCTGTACGAAGAAGCTCTAAAGGGGGGGTTGAGGTTGCCACTGCCTCGAATAGTGGGGGACGTGCTCAACCACCTAGAAGTGGCTCCGGGTCAGCTGATGCCCAATGCTTGGAAAATCGTGCTATCCTGCGCAAGTGCCTGGCCAAAGGCAAGTGAGGGGGGGTCGATGACGGTGGAGGAGTTCTTCGCTTGTTACAAGGCCTCAGGGCAACAAGAGACGTGGGTCACCTTGCAGGCGGTGGCGGGGAAGGGGTTGGTGGCTGGTCTCCCCACATCAATCAAGGGATGGCGGGCGCGGTGGTTCTATGTTTCTGCCAACGGGGGGCCTGGGGTGCGCACCATCTGGAAAGTGCCAATCAAGACGGTAGAGGCAAGACTGGGGGCTGAGGCTGGGGAGAGGGTGAAGAGGGTGAAAGAATGGAGGGAAAAAGAGAAAGCGAGATGAGATGACCTCGTGCAGCCTTCTGCACTGTTTGAGGCAGGGCTGGGTCCTCAGCCGGTCGGTGGGGATCTTGACCGAGTGGAATTGGAGGCAAGGAGAAAAACTCAGGAGGCTGAGGATCAGGCAATCCTTGCCAAGGCCGCCATGTTCGCGAAAGCACAAGACGACCGACCCCCACAGCCGATCGCGAAGGAGAGGATCAGGCCTCGCCCAAAACCGTTGGGGGAGAAGGACTTGAGTAAGTTTGAGCCACGAAAACTCCCTGTGGATCCTGTGAGAGAGAAGGCCAGGGATGATGGGGGGGCTCCGAAGAGGAAAAGGAAGAAGAGAAGTGCCCCTGTGGAGGCCGCAGGGGAGACTGAGCCCAAGAAGGTGAAGGAGGTCCCAGCTGTGGTGGAGACCCCTGTGGTCAGGGATGCTCCAGAAGCGGTAGGGGTCGCCCCCGCAATTCAAGTGGCAGGGGGCTTGGCCAGTTCTGAGCCAAGTGGGGGGCAGCAGATGCCAAGGAGTCCTGCACCTCAGGAGGGAGGGGTTGGCCTGAAGACTTCTCTTTATCATGCGCGCGCGGTGGGTGGACGACTGGAGGGGGAGGAAGGCCCAGCCAGGGCAGGGGCTGAGCGTTTGGTGAGGATCGTGGAGGAGTCAGGCCTGCGCTCAGCTTCAATGTTTAACGAGGCAGACCTCTTCAGGGGGTTGTGTTCTGCACAGATGGAGGTGACGACCTTGGCAGGGGCCCTCTTTAGGAAGGCTGGGGCTGCAAAAATCAAGACAGAGAAGGCAGAGGCACAGCTGGCCAAGCTGAAGGTTGAGAAGACAAGTTGGGAGAAGGCTCAGGCTGAGTTGCAAGCAGTCAAGCTGGATCTGGAGGATGCACGCCGAAAGGTTGTGTCACTCGAGTTCCAACTGGTCGGCGAGCAAAAGAGGTTGGAAGAGTCCCAACAAGCCTGTGCCATCGCCAACGATCGGCACGAAGAAGCCATGAACAGCAACGAAGAGCTGGTGAGGCAAAAAGATGAGGCAGATGCTAAGATTAAGGCTCTGCAAAAGGAGTTGGGAGACGGGCTTGCCAAGGCAGACGAGGAGAGGGGGAGGCTGGTGAGGGAGTTGGAAGCGGAGATGGAGAAGGCAACGGCGGAAAGGGTGAGCCTAAAGAAGGAGATGGAGGAGGAGCGAAGAAGGGCAGTGGCTGAGAGGGAGGCCTTGCAGAGGGAGTTAGAAGCTGAGATGGCCAAAGCTTCTGCTGAGAAGGCGGCCCTTCAGAGAGAACTGGATGAGGAGAGGGCGAAGGCAGCCTCTGAGAGGGCTGCTTACCCCGATCTATACACGGCAGCGATTGAGCAATTCAAAGGGTCGCCTGAGTTTCAGATGGCCATTGATGCTGCAGTGGCGAGCAGCCTGGCGAGGGAGGAGTCCGGGGGGGCTGGCCCATCGCGGACAACGGCTGAAGGAAGGCCTGAGTCTGAAGTCATAGAGAGCTTCCAACGGTCAGACTTTTATAAGCATGAAATGGCAAAGTACTGGGACAGCGGGTGGCAAATGTTCAGGCACAAGGCTGAAGAGCTGTTCCCAGAGCTTGACTTTAGCAGGGTGACAGTGGGGGAGGATGATGTGGCCCAGACCCCCCTGGACGAGGGTGTAGAAGAAGCGGATCTTATCTCGAGTGAGGAGGAGGAGTGATGGGAAGGATAGGTGTAGTTAGAAGTTTGTATTTTGTGTATACACACATTTTTGTTTTTTTTTTTTTTTTTTTTTTTTTTTTTTTTTTTTTTTGTTTGAAAGGGATGTAAGTAATTTGTGCACACATTCTTGAATGAATAAAATGGCACTTATGGTTCTAATTGATGATT
This sequence comes from Camellia granthamiana, assembly GCA_036172215.1. NCBI lineage: Eukaryota > Viridiplantae > Streptophyta > Magnoliopsida > Ericales > Theaceae > Camellia > Camellia granthamiana. Next base: position 38,383,769 of record CM069910.1, read on the forward strand.
CCAGTGTATTTGCCCTTGTGTTGGTTTGGCCTTTGTGTTGTTTTTTTTTTTTTTTTTTTTTTTTATTTGGTGCACTGATGTTTTCAGCGAATGCTGGTGCCAGGCAGTAGGGCACTAAAGTCATGCCAAAATCCAGGCCAAAATAGGATGAGGAATTTTCTAATACAGAGTGAAATAGCAAATTTGTTTAAGTGTGGGGGGGGATCTGGAAAATAATGTTTCAAGTTGAATGGGCATGAAAGTGCACTGACACATAATGTTGAAGATGTAAAACAAAGTGTCGAATGAAAATAGGAGAGAACGGTTTTAAAATATTGACTAAGTGTCAAATTACCTTGAAAGAATAGACTGAAATGTAATGTTGAAGATGTGATTGGCAAATGAAATATGGGAGGACATCTTTAAAATATGACTAAGTGTCAAATTATCTTGAAATTGTGGTTAAGCGTCGGATCATGACTGAGTGGTTTGCTTTACGAGCTTTTAGATGGTTCTGACTGTGGCTGTTGAGGCTTTCGAAAGTGCTCAGTGCTCGGTCTGGCCGAGGCTTTTGAAAGTGCTCAGGTCGGACTGAGGCTTGTGAAAGTGCTCAGGTCGGACTGAGGCTTTTGAAAGTGCTCAGGTCGGACTGAGGCTTTTGGAAGTGCTCAGGTCGGACTGAGGCTTTTGGAGGTGCTCAGGTCGGACTGAGGCTTTTGGAAGTGCTCAGGTCGGACTGAGGCTTGTGAAAGTGCTCAGGTCGGACTGAGGCTTTTGGGAGTGCTCAGGTCGGACTGAGGCTTTTGGAGGTGCTCAGGTCGGACTGAGGCTTTTGGAAGTGCTCAGGTCGGACTGAGGCTTTTGAAAGTGCTCAGGTCTGGCTGAGGCTTTTGGAAGTGCTCAGGTCGGACTGAGGCTTTTGAAAGTGCTCAGGTCTGGCTGAGGCTTTTGAAAGTGCTCAGGTCGGACTGAGGCTTTTGGAAGTGCTCAGGTCGGACTGAGGCTTTTGGAGGTGCTCAGGTCGGACTGAGGCTTTTGAAAGTGCTCAGATCTGACTGAGGCTTTTGAAGGTGCTCAGGTCGGACTGAGGCTTTTGAAAGTGCTCAGATCTGGCTGAGGCTTTTGAAGGTGCTCAGGTCGGACTGAGGCTTTTGAAAGTGCTCAGATCTGGCTGAGGCTTTTGAAGGTGCTCAGGTCGGACTGAGGCTTTTGAAAGTGCTCAGATCTGGCTGAGGCTTTTGAAAGTGCTCAGGTCTGACTGAGGCTTTTGAAAGTGCTCAGGTCTGGCTGAGGCTTTTGGAAGTGCTCAGATCTGACTGAGGCTTTTGAAGGTGCTCAGGTCGGACTGAGGCTTTTGAAAGTGCTCAGATCTGGCTGAGGCTTTTGAAAGTGCTCAGGTCGGACTGAGGCTTTTGAAAGTGCTCAGGTCGGACTGAGGCTTTTGAAAGTGCTGCATTCTATTAATACAAAAGTAAGGATTCATTGATAGTAACGCTTCAAATGTTCAGCATTCCAGGGATGGGGAAGGTCTCGGCCATCCATGTCTTGAAGTCGATAAGTGCCTGGCCGCGGGCGGGCCTTCACCACATAGGGCCCCTCCCATTTGGCTGCCAACTTGCCCTCGGTTGGATTCTTTGTGGCAAGAGTTGCTTCTCTCAGGACAAGGTCGCCAGGAAAGAACTCCCGTGGTCGGACTCTGCGGTTATAATGTGTTCTCATTTTCTGCTGGTACGAAGCCAACCTGACGGCGACAGTCTCTCTGAGCTCCTCGATGAGGTCCAGGTCTGCCCGACGGAGTTCTTCGGCTGAGGCGAGATCCGGGTGTAAGGTCCTGGGGGTGGGCAGACCGACTTCCACAGGAATGACCGCCTCGGCGCCATATGTTAAGCGAAAAGGGGTTTCCCCCGTGGGAGTCCGGGCAGTAGTTCGGTAAGCCCAGAGTACATGTGGTAGTTCCTCAGCCCAGAGGCCTTTAGCAGCTTCGAGTTTAGTTTTGATGATCTTCAGGAGAGAGCGGTTGGTGACCTCCACCTGGCCGTTTGCTTGGGGGTGACCGGGGGAAGAGAAGCATGGTTGAATCTGGAGATCTGCACAAAATTTCCTGTATTTAGCATTGTCGAACTGTTTGCCATTGTCGGAGACGATGGCCTGAGGGATGCCAAATCTGCAGACAATCGATTGCCAGATAAACTTGGTGGTATTCCGCTCGGTGATTGTGGCGAGGGGTTCTGCCTCGACCCACTTGGTGAAGTAATCAATGGCGACAATTGCGAACTTGGTCTGGCCTCGCCCGGTGGGAAGTGGACCAACCAGGTCGATACCCCATTTGGCGAACGGGTAAGGGCTGCAGAGATTGATCAGCTCAGTGGGAGGAGCGTGGGGGATGTTGGCGAAACGCTGACACTTGTCGCATTTCAGCACGAAATCAGAGGCATCTTTGTTGAGGGTCGGCCAGAAGTAGCCTGTGCGGAGTACTTTGTGTGCAAGAGACCTACCGCCCGAATGATTGCCACAGATTCCTTCATGGATCTCTTGCATTACATAGGTTGCTTGGGCGGGGCTGAGACACCGCAGGTACGGTCGTGAAAAACCGCGCTTGTAAAGGAGGCCGTCGACCAGAATGTAGTTAGCTGACCGGGCTCTGACCTTGGCAGCCTGGTGTTGGTCATCTGGGAGTTCACCAGTGGTCAAGAAGAGGAAGATGTCGGATGCCCAAGGAATGGGTTCCGTCTGGAGAAAGTGCACTTCTTGCAGGTCGGGTGAGATGGCCGGGTGTGTCAGGTATTCGAGGCGAACTCCATGGCTGAGGTCGGATTGATCGGCGGAGGCCAGCTGGGCCATCTCATCTGCTTTGGAGTTCTCCGCCCGAGGTATGTGTCTAATCTGGAAAGTGTTGAAGAGACGGACAAGTGTGAGCGCCATGTCCCTGTAAGTCCGCATTGTGGTGTCCCTGGCATCGAATTCACCCGTGATCTGGCCGACGATAAGTTGGGAGTCACTGAACACGCGAATGTGGCTAACACCAATGTCTTTGGCTAGACGAAGTCCTGCTATCAATGCTTCGTATTCGGCCTCATTGTTGCTGGCCGAAAACAAGAGGCGGAGGGCACATTTGAAGTAACCCCCTTCGGGGGATGTTAGGATGAGGCCAGCTCCGCTTCCTTCCCTGCGAGACGAGCCGTCGACATTGAGCGTCCAACAATGAGGGTCTTCGGGCTCGGGCGGGGTTGGTGGGGTTGGAGGGTTAGTGGTTGGGGTCGGATTGGTGAATTCCAAGATGAAGTCGGCTACGGCTTGCCCCTTGATTGCTGTCCGGGGGCGATAAGAGATGTCGTACTGGCTTAGTTCTACTGACCACTGCATAAGTCTTCCTGAGAGCTCTGGTTGCTGCATGACCTTCTTCAGTGGCTGGTCGGTGAGAAGCACTATGGAATGGGCTTGGAAGTAGGGGCGGAGTCGCCTGGAGGCGGTGACCAGGGCCAGGGACAGCTTTTCTAATAAGGGGTAGTTCTGCTCTGCTCCCCTAAGAGCCCGACTGATGTAGTAGACCGGCCGTTGAACTGAGCCGTCCTCTCTGATGAGTGCTGCGCTAATTGCAGTGCTTGATACTGCCAGGTAGAGGAAGAGGGGCTCGCCGGTAATTGCCTGTGAGAGGAGGGGAGGATTGGCCATGCACTGTTTTAACTGTTGAAAGGCTTCTTCTGATTCAGTTGTCCACTCAAAAGTCTGCCGCAGGACTTTGAAAAATGGCAGGCACTTATCCGTTGCGCGGGAGATGAAACGGTTGAGGGCTGCCACTCTGCCGGTGAGTCTTTGGACCTCTTTAACGGTTTTGGGTGACTGCATTTCGATCAAGGCCTTGATCTTCTCTGGGTTGGCCTCGATGCCGCGCTGACTGACCATGAAACCCAGGAATTTGCCAGAGCCTACGCCAAAGGCGCACTTCTCTGGGTTGAGCTTCATTTGATATTTGCGAAGGGTGGAAAAAGTCTCTCGTAGGTCGGTGAGGTGGTCAGTGGAGAGTTTACTCTTGACCAGCATGTCATCCACATACACTTCCATGTTCCGTCCGATCTGATGGTGGAAGACTGTATTGACTAAACGTTGGTAGGTGGCCCCAGCATTCTTTAGTCCGAACGGCATGACACGGTAGTGGTAGGTGCCCCGGTCAGTGATGAAAGATGTGTGTTCCTGGTCGGATGAGTGCATCACGATTTGGTTGTACCCTGAAAAAGCATCCATGAAGCTGAGCATTTGATGACCGGCCGTGGCGTCAACCAGCAGATCAATGCGGGGGAGAGGATAGCTATCTTTGGGACAAGCTCGGTTCAAGTCGGAGTAGTCGACGCAGAGACGCCACTTGCCATTGTGTTTGCGGACCAGGACCACGTTGGACAGCCACTTGGGATAATCCACATTTCGGATAAACTGGGCCTCGAGAAGTTTGTCAACCTCTGCAGCTATGAGGTTGTTGCGCTCTGGATGGAAAATACGCTGCCTTTGTCGGTAAGGTCGGAAATGAGGCTCGATGCTGAGGCGGTGGGTGATGAAAGAGGGGTCGATGCCTGGCATGTCTGCATGAGTCCAAGCGAAGACGTCCCTGTGTTCGGTCAGGAGGGCAGTGAGGTCGGCCTTTGCTTGGGGGGGCAGTTGGCTGCCAATTTTAGCTGTTTTGAGCGGGTTGGTGGGATCGATGTTAACTTCGACGAGTTCCTCCACAGGTTCGCCTCTGATCAGTTCCTCCTCATCTCGGACGTCAAGCCCTTCAATGACCATTGCCTCCTTCAGTTTGATCTCTTTAAGCGAGGCCACATAACATTCTCTAGCGACGGTCTGTTCCCCTCTCACCGTTCCGACCCCGAAATCGGTAGGGAACTTGAGGGCAAGGTGGTAGGTGGATGTGATGGCTTGGAAGGCATTAAGGGCGGTGCGGCCGAGGATGATGTTGTAAGCAGAGGGGCAGTCAACCACAAGGAAAGTGAGCAACTTCGTGGTCTGTCGTGGGTACTCTCCAATGGTGATGGGGAGATCAATGGAGCCGACAGAGGTCACCCGGTCGCCGGTGAAACCGACCAGAGGAGTTTGGAGTGGGGACAGGCTCTCTTCCCCGATCTTCAGCTGGCGGAAGCAGTTGAGAAAAATGATGTCCGAGGAACTGCCATTATCGATGAGGACTCTTCTGACCTTATAATTGGAGAGGACAGTGGAGATGACAAGGGGATCATCGTGGGGATAACGGATGCCTGTGCAGTCAGCGTCCGTGAAGGTAACGGGCTCTGTCCACTGTTTGGGTTGTTTGGGGGGTCGGTCGACCGTGGCCACTGTCTTGTCTGAGCCCTGCCGTATCTTTCTAAGCTCCGCCCTCTGAGCTGAGCGAGACGGTCCACCACAGGCAAGGCCGCCTGAAATAACTCTGATTTCACCAACTGGCGGAGGCGGATTACCTTGAGGCCGGGGTTGTTGGCGGAGTCGGTCATGCCCTTGGTCTGGTTGAGCTGGTCGCCGTGGAGGGGTATGCCTGTGATTGTCTCTGCGGGGTTCGGTCCTTTGCCTCTGCTGAGGGCGGGTATCTGTGAATCGGCTCAGGCGCCCCTGGCGAATGAGGGTCTCCACTTGGTCTTTGAGGCTGATGCAGTCGTCGGTGTTATGGCCATGATCCTGGTGGAAACGGCAGTATTTGGACTGGTCTTTACGGTTGGAAGGATTCCGTGGAGGAAGGGGCCATTTGAGGGGGTAGTCGCGTTGAATCTGGTGAAGAACTTGTTCTATGGGAGTATTGAGGGGGGTGTATTGCTCGAACCGACCGGGGGGTCTGGTTGGGGCTGACCGGTCGGCGCGAGGAGGTCGGTCGGCATAGCGGGATGTTTGGTTATGATGCCGGGCATGACTGGGTTCTTGGTCTTTTCTCTTTTCTCTAGGGGCCAGATATTTAGCCGTGGAGTCTTGCCGAGCGGCTAGAGAATCCTCGGCGTTCATGTATTTTTGGGCTTTGGAGAGCAAGGCTGCCATGGATGTCGGGGGGTTCTTGGAGAGGGAGAAGAGGAAATCGGATGACCGCAGACCAGCCATGAAGGCCGTGAGGATGACTTTATCGTCATTTTCAGCAACTTGTAAGGCTTCGGTGTTGAAGCGAGTGACAAAGCTGCGCAGTGACTCCCCCTCGGTCTGACGGATGTTGAGGAGTTGGGTCGCCGGACGTCGCTGGCGTTGGGCCCCGATGAAGTGGTTCAGGAAGGAATCACTGAGGTGTTGGAATGTGGAGACAGAATCCGGTGGCAACTGGCTGAACCATAGCCGAGCCGACCCCTTCAGTGTCACTGGAAAGGCTCGGCACATGATCTCGTCAGGGAAAACATGGAGGATCATGAGGGTACGGTAGGTCTCCAGGTGGTCGACGGGGTCGGTCGTTCCGTCAAAGGGGTCGATGGTAGGCATTTTGAACTTGGCGGGTAGGGGTTTGTCTCGGATGGAGGCGACAAATGGGGAGTTTGCTGTGGTGGAGGGCTTATGTTGGATATTCTGCATAACCCCCTGGAGCTGGAGTTTCATGGCTCGGAGTTCGGCGTCCCAGAGGGGAATGTTGTCGCCGCCAGAGGGAGACAGATGTTGGACACTGCTAGCTTCTCCCTCTGGAGCTGGGGCTATGACTGATGGACGTGGGGGTGGAGGAGGCGGGTGCATATGTGGGTGAGGAGGCTGCAAACCTCCCGAGTTGAGAGGGTCGGGTTGTGGGACAGTATGGCCTGGAACTTGTTCTGGGTGGGGTGGAATATCTGGAGGTGGAGGTATGGGGAGGTTTCTTTGTAGCAGAGCGTTGATTAGGGCTTGGTTTTGTTCGGCCATACGGTTGATGCTGTTGGTGAGCTCGGTGAAGTACTGTGGTGGATTGTTTGGGTTGGGAGGGTCGGTTTGGTGGTCGGTAGCATTATGGTGGGAAGCCATGGATCTAGTCGTGACCATACACTTGACGGATGAGGTGAGAAGGTTACTGAACAGGGTCTCCGGCGGCAATGAACACAACTGGCGCACGGACAAACCGGGTTCCCACAGACGGCGCCACTGATAATACTGTGTGTCGTCGTGTATGGGCTGGACCGATCCAAGCTCCTCAGGTCCACTGGAAAACCTGCAAGCAAGTTCAATCGGGAGACGGGGTAGTCCCCCGGCGAACCCTCCGGTGTGTGAATTAGAAAGGGTGATAGGCAAAACGTAGAGAGAGGGAGAGAGAGAGAGAGAGGTAAAAAACTTCCTTCTTTTCTCCTTTTTCCTTGCTTATATCCTTTGGTAATCATTTCGTTACCTCTGCTATTCTGGGCTTTCCCCCGCCGAAAGCTTGTGTCGTGATTTGCCTTGTTCAGGGTGAGGAGGTGCCGTGCCGGCTGAGAAGTGTTGTCGCAATAAATGTTCTGATGGATTGCATTAATGGTGATGTGCTGTGGCAATAACTCTGCAGATCTTTGTCTGCTGACGTGGCCTGTCCTGCATCCGCCGCGTGTCCGAATGTCATTGGTCTTCCCTGTCCAGTTGGCTTCCAGTGATGCTGGGTTTTACCACCCGGGTTGTGCAATGGGGTTTAATTGGTGGGCTTGGGTTTACTCATGATGGGCCGTGGTCCCTGTGGGCCTATCCCTGTCATTTTCAATTGATGAAAAATCATAATATGATTTATTATTTATTTATCAACTATCTAATAAAGATAAGTAAATATGTCTTATTTATAAAAAAATTCGTTACAAAATTTGTTTAAAACGCTACATAAGCCGTATAATATAATGTTCTTAAGCTACTAAATAATTACTGGGTAAACGCGTTCCATTTATTTAGTTTGTTAATTCTAAGTATAGTATTGATTCTTATGAATTCTTATAGTTTTGATTATAGATACAGTGCTTTCTACGTATGTAATATATTTTATTTTTTATGAAAATGTGTGAGGTCTTTGCTTCTTGGGAGTTTTATTATAATGATATAGATGATTATGGTATTAATGGCTACTTCACTTTTGAAGGATTACATAGTCTAAACACAATCTTCCATGAACTAGCAAACAAATATGAACTGTTTTTCGATGTGAAAAAAACACTAGTTATATCTTATAAAACTCAAAAATGTTTCCATCCCATGTCCTCACCAATTTAATTAAAGCTCAATATACAGCTTAAATTAAATTAAAAAAAAATAACATGCCAACCATATCTTAGTTTTGTCTGATTCCCCTCATATTATTATAATAATGACAGCCATACTAATGTTATAAAATTAGAGATTTGCTTTGGACATTGCAATTTTGTCTGTTGTATTGATAAGGCAGTCTAAGTAAATTGTCAGATATACACAGTTTCTCTCACAATGAAGAGACTAATTTTTACAAATTTTAGAAATTGTTGTCACTTTTTTAGAAACAGAAACAATTGCCACACATGGTTTTGGTTATATATGTATATATATTTTAAAATGTTACCATCTTATTAAACATGTTTAGGAATTGCTATAAGAATTAGTTATTTGTTTTGTAGGGAAGGTGATTTGATGGATTCCTCTGTTGAGAGTATAATGTTTTGTTTTATACGATTCGAGAGATATCAATTGGGACATAGCCCTAGGTTTATAAACTCAGATATAGAAAATTATGGGGGTGAAAAAAATAGTTTGCCACATTAAAATTTGAATATAGTTGAATCTGAATTATATATATATATTTATATTTGTACGTGTCTGATGAATTAGTCTCTAAAATTACTTTTTATAATGTAATCTTAAAAAACAATATTTATTTTGATATATATAGAACATTATCTTTAAATGTGCATAATTTGGATTCTAAATTATTATATGATCAATTTTGGGTGATTATTTTTATAAAGGAAATATGTGGGGTATTAATGGGCCAAACACAGCCGTTTGCTTTTCATATTACCTTTACCTTTTCTTTTGTCTAAAAAATAAACAAATACAAAGGGAATGTAGGGCATGTTTGTTCGTAGGATGGGATTGGAGGTGATAAGTATAGAACATATTATATATACTATGAGATTTAATTTATCTCATAAAAATTATTTGTGCTACGTTTGGCTATAATGAGATAAATGATAAGAAAAGATAGAGCTAATCGTTTTTGATTTACTAATATTAGGATTGTGGTATTAATTATCCCACAAACAAACAGAGAACAGTTGAAACCAAACCCACTTTTAATTTTTTGACCAAACTAGGATTTTGTGGGGGCCTTAGGATTAGGCCCTTTAATCACTTGTTTTTATTCCAAACAAGTACAATCATAAAGCTTAATAACATTAAAAAATTCAATAAACAAAAAATGGTTTGGAGTGCCTAAGGTTTTGTAACCCAGTGGCACGTGATTAGTTTATGTTTAGCACATGTACAAAGGTTTCATCACTGGACTCCATATCTAGATCTATTTTTTTAATAGTTAGGAGGAAATGAAATTTGGTATAAACGAATTTAAAAAGTAAAAATAATAAAAAATAAGCCAAGTCAACTATTTGGTGCTCTCTTTTTTTTTTTTTGGGTCTTTTTTTGGACTTTTTTTCAATTCTTTTAAAGAAAGTTACTTTTTAGATCCGTCTAGTTGAGTAGAATATAAAAGTTTTAAATTTTTTTTATTTATTTTTAAACAGTTTACTAATGACAAAAAAAAAAAAGAAAAAATAAAAAATATTGAAAAAACAAACCCTAAACACTCATATTTCGATCTGGTCTTTTTTTATTATTTTTTAATAGTTTGCGGGATATGAGATCTGGTATCTACTCTACAATAGCTCCATATACTAACTGGGTTCCAGACATTAATCTAACATTTTTATACATAAAATGGGAGCTTTTTGGATAAAAATTTGGAAATTTTTGATGGGGAAATTTGTGATTTAGGGAGTGAGAATACAATTTGTTTTTACACAATATTTTAAAGTTTAATGGGATGCTTATGAAAGGAAAATATGGTAAATTTGTTTCATATATTTTATTGCTCAATTTGAAACTTTTTTCACTATGGATGGTTAAATACTACAACACTTTTGGAGAGTTTGCAATGCTTAGGGAAAAAAATTAAGCCACAGTGAGTTAAACCAACTTTAATACTAAGAACACAAAACAAAAACACAGAATGAATCATAGAAAGTGTATTAACAAATTGAGATTTATTTTAAATATGATCCCATCATAGCTAAGTTTAATTTTAACCATCCATTACATTATCTGCAAATCATTATATATTTTGTTCTGTATTCCTAACATTATTCATTACACCAATAATATCTAGCCTCATTTTAAGTTGTTAATATATTACATATCATTTATTTTATTAATCTTTCATTTTGCCACGTACACGGCAATATATAGCTTGATTTTTTCTTTTTAAATAATTTTTAAAAAAATAAAATCAATGACAAACATCCAACTAGATAGTAATATAATGATAAAAAAAAAAAAACTAGATAGTAATATAAAACCATAACAAATTTTAGTTAAAATATGGTTGGATTTTAGTTAAACATATGGTTTGATTTTCAAATCTATCTTCTAAATTTTTTTTAAAAACTAAAAATTAATTTAGTAACAAATAATAATGAAAAATTACAAAAAAAATATTTTTTATATTTATTTTTATCAAATTAATTTCTAACCGGTGACATCACGCAATAGTTGTTGGAGCAGCTGAGCTGGTGGCACTAATTTTGTTCTCTTTCCCACCTTTCGTATCGAAAAAAGCAAAGCACAACATTTGTTAATAACGAACATAACTTTAAGAAGCTTTGGATATTGTTAGTTGGTTGGCACTCGGTCCCTTTGATTTAAAGAGAAACTTCACAACGGAAAGGTAGAAAAACTTAGTACCAATTGTAAATTTGGATGAGCTCTCGAGTTCAACTAGTTTTGGTAACATTTTGTCTCACATCATACAAATTTTTTACGGGTGGTTACAATTAATAAAAATTTACCTTATAAGTACGAGTCTAAAATGATCGTACGGAAATAGAAAATATTTTGTACATTTTATCTTACATCAAAGAAATTTATTGCGGGTGGTTACAATTATTCAAGATTTATCTTATAGGTACGAGTCCAAAGTGATAGTACGGAAATAGAGAATATTTTACACATTTTGTCTTACATCATACAAATTTATTGCCAGTGGTTACAATCATACAAATTTATTGCGGGTGGTTACAATTATGCAAGATTTACCTTATAGGTTCGAGTCCAATAGAGAATATTTTACACATTTTGTCTTACATCATACAAATTTATTGCGGGTGATTACAATCATACAAATTTATTGCGAATGGTTACAATTATTCAAGATTTACCTTATAGGTACGAGTCCAAAGTGATCGTACAGAAATAGAAAATATTTTACACAATGAAGAAATAAAGAAGAAATAAAATTACATTTTTATTTTAAAAAATGTCAAAAAGTGACGACCAATTTCCATTCATCAATTTAATTGAAGGTCCCATCACAACTTAATCAAATGTGAAGCAATTGAATTGAAATTCGATATAACGTGCAGAATGTAATTTACATGAATTTTTATAAACTAACTTACCTTTCCTACTATACACACTTTTAAAGAGATACATACTAACTACACACAATGCTTCATAACAAAAGTAGAAAAGTTCACAACTTTTCTCACCACGAAAATTCATAACCTTATAATATTCATCATAAAATAATTTAAGACTATTCTTGCCATGTGTCCCTTCACAACTACACCACAGCGGCTTATAACTAAGCTCACAAAAAATTTAAACCTTCTAAAGATGAAGAATGTGTATAGTTGTTTGATCGTAGTGGTGCACAAATCTAGAGAAAATTCAATTTACACATCATCTTCTTTTTTTTCCCTGACAGAAACACAGAAGCTGCCACTTGGCTAGATGGTATTAACTTTGGCTGCTAAAACCCCAAATAAGTAATTACCCGAGTTTTATGTTGGACTTCTGAGTTAAATAGAATCATCAGAGTCATCGGAATCACTTCCCTCAGGCTCTGCAGCATTGCCTCCAGTATCTGGAACATCAGGTTTTGCTGCAGGAGCCGGTGTAGCTTTCTTGCTCGTATTACGAGCATTCTCTTCACCGCCTTCCTCTTGACCTGCAACTTCAACATGTAAACCACTCGGGTCAAGGAATAACAGCAGAATCAATTATGCAGAAATTCCCTAAACCATCGACCCATTGCATACGCGATTATGCATCAAATCAACAAAGACATCATTTGTGTATTAATTGACAAATGAAATAAAATATACAAAAAGGATATCGACATTCTCAGCTGTTCCACCAGCCATAATGTTCAGAAGATCTTTCTCAACGCGCTGCACAAGCTCGGGCTGAAAAATGTAACCAAAAACCACAATCAGTAAAAAATGGCTGCATAAAGCCAATAAATGAAGAAAATTGTGAAGCCACTTCCAGATAAATACCATGTTAAAAAAAACCTTATCATAAAGCGTAGATGAATGGTATGGTCATTGGCTAGTTAAAGTAATGGTGGTAGTTATTAATCTGTTTGGTTGGGATTTCAGTTTCTGAATTTTTTTCAGAAACCAGTTTGGTAAAATTGAAAAAATAGAAAGTTCATTAACTTGCGTCTTTTAGATGAAAAAAAAGACAATAATAACAAGAAGTTGGAAAATTGTAAGGTTTGTAATACATTTAGATCTGGCTCCCGACGAAACCTTCGCCTTCGAGCATCCCTCATGGGAGGAGTAAGGCCATGTTTGTACTCCACCACATCTGGTGCAGGATCACTCTCTTCTCTCACCATAATCATCTGTTACACCCCAAGTTATATAATTGCATCAGAAACAAAGCAACCGACTCTGGAACTCCAAGAAAGTAAATAAGATCAAAAAAGGAGTCTACTTGGCCAATATCTGCAGTTTTGATCAGCACACTATCATCATAAGTTTTGTATGATTCCACAATGCATGGAAGATCCAAGAGGGATGCAGGGAAATGATCATTGCCTATAGCAAATGTTCCGCTCCTCCCATCCTCTGAAACATATGAGAATTCAAAGATTTGAAGTATAGGAACCAAATGTTTTCAAATGAAAAGAATCCAATATAAGGCCAATAATCAAAAGGTTAGCAAGACAATATTTAAATGCTTTACTTTTTCTCAGCTTTTACTCTTCAGTCAATGGATTCTCTGGTGTTATTTGCACAAACAAGAAAGGAGCACCAATTTTACAAAGTCAAGTGGCAATCATTTCTAAATCTCATTACAAAGAAAAAACACCATCAATTACCATACTCCCACCCACTTCAATTGTACACTTATTTTTGTGAAGGATTACTAATTACAACACAAATGCCAATTTGCAAATCATTGTCTTTTGAATCCTTCAATCTTTTTATTCTGACATTATGGCTTCCAAGCCATTCTCTCAGCACCCTTCATCCATTTTTCTCCTTTTTCACTTGATAGTTAACTACATCAGATGTATCCACAGTAACAACAGAGCCATGAATATTTTAATTCTTCGCCCAACTCCAGAAAACTTAGCAAAACCTATGGTTTTATTACAAAATCAAATTTTGGTGGTGGAGGTGCTACAGAGTTGGGTTGCGGGTAGGGTGGGGAAGAGACAGCGGAAGGCGTGGATGCTTGATGGTCATTGTTTGATATGGTTGATTTGGTTGGAGTGGAATAGGCGTACTTTCGTGGATGATACGCGTTCAGTCCCATGGTTGGAACGACATTTGTTTACAGTGTTACATAGTTGGATTACTGTTTCAGTAGATTCGGATGTGTTGTCCTTTGTAAATTTTGTTGATGATTTGATTAGTTAGCTCATTTTGTTTTGGTTGTTTGCTTTTTGCTTGCCAGCTTTAGGGCTGGTTTTTGTATTCGTTGCATCGCCTTGATGCTTTCTCAATAAAGTTTGCTATTTATCCCAAAAAAAAACATTTAGTTGGGTTTAACATAACATTTTGTGAATTTTGTTTAGTTTTCAAATGTACAAATTTGTCCACTAATTGTAAGTGGCTGTGGAGATTTTTCCTTTTTTGTGATGTATTTAATCTTCTATACTTTATTGACTGTCTTGTGGATAGTTTTCCATTGTTATGGAAAACAAATTAATGAACCATATTTAACATGAAAGACGATATTTAACAATGTCCAAAAATAAGTGTAGCAGCACACACACATCACCCTAACTACTCATTAACGGAAGCGATCACCACTGATGTAATCAACAAATCCAAGCAAACAGTCAGCAGTGACATCCTTATTATTCAAATAGCTGTTTAATGCATAAAGAGAATATAAAGTCTCAATTTAAAGGGGCATGCATCACAATACGAAAGATCAGATTAGTTACTTCAAGGGGGGGGCCATACCAACATGTAATGATTACTGTAAAATGAAAATAATAATTGAAGATGATGCAAATATTTGTTAATTTAACGTTCAGACAGCACAAATTTGGTGAATGATTAATTGATATCAACACAAAGGTTTATTAAAATATTGAGCAACAAAAACAAAGAAGACGGCCTCTTGAAAATAACATTGGAAGGATGCAAACTAAACAAATGCAAAAACAAAACAAAACAAACAAATTCGTACCGGAAAAGGACAAATCCAGTGACTTATCTTCAGAAGAAGCATTCTCATTCAGAAGGCATTCAATTTAGAGAAAATTGAATGCCTTTTTCAGAAGAAGCATTCTCATCCATTTTTCGCCTTTTTCACTTGACAGTTAACTACATCAGATGTATCAACAGTAACAACAGAGCCATGAATATTTTTACTTCTTCGCACAACTCCAGAAAAATTTAGCAAAACCTATGTTTTTATTACAAAATCACATTTCGGTGGTGGAGGTGCTACAGAGTTGGGTTGGGGGTAGGGTGGGGAAGATACGGCGGAAGGCGTGGATGGTCATTGTTTGATGTGGTTGATTTGGTTGGAGTGGAATAGGCATACTTTCGTGGGTGAGACGCGTTCGGTCCCATGGTTGGAACGACATTCGTTTACAGTGTTGCATAGTTGGATTACAATTTCAGTAGATTCCAATGTGTTGTCCTTTGTAGATTTTGTTGATGATTTGATTAGTTAGCTCGTTTTGTTTTGGTTGTTTGCTTTTTTCTTGCCAGCTTTAGGGCTGGTTTTTGTATTCGTTGCATCACCTTGATGCTCTCTCAATAAAGTTTGTTATTTATCAAAAAACAAACATTTAATTGGGTTTTAACATTGCGGATTTTGTTTAGTTTCCAAATGTACAAATTTGTCCACTAATTTTATGTGGCTGTGGAGATTTTTCCTTTTTTGTGATGTAATTAATCTTCTATACTTTATTGACTGTGTTATGGATAATTTTCCATTGTTATGGAAAACAAATTAATGAACCATATTTAACATTAAAGATGATATTTAACAATGTCCAAAAATAAGTGTAGCAGCACACATGCATCACCCTAACTACTCATTAATGGAAGACGATCACCGCTGATGTAATCAACAAATCCAAGCAAACAGTCAGCAGTGACATCCTTATTATTCAAATAGCTGTTTAATGCATAAAGAGAATATAAAGTCTCAATTTAAAGGGGCATGCATCACAATACGAAAGATCAGATTAGTTACTTCAAAGGGTGGCCCATAACAACATGTAATGATTACTGTAAAATGAAAATAATGATTGAAGATGATGCACATATTTGTTAATTTAACGTTCAGAGAGCACAAATTTGGTGCATGATTAATTGATATCAACACAATGGTTTATTAAAATATTGAGCAACAAAAACAAAGAAGACAGCCTCTTGAAAATAACATTGGAAGGATGCAAATGCAAACTAAACAAATGCAAAAACAAAACAAAACAAAACAAACAAACAAATTCTTACCGGAAAAGGACAAATCCAGTGACTTATCTTCAGAAGAAGCATTCTCATTCAGAAGGCATTCTATTCGCTCAGCAACGGAAGGTGGAACTCGGAGTATGAACTGCTCCTCCATCATGACTGCAAAATTTGTATCAAAATTAGTTTCTACACCAAAAAAATAACACACACACATACATACAAACATATATATAAGTAAAAACAATTCCCCTCAAGAATTGTGTTTGTATGTTTTGCAGGTTCTCAAAATCTAACCTGGCTAACAATGAAGACCTGATAACATGTAAGAAAAGATTGGATTAATGGCTTCGATAAGTAAAATACGTCAAGTTTAAGATCTAACAGAGTAACACTTGCATAAGCAAAGAGGCTCATACACAGAGACACAGGCAAAGAGAGGAAATTATGAGGAAAGATCTCTCGTAATCCAAAGATCTTGCAACAAAAAATTCTATGCCACAAATAAGGGATCCAAAACATCATTTGGTGGATATGAATCTCCATTTTTTTTTATCATGATTGGAAAAGAAGGATAGCTATCATGGGGATGCCCCTCATGTGTCTCTAGAAGACAGAGGGACGATTTCCTACAGATAAAAGGGACAAATGAGTCGTTGAGATAATCTAAGAAATTATATGATGCTTCGAACCCTAACCCACGTCATTGAAAAACTATTCTCTATAACCAATGAACTCCCCTCCCGACCCCACTGCAGTAAAAATCAACTCTTGATATATCCATGAATTTTCACGGGCCTTCAAAATTAATAGAATTCAGAGTGCAAGCAAGACATTCTGTTTTGAGTGTAGTTGGACATAAAAATGCAATGGCATTTTAATATTACACTTCCATTGTCAATTAAAAATGCAAATGCTACACAATATTTATAGAAAAAATATTTAAAACAATTATATATTATTGTTGAAAAATAAGATCTGAGGTCATGAAAAATATAGTTTTTGAACCATCTCGGAAACGTTCTTAGAGTTTCCCTTAACAAGTTTCGGGGGGAAACAAGTTTCTACTCCCAAGGAAAGTTTCCTAGTAACTACGGGACAACTCACTCATGAATAAAAATCATAATTGAAGTGGCCCTATTTCATAAAGAAGAAAATATTCTCCAAATATTTGAATCAAGACTGTACATGTTTTTCCCAAAGGAAAGTTCTCTGACTCTCACTAAAACTGTACATGTTTTTTAGAATCTTAATGTTAGGCCTCGTTTGGCAAGAGGCTATTTTAGCCAAAAAGCCAAAAAGTTACTAAAAAAGCCAAAAAGCCAATAACCCATACCAAAAAGTCAAAGATTCCCTTTTCTCTCTACTTTTTGCACATCTTTTCATAAAAAGCCAAAAAGTCATCCCAAACATACTAGTTTTTTTTACATCACATTTTAGCCAAATAGCCAAAAAGTTACTAAATTAGCCTGTTCCCAAACGAGGCCTAGTCTTGTCAATAACCAACTGAACTCCAAAATCCAGAGAACAACATTCCAATGATTAAAAGGATTCCTTTCCCTATAGGAAATCAAATTATTGGTTTAACACATTCAATTTCTATAAAGTGAAATAAACAAAAATTCCAAATTACATTTTTGTAGTGTAATTTAATGTGCAGAACATGTATGTAAAAGAACATTCAACGCAAGTTAAAATGACAAAAGTTCTTAAGTCTACCATAAGATATAGCATGATGTAAAAAGAAGTTGTGCTGTCCTACATAGAAGACAAGCTATACATACAACAGAGTTTCAAGATTAAACAAAATACTACCAACCTGTTCTACTCAGATTCAAAATCACAGAAATTGTAGTACTGCAAACACAAGCCTAAGCTCAAGTATGCTAGCGGAGACTTGTCCGGTAAAGTTTGTTGCCAATGACTAATCCTATTCGTATTGTAGGCCATGTTTGTTTCACAAACTTCATTTGATGGGATTAGCGTTATCAATTCCTTTAGATTGTGTATTTTAACCCAAGTTCAGATTGGCTCAGAATTATAAGATGGGATTGATAGTCTGAGCATCTCCATAGTCCTCCATTTTGTATCCCCACCACACCCCTCTCTTGGGATTCAATATATGGGAATATACCATGTCGGGATAGATTATTCGTCTGGAGACTGGACCTTAACTTTTTTAGCCAAAAATCCGATTATGCATTTTGTTTTATTATTAGTCCAATCCCATGGCCATGTCCATCCAAAAAAACACAGCTGTACAGTACTCCTCAATTCTCATAATGATTCAGCTAGGCTAGGTTTCTTCAGCCAAAACAAAAATTCATATTAACAAGGTTCAATTACACAACTTGGAATAAAAGCACTAGAACTTCCCTAAAATTGAACTCTTGTTAAGCATTTTCCCAAACACCTTATATGCAAAATTTGTATGAGAATAAAATCAAAACTTTAAAGTTAAAAATCATAAGATACATGAATAAATGAATAGCAGTAACTACCGAATAAGTTTGTTTGGCTTGATTGCTGAATCAATCTTTTAATGGCCCATAACAGAGCCACAACAAAGGAGGGAAAATAAGGCAAATATGCACAACAGTTTGAAACCCAATAAAATTAACAGCCAGCAGTTAAGATAATCAATCAACCACATCTAATCAAATCCAGAAAACAAAACCAAAAACAAAAAAACAACTCGCCAAACCTAGAGAGATGGGAAATAGAGGGATTGTAGAGATAGATACCTGTGGGTCTCAAAATTTGAGTGATTTAATCTTCAAAATCTAATCTTTCGGAAGAGATTTGGGTTGGATTTGCAAAGAAACCTAGGACTTCAAACTTTTCAGGGTTTGATTTCTGAAATTGATCTTTTTTCCGGGGAGATTTTCAGGCTTCAATTGGTTTGCGGCGGTTGGAAGATATGTCTGTCTTGGGTTAACAGGGTTAACACTAACACTATGCTTGGATTGAGTGATTTGGAGAGAAAAGAAAAGAAATGGAGAGATGCGTATTTTTCTTATTTGGATAACTTAAGTGACGAGAAATGCGAAGAAACGGACAGAAACACATTTCTCTTTAACTCCAACCATGCTCTTTATTTTTCGCAAGCTAAATCTTTATTTTATCTAATTGCTAGCTACTGTGTTCTCCAACCACAATCTTTATTTTAGCTAATCATTCAAACTAACTTAACCAATTTTTAAAACAAAAAATATTAATTGCTGAATCTGGGCTCAAGAATACATATACATATATATACACCCAATACATATACATATATATAAACCCAATACATATACATATACATATACAAAATTCCAAATCAATACATATAAATATATAAGAATCTGGGCTCAAGAATGAGGCTTTTCAGCAGAGAGATTGGGAAGTGTCTGAAGGTGGTTGTCCCTCTCTACAAACAAAAACGATGATCTTTCGTTGACCATCGGAGCCGATGATTTCACCTCCAAAATCAACAGCTCTCTCTCTCTCTCTCTGCGTGTAGGAATCCACTGCATCTTCTTGCAGGAATTTTTATTTTTATTTTTATTTATTTATTTATTTTGGATGCTGTTGTGGATTAAAAAGCACATCAAGGGACAGTCCCGCCCATGGGATTTGCCCTCCAGGACCACTAATTGTATAACTTTTTTTGGGTGAATCTAATTGTATAACTTCTCAAAAAAGAAGAGATTCAGCAAACAAACAGAGAGAGAGAGAGAGAGAGAGAGAGAGTAGGAGGGAGGGAGTACCATACCTTGAGAGAGCGTTGATGGAGAGAGATGTAGAAAACTGAAGGTGATTTGGTAGGAAAGAGTATGTATTTGTTTGCAGAGCGTATAGGGTTCTTCAATTGCAGTCAGCAAACAAATCTGATCCAGCTAAAATGTCTAATAAATTTTTTTTAACTATTTTTATTTTTAAACTTCTCAAAAATTGAGAGGTTGAGAGAAAAAAAAAAAATGAAGAGATTCTTATATTTTTATAATATTAATTTTATTCTTATAAAAATAAAATAAATAAAAGCCTCAAAGACTTTTCCTATCCGGTAAAAATTATTTTGATAATATAATATAATATAAAAAGATGTTTTTTTATGAAATCTAACAAATAAAAATGAATGAAATTATAATTACTTATTTTTTTACTTTTTATTTTTTCAAATAAAAAAATTATTATAATTATTTCTTTTCCTTTTCCCTTATAATTGAAGGAATCATTTGTTTTCTTTTACTTTTTATGCTCCACGTAACACAATTGAACGCAAATTGGGAGAGGCGTTCCGGGAAAATAACAGAAGCAGTTTACAGTGCCCTTTGGATGAAGGGGTGTGATGAGATCTCATTACTACTTTATTGATCGGGGAAAGCACCTTAAGGTAGAGATGGCAATTGGAACCCGGTCCGACGGGGACCCGATCCCCCGACTCCGAATTGAGCGGTTATTTCCCGAAAAATACCCCCGACGGGCCGGGGATGGTATTAAAAATTGAATCCCCGGTGATATTCGGGCCGGGGACGGGGATACATGTTTCAGCCCCGGACCCGGCGTAGCCCCGTCCCCGATCCCCGCCCCGCTGAATCCCCGATGTAAAATTACTATATTGCCCCTTTTATATATAATATATGTGTGAGTGTGTGTAGGGTTTGGGCTGTTGGCAGACGCAACCCACACACGCACACATCTTCTCCCTCTCTCTCATCTGTTCCTCACCGCAGCCCCTCATGGTGTCTCCTCTCACCGCACCTCCGTTCTTCTTCTCTCCCTCTCACAGCACCGTCTCTCACCGCACCGCCGCTCACCGCACCGTCTCTTACCATGTCGGCGACGGCTCCTCCCTCACCGTCGTTCCTCACCGCAGCTCCTCCTCTCTCCCTCTCACGGTATTTCCTTCTCTCTCTCTCTCTCTCTCTCTCTCTCTCTTACGGTATCTCCTCCTCTCTTTCTCTCTCTGTTTTTTTGATTTTGTTTTCTGTCTATTGATTTTGTTTTTCAGATCTGAAAATGATGAAGATGAAGATGAAGATGAAGATGAAGATGAACATGTTGATCTGTGTTAATGAAGGTTTTTGATTTTTTGATCTGTGTTTGATTTTTTGATCTGTTTGTTGATGAACATGTTTTTTGATCTGTTTGTTGATGAACATGTTGATCTGTTTGTTGATTTTTTGATCTGTGTTTGTTGATGAACATTTTTTGATTTTTTGATCTGTCTGTTTGATTTTTTAATTTTTTGGTCGGGGAATTTCGGGGTCGGGGAAACCCGATCCCCGTTAGGGGACGGGGACGGGAACGGGGGCTGTTATGGGTTCCCCGTCGGGGATCGGGGCCGGGGACGGGGGTATTTCCACCATCGGGGATCGGGGGCGGGGAGTGTGATCCCCGGCCCCGCCCCGCCCCGCCCCGTTGCCATACCTTAAGGCTTAAGGTTAAGTTTGACAAGTTTAAAAAATTATTTAAAAAGTTAAAAAATTATTATTATTTATTAAAAGTTCAAAGTTACGGGTGCACAATTTTCAATCTTAATTTTTTTCTATACATTAATTTATATAATTTTTTAATACAAATTTTTTCATAAAAAATTAAAAAATTAATCTAAACATCTATTTTTTTTCTCAATTTTTTAGTCTAAAAAGACAAAAAGTGTACTTATTTATGACACCCCAAACAACCCCTAAATCTCTAATTTGGAAATATTAATTCATTTAGTCCCGACGTTTTTTTGTTGGATAAATAAGTCCTATTTTATGTGTAAAGACATTAGTACCCATTTTTTTATGCGTCTGGGTTAGTAATTGAGGGGGTAATTTTGGGTTGGTGTTTATATGTAATTTACCGAATTGCCCAAAAAGCTTACTATAGACTTTTTTTAGATTTCCCTCATTTTCCAAACATCTGATGTTTTTGATGTTTGTGGTTGTTTCAAATATCATATTCATTTAAAAAAAATTTACCATCATAAAAAATCAGCAACATCATCAAACATCATCGTGAACAATAGCAACATCAGAACATCGTGAACATCATCGTGAACAACAGCAACATCAGAACATCAGATTCATTTAAAAAAAATTTACCATCATCAAAACATCATCAAAAATCGACAACATCATCAAATCATCATCAAAACATCAGATTTATTTAAACATCAGATTCAAATATCAGATTCATTAATCTAACATAGGGGTGTCCGCGGTTCGGTTTAGGACGGTTTGCGGTTCGGTTTGGACCCGCCCGCATTTATGCGGGTTGGGAAAAAATCAACCCGCAACCGCCCGCAATGCGGTTTGCGGTTTGTGCGGATAGGGTTCGCGGTTGTGCGGGCAGTTTGCGGTTTGAACTTTTTTTCTAAAAAATTAATTTTAAACCTTTTTTTTCTCCCATTTTGTCAATCTTTATTTTGGACCTTTTTTCTCATATTTTCTAAATGCTCCAACATTAATAATTAATGAACCAAAACTTATAAAAAAACTAATAAAATAAAAAACAAAACAAATTCAATTTGTAACCTAAATAAATCATTCAAAATCTACATTCTATCATTAACTTGGATTCATTTCATCTTATCCTACATTCATCATTCATAATCCAAATAAGAAAATCCTACATTAAAAATTCAACATTCATCATTCCTAACCTCCAAAAAAAAGAAAGAGTAATTGATCTTATTACCATTAGTCTTGAAATGGCAGCCTACTGTGAAGATATTACTTCCAAGGCCAGTTATTGCACATCATTGAACATGAACCCTTTTATCTATGTGATTGAAGATTTTGTAAGAAACTGACAGTTAGGGACACTGACTAATTACCATTTATATTCCTTTTTCCTTGATCTTATTATAATATTCATCATTATGTGTGGGGAGAAAAAGAAAGCAAGATAATAAGATATTGGTGTTTCTACCTCATTCATGGGTAAGCCAATTTTCATTCTTTTCCATTATATTAATTTTACAATTACTAGAAATTCCATGAACTATGGAGCAACCTAAAGTGAATATAGTTGCTAATGAAATGATCAGGATTCATTTTCTTCATAAAAATATAGGTTGAGAAGTGATATAGTTGCTAATGAAATTAATACAGAAAGAGTCTTTCAAGCATCAGTTCACTAACAACACAAAATCTCACAGACCCAAATAAAGTTGCTACCCAATGTTGATCCAACAAATCAAGAGTGTTAGGACGAGTGGAATGAGTGAGCACTTCTAGGAAGTTTGATTCAATTCTTACTATCTATAATTGGTCCAACACATCTATAATTGATTCAATCAAGAGTGTTGGTCCAACACATGTAATGATTATTAATCTATGAATCTAATGAAAAGGAACTTTACATGTGGCCAACTAGCACAGTGGTTTTGCAAAACCAGCTGGATAATTAGGGATTTTCCACAGTCCTTACAATAAACCAAGCCAATCTTGACTGTAGACCTCACCAAACATAACAAGTTGAGCTCGACTTGAGTGGCTAAAACTTTGAAGTCCAGCAAGTTTCTCTCCCAGAAACTGCACAGCTGCTAAGCTACCACTGAGTGCAAACTCCTCCACTCTCAGCTAACTAATTTGCACCCCAATTCGAAATAACAAGAAGATCCCTCCTTTCTGGGAAGTTTGATTCAATTTTATTTGAGTCAACAAATATATTGAGCCTTTTAAAGAGTCTATTCAAAAACATAGACTTGAACATGGCATAAAATTTTAATAAATCTAACCATCCCTCAAAGGTTGTTTAATAAATCATGAACAACTAGATCTGTTCATCCACAAAAAATAACGATCGGGAGAGAGAGAAACAGAGATTGAGAGAAAGAGTTCACCTGTGAAGCAGATTGGCTGTGCGATGATGAAAAAAATCAGAGATCACCTGCGAGATCACCTGTGAAGTAGATCGGAGATGAAAAAAATCAGATTCATCCACAAAAAATCAACGATCGGGAGAGAGAGAGACAGAGATTGAGAGACAGAGTTCACCTGGAGATCGGTTGTGCTGTGCGATGATGATGATCGGTGCGATGAGATGAGAGTGATCGGTGTGTGCAGAAACGAGAAGAGAGTGAGAAAGAGAGACAGAGAGAGTGAGGGAGGAGGAGAGGAGCCGATTAGATTTTTTAGGGTTTCTTCTTCTTTTGTTTTGTTGGTTATAAGGTGAGTGAGAGAAGAGATGAGATGGACGGTTTGGATTTGAAAGAGCAAAAAAAAAAAAAAAAATATTTAATGCGGACGGGTTGGGCGGGTGCGGTTCAAACCCGCAACCCACCCGCAACCCGAAATTTGTATAAAATCTGAACCGCACCCTACTCTAATGTATTTGCGAAACCGCCCACATGCGTGCGGTTCGGTTCGAGTAGGGCGGTTTGGGCGGGTCGGATGACCCTATGCCCAGCCCTATTCAGATTCATTGATGTTTGTGGGTGTTATGTAAAGCCCCCATAGATTCAAACATCAGATTCATCAGATTCAAACATCAAATTCATTAATCTAACATCAGATTCATTGATGTTTGTAGGTGTTATGTAAACTACTGCCTGGTATGTAAATCGCCCTAAACACAACATCAAAAAAACACATAAAGGCCTCAGAAATCACAACCAAATTCTGAAGATACATATATACAAATTCATATATATATATATATATGTATATATGTATGTATGTACCAAGCAGCGTCGAGAACAGAGACGCCGATGGCGATGCCGAGAGCGTAGAAGGTGTAAGGTGAGATCTGAAGCATGGCGCGAGCCCAGGAGGATCTCGAAGCAACCATCGTTATCGAAGAAACTGACATCAAACAGTTTTTCTTTTTTTTTTGTTTGTTCTCTTTCTATGATACGATTGGTGTTAGTTGCAGAGACAAGGGCACAGGAACAGTAACAAGTCCTTAATCCAGAGAGAGAGAGAGAGAGAGCTTGTTTATGGGACTAATGGTTAAGGAGAAGGGCCTCGGGTTGTTGTTTGGGGAGCAAAATCCCATTTAACTCTCTCTTCCAGATCTCATTAGGCGAAACGCTGGCGGCCGAGGAAGAGAAGCACTGGACAGACTCTACCAGAGAGGCTGCCATTGTTGGAGAGATTAGGAGACCTGTAAAATGAAATCAATATGGGTAAAAATGTAAACTCCATATATAATATATCAAAAATATATATTATACCAAAAATAAAAAGAACTAAATGATTTAAGAAAAAACACTCAGGACTAACTAGAGCAACATTTATCAAAATGAAATTTATGAGTAATTTTTCCTTATTGATTTATTTTTAATTGATAAAATTGAAAAGTAAAAAATTAAAAATTAAAAATTAAAAATTAAAAATTAAATATTAAATATTAAATTTTTTAACTTGAAAAGTTATTTGATAAAAATTTAAGTATTGAATTAAAAATAAGTTGATTAATATATATAAGATCAAATTTGAAATTTATTATTTCTAAATTGTATATTTTAATTTTGCTATTATGATGGTGGTGGTGGTGGTGGTCACGGTAGCTATGGTAGTGGTAATAAAATAATGATGGTGGTTATGGTAATAATGACAATGATGATGAAATTGGTGGTAGTAGTAGTGGTGGTGATGGTGGTCGTAGCAGTAGTGATAATGGTGGTCGTAGTGGCCGTGAAGGCGGCCATAGTAGTGGTGATGGTAATGGTAGCAATGGTGGTGGCGGTAATAGAGGTAGAAGTAACAATAGTGGTAGTGGTGGGGGTGGACAAACATTAGGTCGGGCCGGGCCGATGGATTTTGTGTTTGCCTAAATCAAGCCTTGCCCTAACATCGAGCCTCTATACCTGCTCAAGTCCAGTCCAAAAAATAATTATAAATCCCAAGCCCATCCATCGGGCTATATGTTTAAAAAAAATGAAACGTTTCATAATTAAATTCAATCATACATTATATTTCTTAAATAAATATATTGACATCATTATAAATATAAAAATTTTGTATATAAATTGACGGATTTCTTAAATAAATTCAATCACATATCATTACAAATGTGAGTTTCAATAAAATCAATAAAGATAAAGTTTAAATCCCAACAAAATATATATTTTAATATATTATAAATAAATAATTAATTAATTTAATAGCAGACCAGGCTAAGTTGAAAGTATAAATCTCAAGTCTAATCCATTAACATGTTAATATTTCAGGCTGAAAATATTGGTCAAGCCCGGCCCTGTGGACTAAAACAACCTTTCCAAGCTCTAGAAAAATAGGGCTCGGCCGGGTGGGCTGACGGGCCAATGTCCACCCCTAGGTGATGGTGGTGGTAGTGCTAACGGTGGCATGATGGTGGTGATGGTGGTAATGGTAGCGGTAGTGACGGAGGTGGTGCTAGTAGTGATGGTGGTGGTAGTAGTGGTAGCAGTAGCGGTAGCGATGATGATGGTGATGGTGGTGGTGGTGGGAGTAGTAGCGATGGCATGATGGTGGTGGTGTAGTGGTAGTGGTAACAATGGTGATGGTGGTAATAGTGGTGGCGATGACATGATGGTGGTGATGGTGATGAGTTTACAAATAGTGTATATTGATACTTATATGTAATATTTATAAATTCAGTCAGAATTAAATAAGTTCCGTGTGACTTACAATTTTTTAAGTTTTCATTTACATTTTAAGAGACATTTAAATTTTTAAGTAATATCAATTGTAATTATCAAATAGGCTTAATTAATTATCACTTAATATGTTCAATTTTAAGTGTTGAATTAAGTTATCAAACGCCCCATGTTTTGTCCTTTCCCACAGCCACTACAAGAAGTTCAACTCCCTTACGGGGAATTTTTTATGGAAGGGTGATAATGTCAATAAGGGGATACATTGGGCCAATTGGAGATCTATGTGTTCTTCTAAACTACATAGGGGAATAGGTTCTCTGATTTTAACCAAGCCATGCTAGCCTAACAAGGTTCGAGATTGATTAGGAACCAAAATTTCTATCGGGCAAATATTCTCAAAGTCTTGTATTTCCCTAGATTTGACTTTTTGAATGCATCTCAAGGTACCAGAGTTTCATAGGCTTGATCCAATTTATTAAAAGGTCGTGAGCTTCTTCAAAAAGGCATTCTGTGGTAGGTCCATAATGGCCAATCAATTTTTTTTTGCGAGAATATATGGTTTCCACCTGCTAGTAATTTCATGATCCCATGCCCAAAGCTTCCAAGTTGTCCAATTAACCTTGTTGCTGATGCCATTGATCCAGTCCGTAAGCGATGGAAGTTGGAGCCTTTCCAAGATTCTATACCCAAGGAGATCATCAATGCAATCAAGACTATCCATGTCTCGGCTGAAAGTATCTTGGTTTGGCATCCACACAAGTCTGGGATTTACACTAGATATGATGTGGCCAGAGCCTTTCATGATAGCACTCGGATCTTGTGAAAATTCATATTTAAATTATTTTTTTTAAAAATAAATAAATTAATTAATTAATTAATGTTATTCAGAATCTACCTAAAATATATAATAGTGTAAAAAAAAATTAGTTTTAAATTAACTCAATTCAATCACTAACAAAGACCTTATTAAGAATAAAAATATTGTGGATGTTTAATAATTATTGTTATAATTTATTAAAAAAAAAAAAAAAAAGGTTGAAAAATCATATTCTCGGCAGGTATGTGCCACCTGCAAGTTTGCATGTAAGCTTGGAAAATTCCATCCCATCATCATTCTTGGGTTAGGGAGAATTGTAGTGGATAGCATAATGAGAAAGAGAAAAAGAGAGAGGGAGTGAGTGGGGAAAAGAGCTTAACATGATTACTATATAAACACGTGAAAGCTCAACAGGATTTCTATAGATATACATGCATGCCTTTGACGGGTGAGGAGAGTCTAACAAAAAAAAAAAAAAAAATTAGTAGAAGGAAAAGAAGAGGGGAAGGTTAAGAAAGCAAAAATTTTCTACCATTTCGTCACCCATTTGAATCCTACTATAAGGTAAGAAAACCCTCTCAACCCTCTCATTTCTTTTTATTAGTGAAGTTTTCAGATTATGTCCTTATGATTAAAATGACTACTCATAAATAGAAATTTTATATATATGTGTACGAATTTTGTGATATGTATATCAAGTGTTTGAAGATGTTGATAGTCTTAAAATCATCTTATTATTGTAAAGAAATAAGCTTGCATGTGTAGTTTATACATTTAAAGAGAAGATTGAAAATAATTAATCTGTTTTGAATCAGCTAGAATGTTTGCCCGAATTTTTAGAAAATTTTATACTCAAAATTTCGAGATGATTTCTTCAACAAAGTTGTTGATAATGATGTCTAGTTCATCCAGAAATTTTGGCAACAATTTTTGAGTTTTCTATGAATTTATACAAAATTTTAACTAAATCTGAAACTATGTTGAAAATAATCTGTTTTGAATCTGCCAGAATGTTGCCCGAATTTTTAGAAAATTTTATACTCAAAATTTCGAGATTATTTATTCTACAAAGTTGTTGATAATGATGTCTAGTTCATCCAGGAAGTTTGGCAACAATTTTTGAGCTTTCTACAAATTTATACAAATTTTTAACTAAATCTGAAACAGTGAGACAGATTTTACTATGTATTTGAAAATTTATTTAAAATTCTATACTAAGCCAAATCTGGTAATTTCTAACGAAAATATTAAATTTGAGAAGTCTAGTTTCATGATAAATTTTTAGATTATGGATTTGATCTATAAATTTAAGCATGGAATAAATGTAAGGAAATGTGACGAATCTGTGTCATAAAAATTGCTGGAAATTTTACAGGATTATTTACACATTCTTTTTTTGAAATTCTTTCTGAAAAGTGACCTAAACATCCCTATTGAGTATTCTATTCAATTGCATGAATTTTAGGATTGTGTAAATAATTTATATCTAAGTTATTATGTTCATACCATGGTTTAAATTAATTGTTTATTAAATTTTGTACATTAAATTATTATTGTGTGACACATATAATATTTTATGTTGGGAGTTTTTATGAGTTGGTATAACATTATTGGTGATTGAGATTTGAATAATTTGTGTTCAATATAAAAATTAACCGAAATGATTCATGGTATTTATATAAAGTTAATGATAGAGGGTTAATATTGGTTGTTCAGGGTGAGCCCTAGTTTTTAATAATTTTTAAGTAAATTGTGTCGCGAAACCCTAAGATGGCACGGGGATTATTTGAACCCTTATTAGTATTTAGTTTTAGAATAAGGGTGGATGTGCGGGTGGCACGCAGGGAAGTTACGTACCCCTAGCAGACCGTTCCCTTGGGGCAGACCACGGATGTCACGGCTTGGGTATATAACTCCGGACATCGGCATCTTTGGTAGTTCTTGAATATTTGACCAAGGGGGGGTTTCCAAATTAACCGTGGCCATGACTTAGTGGTTGGTAAGTTAAACCTCTTTTGTGAGATTTCAAGGGTCACCTAAGTTATTAAAATTATTTGAATTATTTTAATAGTTGTAATTTATGTTTACAATTATATTATTATCTCGTGTTTATAATCTCATTATTTTCTCTTAAAAAGAATAGTAGGTTGGTTATGTTTTCTTATTGTGTTGCAAAACTCATGGCATATATTTTGTTACCCTGGCGTTTCATGCTAGATTATGTCGAAGAAGGAACTGAGGCTGAAATTGGAGCAGCTGCTGTTGGAACAATCTTTTGTGTAAATAAAATAAACTGAAAATAATTCAAACAAAATAAAATAAACTTACAGAAATTATTTTGTTGAACCGAATCAATAATTAAAGACCAAGTCAAGTGTGTGACACTCTGTCCTTAAGACAGATTTGCCCCACTACAGTGCTTACGGTTGAGTGGCGTCTATCTCCCAGGATACAATGATCTTCACAAACTTGTAGTAGCACTCCACACAAATTTGTACGGCGAACTAAAACGTTGTGTTCTTATACTCTCTTTATTTTAATTCTAAAACTAGAATGTAGAGAAATGCAAACAAAAATAGTTTGGACAGCAAATAGAAAGTTGGAGACTGAATTTTTCGGATCCCAACACTGCTGGAATGAATTGTATTTATAGGCAAACAAAATGATCCGAACAGGTACAAAACAAGTAATGAACAGGTGTAGTATAGACTGAACAGGTGTACCACTAATTCAAACATTTGATTTGACCGTTCCAACTTGGAACATATTTTCCAAATTAATTGAAAATTGTACCGTTGGAGCCGTTGGTGGAATAGTCAAACCTGATGGAACTTAATTTATTTAAACTATTGAAATATATATATATATATTAAACTATTTGAATAGTTTAATCATTTTTAGGAAACCACTTAAGGAAACCAAAAAATAAATTTAGAATTAAATTAAATTCCCACAATAATTTTTATTGAAAAAATTCAAATGAATTTTATCTAAAAAATTAATGTTAGACTCGAAAACGATGTCAACTTCCCATTCACTCATAAATGGTTTTGACGTTCCGTCTTCACCATGTGACTTGCCACGCGGCAAGGAACACTTCACCTCTTCGGACCCGTCCCAAAATATGTTCGGGGCCCACTCAATTTTGGGCTAAAAAATATGCCTATATTAAATCATTTTTTCCAACAATCCCCCAGATGAATGGAATTTGACGGAGAGAAAAAGCAACAACATGATCTAAATACAGAGAGTACAAAAATTGAAAATATTTTGCAAAGGATAGGTAGCTTTTGGCTTTGAACCTTCCCTTGTGAAACACTATCGGATTTACTAGCTAACCAGTGAACATGATGTCTTGAACTGTTCAGCCGTTTGTATAAACCAAGACAATAGAACTCACACAGTATATCCCCAAACACAGTTTAGTTCTCACTATTGTGTTCATTTTGGCCCTGAACAACATGGTCTTTCATGAGTGCTCTAAAGACTTGTAGCCCTTCACAAATCTTATAGAACCGACCCAGTTCATACTCACATAGGTGATTCTTATGAAGAGTATCCTGCCATACTCCACTAGGTATACCTAGATATAAGAATCATTAAAATTTTACTTGACCTCAAACGCTGCAGACATCACTATTTCATCAAAGAAATGGGTAGGAGTTAGACTCCCCAGTGATTCTTCTGAGTCATTCACAACTCGGTTGTCCCTTTGAACCTAGATCTTGGGATCTCCAGTTAACTAGGTTGGGTTGCCGTTGTGGTAACTCTCATTTAATAGGCTTAAGTCCCATTCCCCTCGATGAATTCTCAACTAACTCTCTTGCTAACCCTTTGGTTAGTGGATCCGCTATGTTGTCTTTAGACTTAACATATTCTATGGAAATAATTCCATTAGAGAGTAGTTGTCTCACGGTGTTATGTCGACAACGAATGTGTCGTGACTTACCGTTATACATATGACTCTGTGCTCTACCTATATCTGATTGACTATCATAATGTATGCATATAGCAGGCACCGGTTTTGGCCATATTGGAATGTCTTCAAGGAAGTGGCGAAGCCATTTTGCCTCTTCCCCTGCTTTGTCTAAAGCTATGAATTCTGATTCCATAGTAGACCTAGCAATACAAGTCTGTTTGAAAGATTTCCAAGATACAGCCGCCCCACCAAGAGTAAAGACATACCCACTAGTGGACTTCGAGTCTCTAGTATCTGATATCTAATTTGCATCACAATAATCTTCAAGTACTGCTGAATATCTAGTATAATTCAGCCCAATGTTACGAGTAAATTGGAGATATCTAAGAACCCTTATAATTGCTTTCCAGTGTTCTACTCCCGGATTACTCGTATATCTACTTAATTTACCTACTGCATAAGCTATATCCGGGCGAGTGCAGTTCATCAAGTACATTAAGCTTCCAATAATTTAGGCATACTCTAATTGAGAAATACTTTCTTGTACATTCTTAGAAAGATACAAATTAACATCTACAGGTGTTCTAGCAAGATGATCATCATCTTTGCTGAATTTGTCAAGTATTTTTTTAATGTAATGAGATTGTGACAAAGCATATCCTTATGATGTTTTGGTAATTTTCATACCAAGAATTACATTAGCAATGCCCATGTCCTTCATGTCAAAATGTTTATTCAACATTTTCTTGGTAATTTTAATCATATCATTATTACTACCTATGATGAGCATATCATCTACATAAAGACATACAATGACATAACCTTTGTCTGTATTTTTAATATAAACACATTTGTCACACTCATTAATTTTAAATCCATTTGACATCATTGCCTCGTCAAATTTCTCATGCCATTGCTTTGGCGTTTGTTTTTAAACCATATAATGATTTAACTAATTTACACACTTTCTTTTCTTTCCCTGGAACAGAAAACCCTTCTGGTTGTTCCATGTAAATTTCTTCCTCTAACTTACCATTTAAGAAAGCGGTTTTTACATCTATTTGATGAATTTCTAAATTGTATAAAGATGCAATGGAAATTAGCATTCTAATGGATGTTATTCTAGGAACCAGTGAGTATGTGTCAAAGTAATCAAGACCTTCTTTTTGTCTAAAACCTTTGACCACAAGTCTTGCCTTGTATTTGTCAATTGATCCATTTGCTTTCATTTTCCTTTTGAAAATCCACTTATACCTAAGAGGTTTACAACCTGGTGGCAAATCCATCAATTCCCAAGTGTGATTTTGCAAGATAGATTCAACTTCACTATTGACAGCTTCTTTCCATAAAGGAGCTTCAGGACTGGACATAGCCTCTTTAAAAGTTAAAGGCTCATTTTCTAACAAAAATGTTAGGAAATCTGGACCTAAAAAATTTTGAGGTTCTAGCACGTTTACTACGCCTAGGTTCCTTTTCCTCTTTTTGATCTAACTCTTATTCTTGATCATGTTCTTGATCATTACTAGTAAAAGCATCAAAAGATCTCTTATTATTACTAGTCTCTTGTCCAGTCTTATTTGGAAATACATGTTCAAAGAAAGATTCAATTCCGAGATTCAATAATAGTATTTACATGCATTTCGGAATGTTCTGATTTATGAATCAAAAACCGATATGCACTATTATTCTTGGCATAACCAATGAAAATGCAATCAATGGTCTTCGGACCTATCTTAGTCTTTTTAGGACTAGGAATAGCCACTTTAGCCAAACACCCCCACACTTTTAAGTATTTGTAGGATGATACTCTTCCATGCCACAATTCATAAGGTGCTTGATTCACTCTCTTTCCGGGTACTTTATTAAGTATATAATTAGCAGAAAATATTACTTCCCCCCACAAGTTCTGAGGTAATCCAAAACTTATTAACATGACATTCATCATTTCTTTTAAAGTCCTATTTTTCTTTTCAGCAATTCCATTTTGCTGAGGTGAGTAAGGAGCGGTGGTTTGATGAATTATTCAATGTTCTTTACAAAATTCACCAAAAGGTGATTCATATTCACCACCTCTATCACTTCTAAGTTTATTGATTTTCTTACCAAGTTGATTTTCAACTTCATTCTTATATTGAATGAAAGTTTCCAAAGTTTCACCCTTGGTTCGAATTAAATAAACATAACTATATCTAGTATAGTCATCTATAAAAGTGATAAAATATTTTTTCCCACCTCTGGTTTGAATTGATTTAAAATCACAAATGTCACTATGAATTAATTCAAGTAGTTCCGTACTTCTTTCAATTGAATGAAAAGGAGTTTTAGATAATTTTGCCTCAACGCAAATTCACATTTATGATTTGAATCAATGTCAAATTTAGGTAAACATTCCATATTAAGTAATCTACGTAAAGATCCATAACTAACATGTCCTAGTTTACCATGCCATAAATTTGAAGACTCAAACAAGTAAGAAGAAGATGTATTATTATTAATAACTGAGGGTATAACAGTCATTACATTTATCTTGAAAAGGCCATCAGACATGTAACCTTTTCCTACATACATCCCGTTTTTGGTAAGTACAAAACTTGTTACTTTTCAAAAAACTAGCCTAAACCCATTCTTACTCAACAAAGATCCGGAAACTAAATTCTTGCGAATGTCCGGTACATGCAGCACATTGTTGAGAGTGAGTTCCTTTCCTGATGTCATCTTTAGTACAATCTTTCCTTCTCCTTCAACTTTGGAAGTTGAGGAGTTGCCCATAAAAAGTTGTTCACTGTTGTCCACTGTAGAATAAGATGTGAACATTTTTTTGTCGGCACAAATGTGGCGAGTAGCATCAGTATCCACCCACCATTCTTTAGGATTTCCGACAAGATTTGCCTTGGAAACAACTGCAGAAAGATTTATGACATCTACACTATTGGAAATTTCATACATTTCGGTCATTTTGGCTTTAGCAACCTTCTTACTTGATCTTCCTTTGCCTTTACGTTTGTAACGGCAATCTTTGGCCCGATGTCCCTCTTTGTCACAGATGTAACATTTGCCATTAAACTTATACTTCTTAGTTTCCCCTCCTTCAGATAGCATTCTCTTCTGCCATCGTTTAAAAATAGTTCCTAAGAACTTCTCTAGTTTTCCATCATGATTCACTGGCACAGTCCCAACATAAGGAGAGGTTGGCGTAATGGCAATCACCATACCAGTACTGGTTTGAACATAAGTTTGACCAGTTTTAGTAGCCATAAATTCTAAATTATAATTAGAATTTTATACTACACAAAAAATTTAAACCAAAAAACACAGAATTTTAAATTCTGTAAAAATAAAAGAAACAAGAATTGTAACTTTTATTTCCAATTAATTTGAAAATAAAACAAAATTTTATTTAAACAAATTAAACCAAAACTACAGAAATAAATTCTGTTAAAATAAAAGAAACAAAACAAAATGTAACTTTTATTTTCAATTAATTTGGAAATAAAATAAAATAAAATTTTATTTAACCAAATTAATTCCACACAGAAAACTAATCCAAATACACAGAATTAAATTCTGTAAAAATAAAAGAAACAAGAATGTAACTTTTATTTTCCAATTAATTTGGAAATAAAATAAAATTTTATTCAACCAAAGTAATTCCACACAGGAAATTACATTCTGTAAAATAAAAGAAATTAGAAAATAATTTTTATTTTTCAATTAATTTGGAAATAAAATAAAATTTTATTTAACCAACTTAATTCCACACAGAAAATTAAATTCTGTAAGATAAAAGAAATAAGAAAATAACTTTTATTTTTCAATTAATTTGGAAATAAAATAAAATTTTATTTAACCAAATTAATTCCACACAAAAAATTAAATTCTGCAACACTTTAATAATTAAAATACTTGAAACAAAATTTTAATTAATGAAAACTCAGAAAATAATTTCTAAAAACCAAAATTAATTTTCTGAGAAAATTCCACAAAAATATATTCTGAATTGTTAATGACACCAGTATCGTACTACTAGTTGTCAAAGAAAATAGACAGTATATTACTACTATCTGTCAAATAACATATAATCACTATTTGTTTTTCCAACTAGAATATTATTTTGTAAATCCACAGATAATTTTTTTTCAAAATTATTTACGAAGAATGAAAAAGGGAAACAAACGAAAAATTCTGTAAACAGAATAATTCGAATCTGTCTTAAGATTGTTACAACAATCTTCTGTGTAAATAAAATAAACTGAAAATAATTCAAACAAAATAAAATAAACTTATAGAAATTATTTTGTTGAACCGAATCAATAATTAAAGACCAAGTCGAGTGTGTGACACTCTGTCCTTAAGACAGATTCGCCCTGCTACGGTGCTTACGGTTGAGTGGCGTCTATTTCCCAGGATACAATGATCTTCGCAGGCTTGTAGTAGCACTCCACACAAATTTGTATGGCGAACTAAAACTTTGTGTTCTTATACTCTCTTTATTTTAATTCTAAAACTAGAATGTAGAGAATTGCAAACAAAAAATAGTTTGGACAGCAAATAGAAAGTTGGAGACTGAATTTTTCGGATCCCAACACTGCTGGAATGAATTGTATTTATAGGCAAACAAAATGATCCGAACAGATACAAAACATGTAATGAACAGGTGTAATATGGACTGAACATGTGCACTACTAATTCAAACATTTGATTTGACCGTTCCAACTTGGAACATATTTTCCAAATTAATTGAAAATAGTATCGTTGGAGCCGTTGGTGGAATAGTCAAACCTGCTGGAACTTAATTTATTTAAACTATTGAAATATATATATATTAAACTATTTAAATATATATATATATTAAACTATTTAAATATATATATATACTAAACTATTTGAATAGTTTAATCATTTTTAGGAAACCATTTAAGGAAACCAAAAAATAAATTTAGAATTAAATTAAATTCCCACAATAATTTTTCTTGAAAAAATTCAAATGAATTTTATCTAAAAAATTAATGTTAGACTCGAAAACGATATCAACTCCCCATTCACTCATAAATGGTTTTGACATTCCGTCTTCACCGTGTGACTTGCCACGCAGCAAGGAACACTTCACCTCTTCGGACCCGCCCCAAAATACATTCGGGGCCCACTCAATTTTGGACTAAAAAATATGCCTATATTAAATCATTTTTTCCAACAGCTGCTAATATCGAACATTGGCTAACTTAGAGTCAAGATTTTATCAAAATAAAATCCTGTTATTTCTTGTATTAATATTTAACTATGTTGTGACGTTGTGTGTGAACTTGTAGTTTTGTTGTTGAACTTTGACTATGTAAGAATTTAGAAGTTTCTAATTAGTAGTTAAAATTTTATCTAGCAAGTTATTGTTATTTAAATCTTATGACGTCAAAAAAAAAAAATTTGGGGCGTCACAGTTTGGTATCAAAGCCTAGGTTTGAATTTTTGGGCCATGGGTAGTAATTTATTATTTTACATTTAAGAAAACCTTACGTTAATTTGTAATTTTCGGTGACTTAACTAAGTTAGAACCTTTTAATTGTAGGATGCCAGGGTCATCACACATTAACTCTAACGAGGAAAATTCAGTGGAAAACTATGACATAGAATCTGACCCAAGTGAAGAAGTGGAGATGCCTATAGAAGACTATGAATCTGAGCCTGAGCTTGACCCTAAACTTGATCCTGAACTTGAGCCTAAACCTGAGTCTGAAGAAGTTGTACCAATATACAACCCCTTGGAGGTTATTGTGATTGAGTCAGACACTGAAGATGAGTCTATAGAAGGCAATACCGAGGAGAGCACTGGAGATGTAGGAGCTAAGTTTGAGGGTTGGGATGTGCAAAACGGGTTGCATTGGCTCTTTTGTATATGTCAGACTTTATCCCCTAGGAGGTTCTGCTTGGAAAGCTGAGAGTTGGGTGGGTACCTATATCGGACCTGTCCAGATTCTAAGACAAGAGACTCCCTGGGTATATCAATTAGGCCCCTTCCCAGATGGTTTCACCGATAGGGTGGGCGATCTTTTTGACTTTTGGAGCCTTCAGTATATCATGCCCGACCCAAGTAGAATTGTAAGGAGAGATGGGTCAGTGGACTTCAGGGACTGGAGGACCTATCGGGAGGAGCTGGTGCAGCTGCTAGGGCATCGTGTGTGCGAAACTGCTATCTTCGTGAGGGTGCTCTGTGGCGATTTATGGGGCTTTTCCAAGCCATATGGGAGCCGGAAGCCCTTGTGTGGAGAGAATTTCCTTGGCTATTTTAAGAAGTCTTAAGGAAATTATAAACTAGGCTAACCGATTGTTTTGTATGCTCACATGTAAAATTGCCTAGTTTAGAATTGTGAATGTAGGAGTTAACTTGGATTGAAGGGGCTATCTTTTGCCCGTAGTATGTTATTTAATCTTTTCCTTTGTTTTACTTGTATTTTGCTAATTGTAGCTTACCTAATCTAATTAATGAAGTTTCTTTTCTTTTAACTATCCTTACACATAAATATAATAATAATAATGATAATGATAATAAATAAATGAACAAATCACGAATTACTAAAGGAAAAAAAAAATCTCATCATGCAGAATGGCTGGACGAACAAGAAATAATAACAACGGTAATGGTGATGGAGTGTCTGATGGCGACGTCACTCAAATTATACGCGTGATTGCTGATAGGGTAGGCAATATACCACCTCGAAACCAAGATCAAAACAAATCTGAAATGAAAGCAAAATTTGAAAAGCTACGTCCCCACAAATTCCTAGGTAGATCAAACCCCCATGAAGCTGAAGCTTGGTTAAGACAAATTAAGAAGTTGCTAGATACTTCCGACATCCGAAATGAACAAGATAGAGTGACGATTGCGGCATTTCAAATGGAAGGGGAAGCAGATCATTGGTGGGAAATGATCAACAATACTCGACAAGTAGAGACATTAACTTAGAGACAGTTCGAAGATCTGTTCATGGAAAAGTATTTTCCTAACTCGCTAAGAAAAGAAATGATTCAAGAGTTCCTCCAACTGAAACAAGGAAAAATGTCAGTCGCTCAATATGCGAATCGTTTTGAAGCTCTCTCACGGTACGCTTCAGCCATAGTAGCAAATGAAGAGGATAATGTTAGGCGATTTGAATGGGGTTTGGACACAGACATTAGAGGAAGATTGATCGCAGTGCAACTCTCCACCTATGCTCAAATGGTGGATCGAGCTTTAATTGTGGAACGGGAGTTAGTGGATTCCGAACGCATTCGAAATCAGCGATCAAGGAACAACAACCAACCACGTGAAGGGGGCCCAGTCCGCAAGACCAGAGACTATCCTACGCCAGCACCTTATGCCGGAGGGTTGCAGTAGCAACAAAGACAAAATCGAGGAAACCAACAAGGAGGAAACTTTGTAAATGAGTGGAAAGGAAAGTGTTTCAGATGTGGTCAGCAAAGGCATCGTCGAAGTGAGTGTCCTTAGGGTGGGGAGTATTTTACGGATCAGCAAGGGGCACAACAATACAACAAATGC